>NW_019776080.1:101430-158764 GCF_001039355.2 Lingula anatina | reverse complement strand
ACACACACACACACACACACACACACACACACACACACACACACACACACACACACACACACACACACCATCCCCACCCACCAATGAAATTCACTCCTCTTCTCTATAGTTACACTAACACCCCAGACTTTTGCCCCAGACTGTTACAATACATACCTGAAACAGCAGTTCCTTGGTGTTGACATCGTACACCAGACAGGTGCTGTGTTCGTCCACCACGGCCAGCTTGGTGCGGCTCGCACTCATGTCCAGACAGCGCACGGAGGTGGCCTGCTTCAGCAGAACTATGGGGAATGGATTGTCCACAAATATCTTCATAATCTGAGGGGTATAAGGAAAATCGGGTGTATTTTTTGTAATGGTATTTATCAAAATGTTATTTTTTCCCCATAATCTGGAATAATATGAAAAATCCCATTTTTATTCTTATCATTATCAACTTTATTATTATTTGCTGAAAAAGCTTTGTTGTGAACAAATACAAAACTGCAGAAGTGATCAAGTACATAAATTTACAATTTCAAGGGCAGTCAGGGCTTGATTTCTGATTTCAAAATGTGTTAGCATATTACATTGGTATTATGAAGAGTTAACAAAAAGAATGTCTTAATAATAAGAACAAAAATAGGAAGCATTTGCTAGTACTCAAGATAATTATAAAGCCTGAATTAGATTTTTTTTTAAATATGTATATATTTAATATGGGTTACCTGTCCATTCTTCAGTCCCACCAGCAAGCCCTCTCTACCAGGTGGCCCTCCTATCACCTTGATGTAACGAATTAGCGACTCCATGATCCACTCCCGCTCCTTTATTCCTTTGAAGTTCAAGCACTGGAGTCTTTTCTCCTGAAATACCAAACAGTATGAATTCTTAGGGGGAGAGTGCAAATGCTTTTCTGGCTAAATCGAAATTTGCACTTTAACAATGATAAACTCATATTTTCCTTAGCCAAATTGGAGCACGTTTAACATTTGGCTAAATTTCACTAAGCAAGAATGAATATTCATGGTGTATATCCAATGAATATATATCTAACAACAGATACCTCCAAACACCCTGAATTTCAGTGGCTTATGGGAAACTTGCCTCCATTGGCATTCTCAACAACTACCTTCTCCCATTTCCAGTAACCTCTGAAACTCAGGGTGCTTCCCTCCTTACCTGACACAGAATGATGTGCTGAGAGCAGACCACCAGGAGGTTGCAGTCAAACTTCTTGTTGATTTTCTCCTTTATCCTGTAGTGCATGTCAGCAGAATCATCCGAGTACAGCTCATAGACCACTATCTTGTCTGGGAGTTGCACCTTAAAGAAAGAAACATCACATGATATTTTGTCAGGATGCTGCCACCGCTGAACGTATCGTTATTCATCAAATGCCTGGTATTTGTAAGCAAATTATCATTATTTTTAGTGTATGTATTACTATTATTCAACCTAAGTGACACATGCATTGATATGGAGCCCCCCGGAGTCCACTTACTGCAAGTCTATGTCTGTAGATGGCGATCTTCTTCACTAAATCTCTACACTTGATGCGAACTGCAACAGAAAACAGTAAAATAATGTGAAAAAAGTAAGTGAACTACAAAATAATGATCCAGTAACAAATTATATAATATCTAAAATAGTGCTTTAAAGTATGTACATTTAAATCTTTTCTTTTAATCTAGTTTTATGTGGCAGTGCAGAAAACTCATTATGTCTCAAGAACAGACAGTTTGGTGAAAATACTAATTCCAACAAAATATGACACAAACATTTAATACAAAATGTAAAACTTTTAAGTTTAATAACAAAAGAACATCTTTCAAATATATGTTATCCAATCTCAAAACATATTACATTGGTATTATGAAGAGTTAACAAAAAAAATGTCTTAATAATAAGAACAAAAAAATAGGAATAAATAACTAATTAATTAATAGCTTTTCATTATGGTAAAACTGGATTAATTTAGCATATTTTTCAAGCATTTTTAGAAATCATATAATTGTTCAACAGTAAAAAAAAAAAAAAAAAACTTAAAACTGCAACACATTTCAATGTAATATTGACTTATATAATGAAGATTTACTTTTGGAATCTGGATCTAGTGTTCTGGGATCTTTGAATATAAAAGAAAATTGGACAGGTCACTTTAGATAAGTGTGTAAGTTGACAGCTCACTTCAACTAGATTTTTAAATTGACAGCGCACTTTACCTAGGTTTGTAAAAGGCATAACCTCCTGTCGTTTCAAAACACACACACACACACACACACACACACACACACACACACACACACACACACACACACACACACACACACACACACACACACACACCGTTTAAACTTGCCAAATATGTGCTCAAATACTTTCTTATATTTCACCTATAAATCATAACAAGAGGCTCCAATACAAGAGTGAATCCGGCAGTGTTACTTCCACCTACCTTTCTGGTCTGTGATAAGATGCTGTATGATGACATCAGTCATGTTGTCCCTGTAGGCATACCTGTCTTTGTACAGTCCATGGACGGTGCTGAAGATTAGCTGGTAGTACGCTATCGTACCATCCTGACACCCTATAGCCTGAAACAGATCACCAGCAATTATTTCTAATCTGTTTCAAAATGAGGTTGTTTCACGGAGAGCGGGTGGGAACCTGTGCATCTACATCCGTTTGTGAAAACCTGTGCTTGCCACATAATAAAAATGCATGCATTACAATGTAATCACAAGTGTAATCAGTGTAGTCACACACTGGTGACTGCAGTGGGATTGAACCTAAACTGCCAATGAGTCAGATCTTACATAAAACATGACTGTATAAGTATATATAGCTATAGGATAAGTGCATAAATTCAATAACAACTTTGTGCATAAATTCAATTACAACTGAATGTTAAATTTCTCCTTACCACATAATTGGAGTCAGGCCGCACCCTACAACACCAGACCCAGGAATTCTGCTCTCCAATGGTGCCCAGTTTGACCCCTTCCTTAGTGTGAAGGGACACCTGTTTGTTGGAGCCCCCAATCACCACATACTCCCCTTTAGAGAACCAGCTGACGCAGCAGGGATCGTACTCCAGGTGGCGATCCTTACCAATCTGATATCAAAGGAAACCACAGTTAATTTACTATGAAAAAAATACTTCTAAAATCATCTTTCATTTAAGAACCCACAAGCAAGTTTCATTACAGAACTCTGAAGTATGAGGTGTCAAGTTTCAAATACTGATTCAAATTTAGGGATAGATATTCAGGAAGAAAAGATTTTTTCCAATTACCACTGAAACTAGGTTTCCTTATATTTTTTAAAGAATTTGTATTGTCTTTTTCTTTGATGGAGGTGTTCCCTCTTGTAGTGCTAGATATAGTTACCAAATATTGTCTTCTCAACTCCTCTAACAACTCAGTATATACAACAACATGCAATGTACTAATATACAAACAGATCAAATACATAGCATTGCATCATTTTAACTTTAAGACCCAGGACTTCCTTGAAATTTGTTGTAATTCACAATTAGCCCACTAGATCATTTTAACCTCATCTGCAAGATGGTATTAGGTTAACCATGTAATCACATATATCCAAATATCACCTCACCTGTTTTCCAGACAGTTGATAGAATGAAAGTTGACCGCCCCAATCTGCTACGGTCAGGATGTCAAATGCCTCATCTCTGAAAACAAAACCATCAGTCATACAAATAAAAGACGTAAACCTTTTTTTTCATTGTTTTTAACATAGGTACTTTTCTGCCTTTGTGCAATTATTTTAAATGACATTTTATTCTGTTGAAATGTTATGTAATTAGCAAATACTTTTTTAAAATTTTTCTTATCCTATGGACTATGGTTCAAAATTTGTAAAATCATGCACTTTGCCTGGATTATTTTCTATAATAAATAAATAAAATGCACAACATTTCATGCCCACTGACAGATTCAGAATTTTGTTAGGGAGGGCACTGTGCGTGTGTGTGTGTGTGTGTGTGGGGGGGGGGGATGCCTTGTTTTGGGAAAATTTTCACATTTTCCAAAATCTTTGGGAAAGGGAATCGCATATCTTTTACCTTCTTGAATCTGCCAGTGGTCATGATAATATCATATATGATTATAACAATATCAAGTCAGTCATCTAACAGAAATATATTAACCAATAATAACATAAAAATAGTCAAATGAACTAATAAATCAGTCAATAAATACATTAAAAGAAACACTGTCATTTTATTTCACTTCTCAGCAAGAAGTAGAGTACCCTCACCAATTAACCAAAGAATCAAAGTTTCTTCAAATAGACTTCACGCTATTTCTGAATCATCAAAATCAAAATAAGAAGAAATACTTAAAATATAAATACACTACAATCAGAACTTTACACAATGGGTTGTATGTTAAAAGCTGTTCAGGATTTTAGAAATTAAGACAAAAGTCATGCAAAAAAAAAAAAAAAGCATTACCTCTGATAAATGTCACTAGTAAAAAAGAATAAAGATGTGTGGTAACAAAGCAAGCATTGTGTTCATAAAACTGCTTCCGAATCGTGTAAATCAAAACAACTGAAGTCCAGCGGCATCAAATGTGAAGACGTCAATGCAGTAGACTAACATAATACAATCAATTTGTTTTGTTTTATCAAAACTTTTGAACTTTAATTTTACTTTTATTAGTTGCTGGATAATGGCAGTCTATTAACAGTTTTCAAGAATAATATCACAAACATACCTAGAAAAAATCCCTTAACCTTTTTTTTTTGTAGTTAAAATTATTACACATCCAGCTGAGAGACAAATGTTCTCAAATTTATGATATCAGTCTAGAGACAGTTGAAAAAATATTGGGCAGACATCTTTTTTCTTTTGCTGACAGAACATGGTGGGGAAGTTTTCACTTACACGGTGCATAAGCAATGTGAGTGGCATGAAAAATGGTGACTTATAATAATATCTGAATGAGCCCAGGCTAACAGGTGACAATTACATAGAAGTGGACAAGCCCAGATGTCTGAGCTGACCTGTCACAAGCCCCGCCAGTCAATAAATAACCTAATTTGAAGATAAATATCAATCCTAACTGTAATCTCTCGTCTGTCTGGAAAAAATGACCTTTTCCTGACCTAATATTTCATAAATCTCCCTCATTAATGATCATAAGTGATCGTTCAAACCAAATTACACGAGACATTATCACTGGAAATGGCTGGCTTTCCCTTTTGTGTCCATGGCATTTGGATTGTCTTCAATCAAAGTAACATTTTTATATTACCTTTGATTCTGTTTCTGTTTCAAATGCACTAATGCTCTCTAAGGATCACAACATTTCCAACCCTGTTCAAATGATGCATTTTCATCAAGTTTCCATCTTGTTAATTACAAGAGTAAGGACTTGTTCTAGCAGATATTTGCCACATTTATGGTAAAATGACATTCATTAAATACAAAAAAAAATAATTTAAGTCATTTTTAAACTAAAATCAATCACTGTTGTGATTAAAATTTAACTTCAGCTCCAATTTTTCAGTTACTTTAGATACTAAAGCAATGCTACTGCTTGCATAAGCCAAGACTATCATATACTGCATATATATATGAAAATTATCTGAGACGGCCCAAAACAAGGCAATACTGGTGCAATACATAAAACTACAGCTCTCTGTGAAAAAGGCCTCGAGTCATGACCTCTACAGATGATTCTAATTAATGTATTTTTTTATGACTTACTTGGAAGGGTTCCACTCCAGAGACCAAACAGGGGACATGGCGGCACCTGGACGCTCTATCTTTACCTTGTCTTCTCCAGTCTGAAATATAATATATAATAACTGTCTGAAGATATTTAAAAAATTGCTTTTTTCTATTTCTCTGAACCAATTGTTCAATAATTTTTTTCTTCTTCCATATGAAATGTGAAACACTTACAATGACAGTAACATTTAATTTTTTCATGGTTGAAAATTTATGCGGACACTGAAAGACTGTCATCTTAAATCTTGCAAGCTTTTCAATTTGGGCCCCCCCAACCCCTCTCTCTCTCTCTCTCTCTCTCTCTCTCTCTCTCTCTCTCTTCTTCTCTCACCTTATTTCTAATACTTATAACTCCATTGTACATCCCAATGGCAAAGTACTGTCCATCATTGGTCCAGCCACAGCAGGTGATCCGACTGCCCACCTTGTGCTTGGACACAGACTTCTGCTCCGGTGACCAAAGCCCTGGGGAATACCAAGTGAAAGAATAGCACAGAATTCTTTATTTCTACCAAGTGAAAGAATGGAACAGAATTCTTTATTTCTACCAAGTGAAAGAATGGAACAGAATTCTTTATTTCTACCAAGTGAAAGAATAGCATGGAATTCTTTATTTCTACCAAGTGAAAGAATAGCACGGAATTCTTTATTTCTACCAAGAGAAAAAGAGTTATGTATAATCAGCCCCAGAATTTGAACTAGAAATCATTACACTATGATAAACGGTAAAATTATTTATAACTAATTTTAACTAAATTTCATCCAAACAGAAGTGTAGTTTCTGATTCATAAACATTCATGAGACAACCTGAAATAGAAAAGTCCATAAATTTTTTTAAAGATTCAAGAAAGTTTGGGTTTTACAAGGAAAATATTAATTCAATCAACTACAAGTGCAGTTTATGAAAAATTCAGATTAGAAACTGACACAGAAATTCTGATTTTAACCAACAAGTTAAAGGGATAATAACTCTTCGTTTAAGCCAAAAAATGAATTTTCCTGGAGTAAACAACAATTTTCCCATACTAACCAATGGTTAATGAATCCATTTTTACATTCAAAATTAGTCCCTGTTTTTTTTCTAAAAAGTTTGGTTTTTTGTTAAAATCTCTTAAGAGATTTTAACAGAGTATAGCCATCAATGGAGGTCACGTGGTCTAAAGACAAGCTCAGATATCAGAATATTAGCTATAACTGCCGTTTTTGTGGTAAAACAGAATATATTATATTTCTATGAGTTATTCACAATGTTTTTATTGTAAAATATAGATCTCATACGAAGAGTTATTTTCCCTAAGGACATAGAAAAGCTCCCTTTTGTTGAAGTATAAAGAGATTCTCACCAAAGTCTGTTTGTGCGCAGCTGGCTAACTGGTGTGTCAGGGGATTGTAGGCCAAACACTGGATAGCATCATTGTGCCTGGAGGAAAATAAATGAAATTTTATAAAGTTTATGTATCCCAAAGAGGAAAATGTTTCATTGACTCCGTAAATAGTTATATTGAAAAATATTTTTGAAAATTAGATGACTAATCTTTTGCAAATCTTGTTGAAGGTTTTGACTAAATTTGTACAGGTGTTGGTCACAAATGAAGCTATTGGCAAACTCTACTTTCTCTCGTCTTGCATGAGAAAGTTGAAATACTATATTATAATCAAATTTAAGATGAAACCTTCGACAACATAAAAAGTATGAATCTAATTTAAATGAATATTCTTCAATATAATTTAATCTAATCTAAACTATCCCACGATCCTCCAGGGTCACAGGGGCGCAGCTGCGTCAGACAGTGATCCATCTGACCACACATCTGATGGTCATTCGCGAGGGCTTGGGGCATGTCAAAGGTCTCCTCTGTCCAGCCATTGGTGCTGCATGCCCATTTTCATTAATATTTATCTTTAAAAAATGCCAAAGCACTTGATGCAGGCTTAAAGTAATGGACACAAATTCCAACTGTGAGCTAATGGTGCATGGGTGAAAGTTGTAAAAACTGAAAATCCTGAAAATGTTTATTGTAATTTCTCATTGCATTTACACCACAAGAAAAAAATTATCATGGCATTTACATCACGAAAAAAAAAAAAAAAGATCAAAAATGAAGACTGAAAATCCTGAAATCAGACACAATCCTGAAAATTTTCACCCATTGATGGTGAAAGAAAGAATAATGAAAAGGGCTTTGGCGTTGAATTTCTGAGCTGGGAGTATACAAAGGTATTGTTTTTCGTTTGAACAACCATCAAAACTAAAAATCACAAAAGAAGAAAAGTCTGTTTAGATAAAAGTTCAGTTGAGATGAGTAATTATAATTACAGCTCCCTCTACAAAAACATTGTTGACACACGGTCACCATACATCATTCATAAATTATAAAGAAATATAAACAACAATGCTGCCATTACAGAATGCATGTTATGCAAGAAAATGTTCTTCCATATTAAATTTCAAAAGTGACCCATTACATAAGCATGGTGCTTTTCCCCATCTATAACCTTTTTGCACCTTATATATCCAAGAGAAAGTCCTTTATGGGCAACAGACTAAAGCAAATCTGGGGGCCCTACATGCCTCCCCTGGAAATCAGAGCCAAAAACTTTAAAGCTTTCAGCAGAAACAAAAAAATGCAGTGGCCTTAAGCAGAAATGGTGACCAGTAAGATCTTACTGGCCCTGATAAAATTCTACTAGCATACAGCATGGGGGCAGCTATTGCAGTACATGCTGCCCAGACCCAGGATAATCAGTTAGGCCTTGATAACACTTGTCCCCATGTACTACATGATATAATCACGAAAAAAGCACGTGAGGATATGAACCCTTGCATAAGACAGCCAAAGTCCTGAAAACTGTTCCAACCTGACGTCATGCATTGGCACAAAATTATTGTTGGAAGACGATACTAGGGGTTATAACCTGAAATATGTGCAAGTCCCCAGCTGCCCAATGAACACAAAGCCACAAGCTACTGTCACGACGCAACCACACCATGATTTGTACACAGTACAACAGGGCTGGAAACAAATCCCATTGCCATATAATACACTGAATTATATATTTATATCTCACTATATCTGCAGAAAATATACCATTATTAATAACATTCAATTAAAAAAATTGTTTCTGATATAAAAGAAGTAAAATGAGAAAAACTAGAGGCATTTTAACATTAACATGTTGTAACAAACAAACCATTCAATACTTCAAACTCAGTAAGAGCTGGTCACAACAACAACCTTCATCTTCCTAACACTCACTGGTATTTCAGAATCCCTTCTAACTTGTTAGTCCAGATGATGACGCTCTTGTCTGCTGAGCCCGATGCAAATCTCTTCCCATCCTTGGCATAAGCCACACAGTAGACTGTGTCTTTGTGGCCTTTCAGGGGTTGAATGAGGGTGCCATCGTTGGTGTCGTACACAAGGACACGATTGCCAGCTGCTACGATGATCTGACTCCCATCAGGTTTGAAGCAAAGGTCCCATATACTGAAAATAGTTTTATTATAACATATGTTATTATATTATTCAGTTAATAATAATAATAGCCTCAAAATGCTTGACTGAGTTTGATCTTTCAGTTAAAAAAAAAATTATGTTAAAGATGTTTTCGTGGTTTTCATGGAAACATAGGAGGCTTTGCTGTAAAAAAATATTTAGGGTTATTTTCAAACAGGAAAACAAATTGGAACAAATTGTATATAGGTAAATAACGAAACAACATTGATTCCTGCCAGGAAATAAGCTTAAGTGCAGGATCCTGTACAGTGGAAGTTGCTTAGCCTACATGATTGTTAGACCTTTCCTCCTTTTCTTTCCAACATAGTCTTATAATCACCAGCTTTTCTGAGGTCTCAGTAAACACCGAAATGGCACCTTAATATTACTTTTATCATAAAAAAATAACTCACTTTCTGGATTTTGCACTCCAAATTACAATTGTCTTGAGCTCAACACAATATTTGTCTGCTGATCTGTATAGAAATATTTTTGCAGCTTTCTTTTCTTTATTTACATATTAAATTAGAGGCTGCAAAAATGTTTCTCCTTTGCAGATAAACATCTATTGATTTCAAGAGTTAATATGATTTGGGGTGCGGAATCCAAATGGCAAGTTATTTTGATGTTCAAAGCAACATTAGGGTGTTACTTTGTGTCAATTTGGCATTTACTGAGACTCACTTTGTTGTCTTCTACTCAATGCCAGAAAGAGGCGTGTTAATCTATATATGTGATTGCACTCAGCAAGAGTCCCCAGAGTTAATATGAACTACCTGGTACAATAGTTTCATTGTCAACCAACCCTTGGACTGTAAAAATCTGTGCAAATGCAGGAAACTTCGAGCTAGGTACAAGTACTGATGAATGAACTTCTTTAAAAAGTTCATTTGCAAAATTATACTTCTCTCCGAGGTGTTTATAAAGTTAAAATTCTCGACAAAGGTACCATGGTAGCAAATATGTCTAGCATCTTTGTAGTTTGCTAGACAGCAGAGAACGGAAACTGGAGCAAACCAAAACCCCGACTAAAACTAGTAAAAGTGAGGAGTATAGTAAGTTGAACGACACTGTCAACAGTGACAAGCATTCGTTCAGAAAAAAAGTTAACGTGCAGTTTTAAAGCACGAGATCACTCTTGAATTTGTAATCACCATTGTTCTACTTTATCCCTGTCATGAACCTTGTCCACCCAAGTTGGAACAGCTCGCATTTTGAAATGTTTACAACCGGTTGGCTTCTCTACATTGGAATCTGGAGCGGATGGTATCTTCACTTGGATACGAGATTTGACGAGATGTGGATAAAAAATTTAAAGACCAAGTATAATTTTACAGCGATTCCTACTACTTTATTCGTCTTACTGGATTGCATCATGAGTCATACATAATTGATAAAATTTAAATAAATGATAAAATGATAATATGTTTACAGCAGAAGAAGAACGACCTTGACCAACTTAATAAAAGCCAATGTGTAAACTGAAGCATGTAGCTTAATCAAAGACTTTTTACTGGAAATAGTCGGGAATGAGGTATAATCTTATTTTTCTTTGTAATAATTATGCGTCTATATCAATATTCTATGTAATGTACGATTCCCATTGTTGTAAAGCTGTTAAGAGGTTGTATAAGTGATTGTTTCGCTCGAGTCTTACTGTTAGTCATGTTTGCGTCATTGCCTATTGTGTTACGATGCAGTAAAAGTCCCGCGTAATCTGTGCATTTCATGTCGATAAAAATGGAAATGAAACGAGGAAATGAATAAACCCAGGGTCTGTTGTATTTTCTACAAATGCACGTTCATCACGTTCTATTTTAATTGAACTTCAGCACCCTTTTGTTTTAAAAAAAAAAGATCACTTTCTGTTTTATTTGTTTTAGGACCCTTTTGTCAATCTAAGAAGCAATTTATGATAGCTGATTGAATTCTACCGGATGTTAGGTGAGTGAACATAATTAAAATTTTATTTTGTTTACCTGTGTCAGTACGAACTCTCACCTGCTGTTATTTGTGATTTGACATGCAATGTAAATCGTCCTTTTGTCCTGACTTTTACTGTATTATATATGTAGTAAATATTTAAACATTTGTGTAGATCTTATGCCCTAAACTTAATGTCTGACATGCTTGTTTAGTTTCAAACTGACCAGTGATGGCCACACCAATCAAGATGCTCATTTGCATTTTTAGTACTGTACTCCACATTTCATGTTTCCATGTCAAAGCGTGTGATCTAAAAGCCTGCAAAGCCTAATCACAACTTATATGAAGATTTGTCATTATAAATGTTGGGGTAGCGCTTACACTCCCCAATTTAGCCAAATGCTAAAACTGACTTAAATTGGCTAAAGAAAAAGGGCTTGATTTGACATGTTTTAGCCAAATTATAACCATTTTGATAACAAATTGACAAAAATACGGTGATTTGGCTAAGTGAAAAAAATTGCTAGCGCTACCCCAGCTAAACTTAATATCTGACGTGCATGTTTAGTTTCAAACTTCTTTCAAACTGACCAGTGATGGCCACACCAATCATGATGCTCATTTTAATAATAATAATAAAAAAAATGATGCTCATTTGCATTTTTGGTACTATACTCCACATTCCATGTTTCCATATCAAAGCTTATCACAACTTATATGAAGCTGTGTCACTATAAATGTATGAAAATAAGTGTTTTTGAAACCATTCCAATCCACCCTAAAATCAACTGCCTCACATACAGCTTTGTGGAGGACTGTTGATCTGATAAAACTGATTGCATTCAGCCATAGTCCCCGTGGAATTGGATCAATTTACGCAGACCAATAGTTACAGTTGGAATGATTCCCATATACTACATAGATCCCATCAATGGAAAAAGGTATATTTACTTCAAGTAGTCTGCAATGTTATAGCCACTGCTCCGTAGCCTGTGGCGAGTAGAATTTTGTTTAGACCTGTTGATTTTTGAGTATGTGAGAATTTAGTCATGCTTGTAGCCAAAAAATTCAAGAGGATATTTTACCATGAAACCTACATGTACCTAGATAAAATTTTACCCACAGGGGACCTTTTCCCAGCAAAAAGGGGTGGTTCTTTCGAACCCCCCGAACCCCCCCTGGCTACGAGGCTGTTAGTGGTCTGACATGGAGAGAATGGTATATTTCTTTCATTAAAAGACTAACCTTTTGAAATAAATCACAGTTTTCCATAAATATAATAAGTGTGTCTCCTTGGCTTACAGTGTGCCAGAAACATTTAACAAAATCAGTGTCGTGTTATTACTCGTATTAATTTGTAATACCCATGGATAAATGTCTGGTCTGATTTAAAATATTATTTGGACCAGTGATTCTTAATTTAAACCAGTAGATTTTAGGAAACTGGTGGTCTGAATGGCCTGTAAGCTGAAAAGCATATGGCACAGACTGTTAAAGGAAAAAGCAAAAAAAAAATTATTTAAAAAAAAAAAATACAGACGTCTAGATTCAGTTGAAATGGTAATCTCCTCTGAATAACAAAAAGTGAACTTTTTGAGACCTCTTGTCGATTAACAAACAGACAAACCAGCGCCGTTGACAACATAATCTCCTTCAGTTCCTGAGTTAACAATAGGGTTTCCACTATAGTGAGAATGGCACTGATATATAGATCTCAGTTAGGAATGACAGGGCGATTGATATGCCTCGAAATAATTGAAACTTTGGAAGAATTGCTCCCTAACAATTGAAAAAGCATATCAGGTAACTATAAACAACTCTCATCTGGAAGTGATTGAAATTTTGAAGTACACTAAGATCACATTCACCTGCTTCTAAATATTAAAAAATATATGACCATTTGCAATCGAGGTACGTATCTCATTATGAAACCATTTTTAGATAGCATCCTTAGAGTTGATCCTGACACGATGGTAACTTAATAACACTTGGGTTAGCATGGCTTGGTTACATAAAGGGCATTCTGGCCTGACCTCATAGTTAAAAATTGTGTCACCTGTTTGGTAACAGGGGTGAAAACAGTTCACGTGTTCTGGAACGAGAGGATGATTAAGTGCGTTAGAAAAAAAATCAATATCTTACACTGACACTACTCTATGCATTTATGTACAGGCCATTACATTATAAGCCTCATTTTTGACTAAGAGTCAACTCAGTGGCAGGCCATTCCGTGTTTTTTTTTTTTTTTTTTTTTTTTTTGCTGTTTGGAAGGACATTTGACACCTCAAATGAAAATTTTTTTAAAAAGTAAAAAAGTTGAAGACCCATTTTTTATATGTTTATTCCTCTATATATGAGTTATATTTAGGCAAAAAATTAAGATTAAAAAGATAACAGTTAAGGAAAAATAGTAATTGTTAGTGATGTCTAGGAAGGACATGAAATGGACATGGAATTTTTACTTTTAACTTTAACACCAAAACTCTGCTCTTTCTGTGGAGATGATATTTAAAAAATCAAAATATGAATATTTGATTATTTCACTCTCTAAATATATGTAAAGTGTTTAAAAAAATTATAATTTGAAAATTTTGCATATATATTAAAATCAAGTAGGCATCTGGGAAGGATACATCTGGGTAGGACATTTTGTCCATTGCTTAATAAAATATAAAATGAGGCTAAATAATAATATTTCATGTATATTTACCAAGATAATAATAATAATAAAGATAATGAATAATGTCAAAGGTGAACATGCCTTTCCATGATCGTATATTTCATCTTCAAACATGTTACTCTTGTAATTAGTAGCTGTCAGGGGCAGGGCTTTTCATAGTCACCTAGCTAAATCACCTCGCTTTTCCCTAGGATTGGGGGCACAGGCCATCAAAATTTACCAATTGTAATTCCCTACAGAATTTCGGGGAGTCCAAGTATATCTAAAGCCATCATATTTCCCAAAATCCATAAGCCGTCCAGCCGTCTTTGAAAATATAGGCCGTCCGGTGATGCAAATAACAGCTGGACGATTCGCTGGGAAAACCCTTGGTCAAGGATGACAATTTTTAACACTGGGTATGGTTCAAAAAAAAAAAAAAAAAATGAAATAGAATTTTATTTTTTTTCTCGTCATATATTTATTTATTTATTTAGTTAGTTAGTTAGTTAGTTAGTTAGTTAGTTATTTATTTATTTGTTATGCATAGCAGAAAAGCAAAATTCTCTGTCCCCAAGCATTATATGCACAGATGATGGGTGGAGTTTCATAGATTTTTGAATGTCCATTATTTAATGCTGTCAGAAAAAAAATATTTACTCAGTCACTCAAGTTACAGTCAAATTGACCAGACTAGCTCAAATCTGTTGAGTAGCTCAAGCATGAAAGATTTAGCATGCTTTATTTGCTATATTACAAAATTGGGGTACTTGCATTACAGCCCTGTGGCCTGAAATTCTGATATGAATAAAATTTCATTTCTCTTTTCAGGTGTGAAAGTTGATAGGGTTTTACAGAAAACTAGCCTCATGATAATAATAATGCTCTGCTCTGACTTTAAGCCAAAATCTGTTGTGACAAATTATTTTGTGACCCATAAAGTAGCTTTGTACACATTAAATCTGATCTTATGTAATTTTTGCTCTGAGAGGGCATTTGGTTCATTTTTTTCAGCTCTACATATTTTCTTCCTGTTACATAACACCAAGCCCATTTTATTCCTGTTACATAACACCTAGTCAACTAACATTAACCTTTGGTCAAAAATTTGTGTCCAGTGCACCAAAAGATAAAATGGCAGAAGTCCACTTAAGTGAAATAAAAGGACCGTTTGGCGGCAAGGTTGCTGTTGCAGATCAATACTTTTATGTGAACTGCAGTGAAATTTAGCTTGAATTGAGGAATATCCAATTTTGGGGCTGCAACTTGATCCAAATTTTGGCTGTTATTTGAATCTACCCCCAGGATCTCATTCACATACACAAAAAAAAAAGACTCCAACTTAAAAATCGGCCGACAAGACAAAAACTCTCTTGGTATTATAGCCTCATGGGCCAGTTGAAACGAAGATATTTCAGGGACAGACAGGTTTTTAGAAAATATAATGAGATGTTTATGAAATATTTTTTTCTGAGGCAATTGATCCATGATATTGGGTCAACTATTTAACTGTTCATTTGCCAAAAAAATCAGTTTTGACAACTACTAGTGTCATCCTGTTTTTTTTTAACAAGGAATCAAATTTGTTTCTGACCCAATACTTAATAATTGCATTATAGAAGTGAACTGCCATGGATTAACTTGGCCTGAAGAGGATTTTTTTACATTGCAGATTTTTCCTAAATTGAAGAGAACTAAATTTTCAGTGTAAAAGAAAAGGCCTAACATTTGATTAATTGTTTTTTTTTTTTTTTTTGCGAAACCGACCCCCAAATTTACAAACCGTCAAATTGCTGGTATCGTCAATTCAGTATGTTAACTATATACCTGTATTGAGTTGCGACAATGTAATGAAAGGTATTGTTAATCTTATCAACTTGGAGGTGTAATGTAACTACAGTTTGGGCTAGGAAGGGGGAGAAACAGGACTCGGTTCGTTTGGTTACCTGATAAATGCTTAAATTGTATACAATGAATAATGAAGAAAACATAAGGAGACTACTGAAAAGGAAGATTGTTGTTATAGGCCAGTGAAACTGGCAGAGAACAGTTAAACTGGTGGTGCAACAAATAGAAAAGACAGGTGCTAAGGTTTAGATCCCCAGATTGGCTAAAAGTTTAAAGAAGTTACCGGAGGGGGGGGGGGGATCCAAACAAACCTATCCTTTGACCAAGAATAGTCTTTTCTAAATCAAAATTAATTCAAAATATGTTTTCATACATAGGGTTTCAGTTTATAAAGACCCAAGTTTGTAAAATATCCTCTTTGGACAACTGGATAATTATGGTGAACTTCAATTTTGGTGCATGAAATTAAGGGGACTCTACATTTGAGCTTTCTTATAACCTATGTCAAAAATATTTTTATCAACATTGGCTTGAGATTGGACAAGAAACCTGAAAAAGTTCTGAAATTTTGATGAAAATTTCGGTTTAGTTATTTGCAGAAAAAAGAAGTGATTAACCGGATCTGAATTTCTCATTATTGTTTAAAGGGTTCACTTTTTCTATTGTTTTCCCATACAGTGATTGCCTTTATTCTCTGGTGCATGTTGGGGTGTCTTGTCATGGTCTCTAATTTCATGCCTTAAATTGTCTATTTTTAAGCTCCATAAATTGAAGTACAAGATATCAAGAGAAAGTATCATTTGTATTGTAGACCATTAGTGGCTATTAGGGTTCTTGTCAATGTACTTTATACTCAAATGTTTTAAATCATGCTACCAAAAGCTCTCTGTTTTAAACTTGAAATATGACAAAGATGATCTGATTGTTTCTTCCGATATTTAATTGTCATTTGCTATTGTTTGACATTTATTCTGATGGATAAACTTTATTTAATCTACTTTTTTTCATATGTATTTCAATCTTTTGGCTGTACTCTCAAGAGCAAAAAAAAAAAAAAAAAATTCAAATCACCTCACAGTTGTATGAAAAGATAACACATAGATAATGAAATGTTTCCTGTTATAATGGCCCATTCAAAATACATTATCTGCCAAAAAAGTGACAGGTAAACAAGACAGAAATTATGATTTATTTATTGTTCCATATGTGGACCATGTACCAATGTAGCTGTTTTTATATTATCTTCCTCAACAGGAAAAGTTTATATTTTTAATTTATTTTCATGGGTTAAGGCTCCGTTCACATGGAAAATCTATTTTCTAAAAATCTAAAAATCTATTTTCGGTATCCTGTGATCTCGGTCTGCGCCCTGAATACCCAGCGCCGAGAATTAATTACAGCTTTGATAGTAACTGGCTCGCGCTGTCCGTAATTACGCCGTGGGGTATTCAGGGCACAGACTGTGATCACAAGATACCACAAATAGATTTTTAGATTTTTAGAAAATAGATTTTTCATGTGAACGGTCCCTTAGACTCCCAAATCTGATAATGACTCTACCCAACCCATAACACTGTTGACTCAGAAATAGGAATTAATCTACCTGATAGAAAAAGATTCTTAAAAGTCTATGTGATCATATTTTTTCAATGTAACATTTTGTTTTTAAGGTTATAAGCAAATATAGTATTAAACAATACCACTGACGTGTATTTTTATTTTTGTATTTTTATTTTTATTTTTAGTATCATTTTTGTGAATTGTACAGAAGTCTTGAAACAGCCAGAGAGTGCAAACATTTACCAAGGAAAATGAAAATAATTATATTATATTCATAGATGAGGAGTGTCAGTTGGAATTGTAATCATGTGCCTCTTTCTCCCTGAATAGCTATCTATCTACACTATGATTGGTGAACCATCATAATTGGTGAACCTTACGAGACCGATATCTTGTCCACTAAACAACCAAAACCACAAACTATTATAGGAGCAAAGACCTTTGCCAATGCAAAATGTTTATGATGATTAAAACGACATTCGAAACTATATGCACTTCTTTACCCCCCTGAATAACTCTCCAACCTAAAAAATCCATCAAAATTTGGTAATAACAAATTAATATACTAAAATTATGGTGAGGACTTGGATCTTTTCAATTTGGAAAATTTACCATTTTGTCAGAAACATGATTTTGGGATCATAAAAATATATTTCTACGTATGTAACATCTGTGATGCTTTTACTATAAAGATTGGGTTTATAAAAATTTCATTTTTGTTGCTACTAATCAATGGGTATGTTCTAATGTTAAGAATCTAATGAAAATACAGTATCTGTAAAATTCACTTTTTGTACAAAATTTATTAATTGTTTAATTAATTTTTTTGCCCATTGTAACAATTGAATCATTACCTTAATATTTGCCATCAGTTTGGAGCACTGTTGTGCATGTGCTAGATGCCTTATGTAAGAGTTCATGTGCTCTCATTTGTGAAAAAAGTAAATATTGATTGTCCGGAACCACGCAAAATTTAGCTATGCATCAAATTTAGAAACAGGCTCAAAATACAAACACTATTGAATACTTTTAGGTTGGATAACTCCTTACTAGTACTACTTTCCAGATTCCTGGTCAAAATATATACCTATAAACCGCTAGGAGGAAATCCAATGCTGATAACAATAATCAGTTTCAATCATTTAATGTTCACTCATCACTTGCTCAGGTATATTCTAACGATATGTGAAGAATCACATTCTATGGTATCAAACCAAGACAATGGCTTCATGAATTTCTTAAACAATGACTTCTTAATTAGAATTATAGTCAACAAGCTTACTCTGCCTCTTTAGACTGTAAATGACGTTTTATACGAAATTATGGACTTCAATAATAAATTATTGCGTGAAGTTACGGAAATTGCCTGTGAATTATTAAATGTTTCAGACATGATGCACTTACATAATTGGCAACTGATCATCCTGCAGTGTTAACACTCTGGTCAGACACCAAACTCTAGTAAAATTTACGTCTGGGTCCAGTAATATTTGGAAAATTTCTTCACATACTGGTCACTATTTCTGCTTTGGGTCACTAATTTTACACTGGTGTCCCACGGTTGACTTCAACATTTTTAGCATGTACTGTGAAGGGTAAACGAGGGGTGGTGCTGCGGCCAGATATCCATTGGGCTGTTACATGTAGAATTCTTTGTTTTGGGCTCGCATAGGCGTAAAGAGTAATTGATTTAAGAGGAAATGTCCACCTTTTCTAAAAAATTTTTTTTTCACTGATTAGTAAGAACCATTTATCATCAGTGTTGTGTTTTTATTTAGAAAAAAAGGGCCTGGGGCGATCAGTCTGTCATGCTTAGGTAAAGGTTCATGTCGGCTATCTAATTCAATAGACTCTGTTATTGCATAACTGTTTCTTTTACAATAGCAGCATTGTGGTCAGTATTTTCATACCATTTGTGAATAATGCAAAGTCAGTGATGTGTTTTAGCAGAGTTACTATGTATTTCAGCAAAGTTTTACATAACTGAACTTTTCTGCATTTCATATGTGCAGTTTTATTTGTTATTTTTATTAAAACATAACCCTTGAATGACCACGGACTTTTATATTTAGATAAATAAATAAATAAATAAATAAACAAAAATTGCTTGACATGTAAGAATTTTAGTATGTTTTCAATGCTCTAAGTGTTCTCTTTCAAAAAATAAATTATTTGCACGCAGACAGATCTATCAGAAATATGATCATACATTTGTAAACTTAGCCTTTGTCATGTGTATATATATTTTCTTATGTTGGGAGAACCTGTTGGCAAGAACCTGTTAGCTTTTCATCCGGGAGAACTGCTTATGTAAGTGGCTATGTCATGTTTTAATGTCGTGTCCCCAAGACCAAGTTACACAAAGAAGATTGGCAATTCGTAAAATAACACAGGTGAGATACTAGAAAGCCTGTAGGTCTGGACTTCAAAAGGCGAAATAGTTAAATTTGATAATTGTTAAGCTCATCTTCATGACAAACAAAGGTTTTCATGTCAGAAAACCCCTTGAAAAAAAGTTGCTAATTTAATAAAGTGTTTGTGAAAGAGCACTTGGATGTTATAACAGTGGATCTTAGTTGTATTTTAGCTTTCCATTTTTGATAATTATAATGTGTTTCGTACTATAGTTGCATTTTTACTTATTGTCTTAATGAAGATAAACCTTGTATACCTTGCCAAGGATAGAAAAGAGTCTTTGTCAGCCAATATTTTGTGGAAGACGAGAGGAAAAAAAAAACTTACTTAAAGATATGTTTAAGTAGCTGTTACAGCTGTCAAGCAACTTAGGTTCAGTGTTACAATAGATATGACCCCAGATTGTGCTCCAGAATTTTTAAATAGAATATTAGGTACCCAGGTTTAAAATTCACTCTGTTATTTGAACCATCTGAGGCACTGTTTTGTTTTTCTTATGCTTTAAAACAACCGCCTTAAATTATAATATTTATTTTGTATATCTACTATATCTGCTACTCTGCTAAACAGGTGTTTTATTGACCCCACCTTCAATAATTGCCAACCTCGCTCAAGTATACATCTCAGTATTTTAACAATTTATTTGCGCCTCTTGGTCGTCAAGGTGTTCCTGCTCTAGCAACACAGGGTGACTCCCCGCTCTCGCCACCAACACCGATCAATTATTGAACCGAGCAAATAATTTTTTCCTCTTCTTTCATATAGCAACTATAAAATGACCACCTTAATCTTTGGAAATGACAGCTATTGACAGGTTACTATTTATGCTCAAAAGAGAATGCATGCTCCAATATTGAAAAAGATGTCTTAAACTGATTGTTTGATAAACTAATTGATTATTTAATGAATTGGAAAAATACATTCAAAAGCGAAGATTTGACTTTTTTATCACAGCTTTGATTTTAGTTATGATAATTTCCACTTTCTCCTTTGCCAAGTTTTGTTTGAAAATACATAATTTATTATTTCAACTGACATTAAAATTGATTGCAATTTATTTTGATAAACATATAGTTTTTTTTTTTTTTTAATACCTTTTTTACATCTTTTTAAATATTGTGCATATAAGAAGTAGCCTCTCTTACTTTATACCCAGGCTTTCAGTTAGTGAGTTTGCTGCATGGCCCCCTTCGCTGTAGTGTCCATTCCATTCTATTGAAAACCGACTCTGAAGCCAAGTAGTTGGTCAGCTGGCCACCCTTATTCATGAGCTTCATGCATATTCATAAGCTGGTCAAACAACANTGACTTTTTTATCACAGCTTTGATTTTAGTTATGATAATTTCCACTTTCTCCTTTGCCAAGTTTTGTTTAAATATTCATAATTTATTATTTCAACTGACATTAAAATTGATTGCAATTTATTTTGATAAACATATAGTTTTTTTTTAATACCTTTTTTACATCTTTTTAAATATTGTGCATATAAGAAGTAGCCTCTCTTACTTTATACCCAGGCTTTCAGTTAGTGAGTTTGCTGCATGTCCCCCTTCGCTGTAGTGTCCATTCCATTCTATTGAAAACCGACTCTGAAGCCTAGTAGTTGGTCAGCTGGCCACCCTTATTCATGAGCTTCATGCATATTCATAAGCTGGTCAAACATTTACATAAGTGCTTGGGCATTTAAAGATACGTAGGGCCAAGTTATAAATCATTAGGTCCAGCAGCTCCCAAGTAAGAAACTTGGGTATTTTTGCAGTTGAGATATCTAAGAAAAGTTCATATGTTAGCCGTGATCCTGAACTTAAATACAGTCATTAAATATATGCTGTTGGAAATTTAATTTTTATTTTCCAGAATTTTGCTTTGATTTTCAGGTTTCAGATGTGAATTATTTTAGGAAAATATTTGTTTATGACATTCTTTTTGTTTGTTTGTTTCTGGTACAAATGTTGTTTTTTGCCTTTTTCAAAGACGTCTGCCAGATATTTAGTATAAGAATGCTGAATTATAGAATATTCTGTAATATTATTGATTTTTTTTTTTTCAGAAGACTACAACTGTAGGAAAATGCAAGCATTGGATCATCTTTGCTAAAAGGGGAAACCAAACGGGCTTTTTTTTTTTGAAGCATGATGGAAACTGATTCCAAGTTGGAGACAAATTTGATGAACAAAATTACTGATGGAGATTCAAACAGTTGTGGGTCTTCCATAAGTAGGGATGACATTTCATCCAAAAAGGTTTCCCAAGATGACAGCGACATTGCAGAATATGATGATGACACGATCTCATCAGCTCTGGCAGAAGACAGACCACCATCAGATGAAGAGCTAGTAGATTTGGCAAATAACGATGAAGAAGAAGAAGATGATGATGATGAAATTGAAGAAGAAGAAGAAGAAGAAATTGACAGCGATGATGTTGATGATGAAGACGATGATGAAGACGATGAAAATGAGGAAGAAGCAGAAATACTGAATATCAGCGATGCCGATGATGAGGATGAAAATACAAATGATATTGTTGATAGTGCAGCCACTGTTGAGAAAGATTGTAAGGAAAAATTGGACAGGAAAGAAGACTCTGAAAGTCCAAGTACCTCAAAGAGGGCAACTTTGAAAAGGCCTCGAAGTAAAGGTACAGTTGTAGAGGCATCAGATGAGCCACCATCAAAAAAGAAGAGCAGGGCAACAAAAGGGAAGAAAAAAGATGGAAAGAAGGGAGAAAAGAAAAAAAGAAAAAGCAAGAAAAATTATGAGAGGAGAAATATCAGGTAAAAAATGTTTGATTGATTTTTGTTCTTGCTGTTTGTTTTTTATTACTTTTAAGCATACAAAGTTAAAAACTGGTTAGTATTTTTTATTATTAACGTTTTTCTTATTTTATAAGTGGCCAGGTGGAAAAAATTAAGTGTCAGAAAAGTTTACTTTTAACTGTTCTATAAAGGTGAAAAATAAGTATATAAACTTTTGTGTGAAATACTGTAGGAAAACAGGGAAATTACCAAAAAGGTAATCAAAAGTAGGAAAAAAGTATAACATTAATTTCCCAAATTAAGATAAACATAAAAACAAAATGAGATTGAAGAAAATAATTTATTTTATTAGTACTATTTATTAAGTTTATGTATGAAAAAATAAATAACATTAACATTTGATAAATATGGAAAATAAGTGAAATAATAAAATTTATAAATAGATAAATAGAAAAAATGAATAAATAGTTTTGTCATTTGAAAAGAAGTTCAAAGTCATTATTCAGAATTATATACCTACAGGCCAAGATTACTTAACAATTTATAACAGTACATTTTAACCCTTAAGAAAAGCCTCTCTCAGCTTAGTACAAAAGTTAACTGCCAGTCTCTTCATAAAGTCAGTGTTTTGAGAAGAAATTGCTGATACTAACCTCGTGTCATTGTAAGAATGTATGTGGAAAATACTGTTCCCTCAAGTTATCGCGCTTATGGCAAGTTATTGAAACATGCTTCTCATTTTCTGAACAATGTTTGTACTAGAAGAGCGACCTTTTTTAATTTGTAGCCAAGTTATGGATTGAGATTTTTAATTCATACTTTAATAATAATAATAATTATTATTATTATTATTATTATTATTTTATTTTTTTATTATTTTTTTTTGTCTTAAATCTGCATTTGTTCAGTAAACTTTGCAATGTGAATAAATAATAAAGAATTGTAGGAAAAGTAAAGAAAAAATCATTCCTTGAATATGTCAGGTAAATTATTTTTGAAAGGTAATAGTAATTTTTATTCATTTCATGAATATGTCAAGAAATTTATTTAAAAATAAATATAATTTGTTATTCTTTCCTTGGTGTCCAACATCAATAATTTCAAAAATATTTTAAAAGAGATCATCTAACCGTTGTGCAATCTCCTAATTAAAAGATGCCAATACACAAATAAACACACAAATAGCATTGCCATAATGTTTTGTTGTTTTTTTTTTCAATTAGATTTTCAAATCTTGGTAAGTGTGTTGTCAGAAAAAACTCAGCAAAATGAAATATCCCATCTCTTTCTATTCAATTTAATAACTGAAGTGTTCTGACTTTTCTCTTGTGCTGGGCACAGTTTTTGGATAGCCTTTGTCAGATTATATATCAGATTATAATGAGAGGCTCCGCTTCATTCACTTTGTCTGACAATCAATAAAGTATTCAATTCAATTTCTCTAGTAGTCAAAAATTAAAAGGAAGAAATATTTCCGGAATTCTTGTGTAACTGATTTCATTGTCATGTATAAAGATAAGGCTCGTAATGCCAGCATTATTGTAAAATTGCAAGGAGTGCGACAATAGCAGATAGGTCTGCTCATCTGACAAACCTTTTCACTCGATTTAGTTTGGTTTCAACAAAATGTTTTGTAGTCTCTAAGGGCTTGAAAAGTTCCTCCCCTATTGTAGAGTTTGCTCGCACCAGTTGTTTTCTTCTTTTGGACACCGGTGTAAGTGTCAGTACTTTGGTCCACTTTGGACTGACCTCTCTGTTACTGGTCAGTGTAAACGGTATTTGATGACCCATCTTTTTTGAGGATCTCTTCCCTTACAGGAATTAAAAATAATGTAGCCTGAATGTGACCTTCTTCACAGTTCAAAAAGAAGATTTATTGTAACCAAATACGCCTCTGTAGCTGTGGCGGGATGGAAAATAAATTAAATAAATATCTCTGTAGTGTAGGCTTAACATTTATGGATGTCTGAACACTATAAACTAGCTGCTGTCTACCTTGTACACTTTTTATGCAGTGAAGACTTCACATCTGATTTCAATGCATATTGGTGCTCATATATTTATCTTGCATTTAGATTAAAGAAATCTTTCCCAGGTCGTTGAAGATATTTATTTTTATCAAAAGGAATTAATCAGTGAGTCATGCGGCAAAATATTAGAACTTTCATAAAACGATATTTCATTTGAAATTTTTGATATGTGAAATCGGTGCAGTCGAATGATGGTCTATAATGGCCATCCTATTAAGATTTGACCTTGCTTTTACCCTTTTTTTAATATTTTTGGTATTTGTTAAGGCCCCCCACAGATAAATGACCCGGCCATGACCTTGCAAGCAGTTCATGAAATCGGGGCCAGTACAAAAGTGCACATTCTTCGTTACATATTGGGAAGCATCTTTCTTTTGCCAAAAAATTATGGTTTGGGTCTGAAACTCATCCTTTATGTCCCCATATTTATTTTACGTAGGAAATTAAGAAATCAGTGCCATCTCCACAAAATTATGTTTTTATTTAACAAAAATATATATCTGATTTATTTTTGGCAGTCAGGAACCAATACTAAACTTTCATTTGTTTACTGATATGTTGCTAGCTGATATGAATTCATAAATAGGACTGTATTAGTGTATACAATATTTTGGTTCAAAGAAAATAAAACTAGAGACAAAACCTGAAGCACAGACCTTTACCAAGAAAATTAAATAAATAGAAACAAAAAAAAAAAGGATGAAGTACTGAAAAGTGAAAAGAAATCAATAAAGAATATTTTAAAGACTGAATAACTTTCAGATAACTAATTTCATTAAAAAATTGTGAAAGTTTTTTGAAACAACTTGTGCGCTAACAAACAGACACAAAGAAGAACATCTTTCAATGACAGAGATTATTTACCAACTTGCTGAAATACTCAACCATTTTCTAGTCCTAACCAGCTTTCTTATGAATACCATTCAAAAATGTGCTATAAACTTTTTAAAGCACACTTCACTGATTTGCTGCATATGACTTCACACTGTTTTCCTTCAATTTTGATCTTGTGTAAAATTTGAATTTTGAGCAGGGAAATCCACTGCCTAATTAAAAGAAAAAAACACTCTCAGGGAGATCCATGAAAAGATTTTTTTTATAATGTTACTAGAAGATAAACTCATCGGTAAAACATATCTACATAAATCCTACGTCAGCCCAGCTACAGGGGGTGTGTGGTCTTGCTCTGTCCAGAAGTATTATGTCCATACTCTGAGAGGTCAGTAGGCAGCGGTATCTGGTCAAGCGTACTCTTATGCTGGAGGTCACCTTACCTAAGATCGATAAAAATACAAAACTGTCACCTTAAGGCTATTTTAATCACGTGTCTGTACATGTGGCTTGCTGTAAAGGATGATTTTTTATTTTTTATTTATTTATTTATTTACTTTTTTTTTGTTAATTGCTAGTTTATTAATTGTTTGTTTGCCTGCACGGAGCATTACTCAAAACAATTGGATGCATTTTGATGAAATTTTTGGGATAAGTCACAAATGACCCAAGAAAGAAATGATTAGATCTTGGTGATGATCCAACAATTTATAAATGAATAAATTAATATATTAGGGAATTAATTTATTGATGAATGAATAGGTTAATTAATTAATTAATTATGTACAGATTTTGATGAAATTTACAGGATAGGTCATAAATAAATGAATAAGGGAATTAATTAATTGATGAATGAAAAGGTTAATTAATTAATTAATTAATTGTGTACAGATTTTGATGAAATTTACAGGATAGGTCACAAATAGGACAAGGAAGAAATGATTAGATTATGGTGATGATCCAATAATTTATAAATGAAAAAAATAAAGAAATTAGGAAATTGATTTATTGATGAATGAATAGGTTAATTAATTAAATTATTTATTTATCTATTTGTTTGTTTGTTTGTTTGTTTTTTTGTTTATGAATGAATAAATAGGTTAATTAATTATGTACAGATTTTGATGAAATATACAGGATAGGTCACAAATGAGCCGAAGAAGAAATGATTAGATTTTGGTGATGATCCAGTAACTTATAAATGAATATATAAATAATTAGGGAATTAATATATTGATGAATGAATAGGTTAATTAATTAATTAATTAATTATGTACAGATTTTGATGACATTTACAGGATGGGTCATAAGTGGGCCAAGGAAGAAATGATTAGATTTTGTTGATGATCCATTAATTTATAAATGAGTAAATAAATAAATTATGGAATTAATTTATTACTGAATAAGTAAGGCTTGTGGAACAAACTAAACAAATGCCACAGAGTTCCATAATTAAAATAAAGTTATAGAGCTTTAGAGTCTTTCTGTTAAAAGTTCTTGTTTGTTTGAGAAAACATTAAAACAAAGAGTTGCAGTCATCTTTTTTTATGACTATTTCAGAAAAATTTTGAAAGAAAGCGAATTGGATGCCATGACACTCTCAGCTCAAAAGGAAGAATTCGAGAGAAAGCGGCGTCTTGCAGAACAACAGAGATTACTCTTACAACAACAACAACTTCAGCAGCAGCAGCAGTTACATTTTCAAAAACAGCAACAAGAACTCGACCTGTTGCAACCTGAATTGCAGCAGACCCAAAGGCCGATAAAACAAGAATTCCCTCCCAGGGAGCGGGTAGAGAAAGATTCACAGCTGAAATCTCTCTTACAATGTACGTATTGAACATTAGTCATGGTGCAGTGGCATTTCGGATTCTCAATTTATCAAAGAGAGATAACCGCCAAAAGCAATTGCTAATTTTTGTTGCACTTTGCCCCATGGATGTCTAGAAAGATGTAATAAGCATCATTAAAAACATATTTATCGTAAAATAATCATATAAGCCCAATAGTTCACCTTCACCCTTAATTATGATAATCCTCTGTACTAAATCACAGTATCCGAAGTCTTGCTATCAGAGTGAGCAATTCTAAATTATGAAAAGACAAAATGATCATGGTATTTGGCCCCTACCGTGTCTAACAATCAGATAAATTGCCACTTTCAGCAAGTCTAAGTTAAAACTTGCGATAAAATGGCTTGGGATATCCATCATAAGTCAGTTTTGAATTATAGGGCTTTTTATAGTGTCAATAATTTTAAGAAATATTATAGTGTTATATAGGGGAGTCACGGGAAAGATGATATTTTATGAAATGATTCAAGCAAAGGTTATCAGACATAAAAGGTTAAGTGTTGAAAAGTAAGAGAAACTTCATAGGATCTGTAAATATTATTTAACAAGTCACAAATTGCAGAGTTGCAAGTCACAAATTGCAGAGTTGCAGTCATCTTTTTTTATGACTATTTCATGTAACCTTGACAACTGTGTAAGCCATATATGGTAAACATGCTCTCTTTGTTTCCATGGCAGCTGCTGAGGATGAGGCATCCACATGGAGTTCAAAGAAGGATGAAGATGTTGTACTCCTTGACAGTGGAGATGACAGTCAGAAGAAAAAAGGAAGAGGTGAGTGCTTTGTGATGGCTTGTGTTTTAGAGGAGACATCCGTGGCCAGCTTCTACATTTTCAAATTTACTTACGTGCCCTTTTATTGCATGTGAACAGTATTTTGAATAAATTGAGATTGCCATTACAAGCGTTTAAGGGATAACAACTTCATTTTGGAAAAAAATGGATTTTCCTTGGGTAAACAACAATTTTGAAATACTTAACAATGGTTAATGAATCTGTTCCAACATTCAAAGTTACTCCGTTTTTTTTTTTTTTTTTTTTTTTGTAGTAATCTCAAGAGATTATTACAGAGTGTAGCCATCTATGGAGGTCACGTGATCTGATGGCAGCAAGCACAATGTTTACAATGTATTTATTGTGAAATATGAATCTCAAACAAAGAATTGTTATCCCTTGAAACAGGTCAATTTACTGCTTCCCATGTTTCATGGAACCAGAATGACTGGATGTGTGTCAGTGCTTGGTGTGGGTAACTTCAGCCAAACTTACCACCGATTATTCTGAGTCCTATAAACAAGGACCTGTGTAGTTATATCAGTTTATAATTATATACACAAAAAAAGACAGAAATATTTTGTTTACAAAACTGCGTAGTTATAATTTCAATTGATTTTTTTTTTGCACTCAAGATGTCATCGAGCTCTCCAGCTCCGACAACGACGAGGAGTGTGTGCTGCTCCCTAGCGACTCTGAAGAGCAAGAGGAGGAAGATGACCACGAAAACAGCGGCTGTCATATCAACGATGCCATGAATCAGCCTGATGCCCAGGGGAGAGTTTTGGTCAACGTGGGTCACCCTCCTGATGAGCCGGATATTTTTCTCGCCTCCCAGTTGACCAGGGCAATAAAACCTCATCAGGTCAGTGGAGTGATTGATTGATTGATTGATTGTTTGATTTTCCTTAATGATCAGTCAATCAATTTATTTTAATCAAATATTTAGTTTTAATTGAACTATTTATTTATTGACCAATTTATTTATTTCAATGTTTGTATGTTTTACAATGAGAAATACCTAACAAGTTTCACTGGCATAAGCATCAAGATGAAAACAGTGATATGAAATTAAACTTTCATATTATATTATTCTCTCTAAAGGGAAAAATATCAGGTCTGAATTTAGTGAAAAACTTTTTCAATTATACCCAGCTATAATTTGTTAATGTTTATCAAGAGGGATATTTAAATATATCGATAGAATATGTTTGGTAAATTGATTAATTCCTTTGTATTATATATGTATATATATTCTTTTTAAGTGTGTATTTTTATTTGTTGTGAAACATTTTATGTTTATAATGCCATTTTTGACCACTTATTCCTGTGCTGCCATCTATCTTTCATTCAGATTGGAGGTGTACGATTCTTGTATGACAACTTAGTGGAGTCTGTTGGGCGTTTTCGCTCAAGTCATGGATTTGGTTGTATTCTGGCCCACAGTATGGGGCTGGGGAAAACTATACAGGTAAGAGAGATTTTATTTATTTTTCTTTTTATTTATACAGTTGTTTATTTATTACTTTGTGATTTATTTATTATTATTTGAATTAAGAGAAAAATTCGATTTCATTAGGTAATTCAATGCAATGACCCCCATTATATACTTTATATCTTTCACTGATGTTGGAGAAAAATTTACTATATTTTGTTTCCAGTTGCGGTCATTGATCCCTGGTCCCTGTTTTAACAGTATTTTGAAATATTTTCAGGTGATTTCATTCATCGATGTGTTCCTGCGGCACACTGATGCCAGGACGGTGCTTTGTATAGTTCCCATCAACACCCTGCAGAACTGGATGTCCGAGTTCAACATGTGGCTGCCACCCCCTGGGGACATTAAGCCAGGGTCAGAGGTCGAGCCTCGGCAGTTTAACATCTACATTGTCAACGATGCTCATAAGAATACCACAGCTCGGGCAGAAGTTATAGGTGAAGTAGTTTTTAGTGTTCAGCAATACTAACAGCTGTGCTGTGTGTTGTCAATGTTTATCTGCACGGTTTCATTGCTGAGTTCATTAAAACTTGATTTTCAGTAAAGCAGGTAGCTTCAAAACAGCCAAATTGAAATCAGATTAACAGAAAGATTTTAAGATGCTGTAAGCACTACTTTAATTTATCCTTTCCACAGCTGATAAATCGTGAGTGATAGCTAATGAAAAATATAGAAGTATGCTACTGCTACTACTAGGACAGATTAAGGAGGAAAACGATGATAATAATTAAGATAAAAAATCAATCACATTTTGATATTTCAGAGAAGTGGTACAGAAATGGAGGAGTACTATTGATGGGTTATGAGATGTACCGCTTGCTGTCTTCGAGAAAAACCCCATTGCCAAGAAAGAAGAAGAAGCAGAACAACGAGCCAGAGGTCATTGACCTGGAAGAGGAAGACAAGAACAAGGAGCTACAGCTAGGTAAGGGATGCATGGACTGTTGGACATAGGGGAATTTAGAAAGTGATGAATTTTTTGGGAAATTTAGGGAAAAAAAATAACAAAAAAAATTATGTAGATGGTATTGTAAGTGTGGATTGGAATCTTGAGATTGGAGTTTTGAAGCGCTTAGAGTTTCTGAATTGGTTCTTTTGTCCAGTTTGTGCTATTTTCCGTAGGTTGTATGCAATCAGTTGTGGAAAGAATTTTTTTTTTGCTGTTGTGGATGTGTGGTAGGTTGGAGAAAGAGAGAGAGGCAAAAGTTCACTCTCATCAAATTTTTTAAAATAAATTATAATTCTTTCTCTCTCATGCTCCAGATATCCAGTCAGCATTGCTGAGGCCAGGCCCTGATCTGGTGGTGTGTGACGAGGGACACAGGATAAAGAACAGTGGAGCTGGAATATCCCAAGCATTGAAGAACATCAGAACTAGGTGGGATTACAGTGAAGATTTAGATTATTACTGTTGATTAAAATTTTTACATTTATCTGTATTAATTAACAGTTAATTATGATTTTTATGAGTGTTTTGTTAAAAAACAGTAGATATTGGTCTAAAGCAGTACCCATATTTTTCTTGTGATAAGATAAGCACAAGATTTCTTTTCATTGGACTGGATTTACCGTGAATTCAAGTAGACTTAACTTTTGTCTGGAAATCTCTTGTGAAACAGGCCCGAGGGCCAACTCTCTAAGATAGCTGAATAAATGTATCCAAAATTTTTAATGGAATAAATGATGAAATTGCTTTAAACAAAGGCTAAAATAAACAGATATTCTTAAAATTGTTCTTCTTTCACCTCATCAGGAGAAGGGTTGTGCTGACCGGGTACCCGCTCCAAAACAATCTAATGGAATACTGGTGCATGGTGGACTTTGTGCGGCCAAACTTCCTGGGGACAAAGACGGAGTTCAGTAATATGTTTGAACGTCCAATCATGAACGGTCAGTGCCAGGACAGCACTCCGCAGGACACGCGGCTCATGAGGTTCAGAGCTCATGTACTGCATAGTTTACTGGAGGGATTTGTACAGAGGTGGGTTGAATATTTATAAATATATAGTGTCCTGTCTAAGTGTGCTGCATGAAGGTTGGCCTCTGTTACTTTTTGGCTGATCCAAAGCAGATATAGTGGCCTGTAATTGAACTTATTTGCAGGTTATTTATTTATTTATTTATTTATTTATTTTTTTTTTTTTCATTAATTTAAAAAAAAAATTTTTTTTTAATTTATTTATTTATTTATTTATTATTTTTTTTTTTTTCATTAATTTAAAAAAAAAATTTTTTTTTAATTTATTTATTTATTTATTTATTATTTTTTTTATTTTTATTTTTTTGAAGGGTTCTTCAGTTTTACTGGAATTCGGTCCACATTCATTTCCCAAGCAGTCTGTGCCAAATTTTTTTTTTAATTGCTCACTTGCCCTTTGGGGTACCAACAGGTCCAAGAATCGACTAGCCCAAAGCAAGAAAAGTGTCCAGTAACTGAATTGAAGTTAATAAAATTTGGTGCAGGTTCGTTTGGTGCAGGGTTGTTTGGTGCAGGGTCAGTAATAAGGTTCATGATGTATTATTCTGGTGTCTACCTACTATATTATTCACGCATGCATGCTCTCTATTGTTCAGTCACGTACACACTGTATTGTTCAGGTGTGTTTGTATTGAAAGTGTACCTCATTGTGCCAGTTTTACAGTAACACTTCCTTGCACTTGCACCAACATTTACTGATCTGTGTCTGGCATCTTTCAGACGCAGCCACGCAGTTCTGAAGGCCGCCTTGCCACCCAAACAAGAGCATGTGTTATTGATTCGTATGAGCCCCATACAAAGGAAGCTGTACAAGGAGTTTATGACCAATGTGGTGGACTCTGGCCTCTCTGCCTGGGCCAATAGTAACCCCCTGAAGGCCTTTGCTGTCTGTTGTAAGGTATGTCTTTCCCTCATACCTGGTCTATAAAGATTGTTTGGTATTTAGGATTTTTTTTTTTTTTTTTTTTTTTTTGGGGGGGGGGGGGGGGGGAATACTAGTAGAAGAATGCTTTGAATGAGATTTGGTTAAGATGTGAAAAGTGATAATATTACTGCATGGTGTTCACATTGAACTTACTGCATTTTATAATTTAAAATGAAAAGAAATTAAGAATGATTTATAGGTGAAAGGTGATTTATAGGTGAAAGTCAGATAAGATAAGTAAATGATTTTATTTTGCTGCTGTCTTTTAAATCAGATTATCTTTCAGATTAGAACCATTCCAATAGCCAAAGGATTTTCCTTCAGTTTAGCTTTTTGATTTTTTATATGAATTCTCTGCAGGTCTGCATTATGTCTCTGTAAATAGCAAGAAAATTTATTTACAAACGAAAATGTGCATTCCAACTTGAATATTAGCTGAAATTCCAAGAACTACTTAGATATAAATGAACCCCTATGGTGCAGTTTTCTTTCAAATTTTAACTTGAATTTTTATTTTTGAAAAATATACTTATAAAAAATCATCTTTCAGATTTGGAACCATCCAGATGTTCTTCACAAAATACTGGAACTCAAAAAGCTCAATCCTGGAGTGGATAATGACCTTGACATTGCAGACGACAGCAGCAACACAAGCTCCACCAGGGGAGGGAAGAAAAAAGGAAAGGGAAAAGAGTCACGGCCATCTACACCCTCCTCTCAGGGCAGTGTCCAATCAGAAGGGGGCTTCTTTCCATTTATGGACAAGAAGTCTGAGCAAGTGATCACTTATGATTGGGTAAGTCAGCTGTCAATCATTGAGGATTTGGTGGAGGGTGTTTTTTATTGGTATTTATCAAAACATTGACTCAGCTGAATTGAAGATTTTTCAGGACTTTGTTGATGGATAGTTTGATTCTTTTTAAATTTTTGTCCTTTTTGTCACAATTGGTCTATTTAACCATTAACAGTAAATAGTACAGTTAGATTTTTTGCCATTATGTTGACAACCATGAACTAAAATTTGGTTGCTATAATAATTATTTTAATTCAGTGCATTAGTTGCCCAACCCCTGTCTGCACAGAAATATTATAACATCGTAACAGTTTATGGCACGAGATATGTATACCTAAGTAGTATAAGTTAAATTCCCATTTTTGTCTGTGTTTACAGGCAGAGCCTTTGATGCAAGACTACACCCCAGGACTCCTAGAGAATGGTGCCAAGTTTCTGATCATGTTCAGTATTATAGAGCATTCTATTGCCATGGGAGACAAAGTGTTGGTGTTCAGGTAATTAACTTTGGTACTCAGGATTGAAGGCTTTCTGTTGCTATGGGAGACATGTTGCCATGGGAAATGTGGATAATTAGAAATAAATGCTACTGGTGTCCACTATACTGAAATCAGAAAAAATGTATTTAATCCAGTTAAGAAATAGGCAGATATAATTGTATAGAATCATTTAATTCTACAGACTCATGTTACTGTCAAAAAGTACTGAGCATAGAAGTACTGTTTGTTATTGTTGATTTGTTTATTGTCAGTATCTGTTTGTGTAAATATGAACGATTCAATTTTTCAATTTTATTCATTATTTCTGTAATGAAAGGCCTAAAACCCATAATACAGTTAAACTATGCTTATATTACCTGTATTTACTGATGAAGTTGTTAGTTTACATCAGAAAGTTTTGTTTCCAGTCAGAGCCTGTTCACTCTGAACCTGGTGGAGGAATTTCTAAACAGGATGAAGGTGCCGGGGAAAGAGGAGTACTGGGTGAAGAACAAGTCATATTTTAGTGAGTAGAGAAATTTAGTTCAAAATTTTTAAGTTTAGTTATTTGTCAGTTGTTAGTGCCCCCCCCTTCCTTTTTTAAATTATATATAAGCCATCTTTTTTTTTTTTTTTTTTACGAAATTCAATTTTAAGTATTATTTTTAAAAAAATTAAATTTTAAGTCATTTTTTAAAATAAAATTTTAAGTCATCTAAGTATGCTTGAAGTGAAAGTTTTCTGTTCTGTTCTTCAAGAGTAGCCTTCACTGCAGCTTCTTTCCATACATTCCTGTTTATATTGAGTCTTAACTTCAGTTACACTGGATTGAAGTTTTCTGTAGCAATCACACATGTAAGATCGGTCTGTTGCCCTTCTACAAAACCACGAAATTAAGTGTGTGTTTGGCGTGGTAAACTTTAAACTTGCTACCAACAGTCAGAGTAAAAAAGCTTGCACTGGCAGAGATTTGAAAATGAAGAAGCTAGTCTTTTGGACCTGGTCTGGTTTTACAGAGAGTTTTTGCCCAAGAATAAGTCCTAATTTCCAGACCAAAAATTTGGTCTACTTTAAATTATGTATTATTCATAATGGTCCATTTAGATTTACACAATATTTTCATGAAACATTTGCCATGGCTTTTTATTTTAAAAAGACAGGTGCATTCTTTTTTACTACCACTTGTTGGGTCTAAGTTAGATGAAAATTTTCTTCAAAAGTATAGGATAATATTTGGATAAAATAGTTGTACAAAACTTCCCCCAGAAACTCATGGTAATTAAGTCCAAGTTTTATATGTAACATTGTCTTTTTTCAGGGCTAGATGGCAGCACCAGTGCATTTGAGAGAGAAAAGATGATCAACATTTTCAACAGAAGGGAGAACAACTCCATACAGCTCTTCCTTCTTTCAACAAGGTATAGACAATAGATCAAAAGCAGCCAACTTTTTCTGTTATGATAAAAAAAGAAAAGAAATAGACAAGGTATAAAGTAATCCACTGAGATTAAAAGAGAGTAATTTAAACCCTAAAATAAGATAATGGAGACTATATTTCAATTTCATATGAAATTTGATTAAAGCATTTTTGCTGATGTCATAAGTTTAACTTATCATAATAATAAGGCATGGGATATGTGTGAGATATATGTGTCACTCTTGATTTTATACATATCACCATTTTTGTGTAGTTTTTTTTTAAATTGGAAAACTTATATTTTCTTGATGGTTTACTTTGAAGGCAGCCAAGTCATTTCTTCCTACTCTTTCTTTAAAATCCAAAATCATGTCTCACTGCATGAACAAATTCACCCACTTTCTTTCATTTTTGGTTTGTTTGTTTGTTTTACCCTTATTTAATCAAGAAGATGCCTATTTTTCATTCCAGAGCTGGCTGTTTAGGCATCAACTTGGTTGGTGCCAATCGCGTGATTGTCGTCGATGCCTCGTGGAACCCGTGTCACGACTGTCAGGCTGTGTGTCGCGTGTACAGATATGGACAAGTCAAACAGTGTTATGTGTACCGCCTGGTGACAGACAACACCATGGAGAAGAAGATCTATGACAGGCAAATTAATAAACAAGGGATGTCTGGTGAGTGAAAATACAGGGTGGAAAAGAAAAAAACAGAAAAATCCTGAAGGAGGAATGTGTTTGAGAAATTGACAATTTTTTCACGATGTATGCAAGTGTACATCAAATGCCTTGGAGGTCATTTGGAGCATATTGTTAAAAAGAACATAACTTTTATGCAAAGTGACCAAGATAACTGAAACTTCAGGTAATGATCATGCACATATTGAAGTTTGAGTCCAGCAGATTTGATGGACCTTTATAGGATTAAATGAAATTTTTATGGGTTCTGTTTTTTTTGGTGGGTCACCCTGTATTACTGTTACAACATGTAAAGAGCTGGAAAAGACTGTTTCACAAAAGCATAGGTGGTGTTTTACCAAACTATAGGTAGCACCACTATTGCATTTCCAGAGCAAGTGAAAGGAGAATGATTACTCAGTTGGACAGTAGTTGTTTTGTAAATATCTTTGTCTACCAACTTTGTTAATTTGTTTTTCAGATCGTGTCGTCGATGAGTTGCAGCCTCAGAACCAGTTTACCAAGAAACAAGTGGAAAACTTGCTCACGTACAATGATGTGGACTTGCCGTACATCAAGGACAATGGCAGCTGGTCAGAAACAATAGACGACATGCTGCTTTACTCCCTGCTCAAGAAACATAGCGAATGGATCACAAATGTAAGAGGAAAATCTATGTATTCATTTAGCACCTTGAAAGCATACAATGTGGGTTAGGCCTTCATATTGAAAAAACGCTCATTTTCTAGCTAACAGTTTTAAAGATTATAATTTTTAAAATCTCATTTTCCTGAAAACAGCTTTATAGATTATAATTTTTGCTAACCTTGAGGCTTTTGGTTCAGACTTTTTCAGGTTCTCTTTTGATCAGTGCATATTTTTTCTTACAAACCTATTGAATTAATTATCTTAGAAATGAAACATCAAAATCAATCTTCCAGGAGCCTTTTACTCACGAGTCCTTGCTGATTGACCGAAAGGACCATAAACTGACCAAGTCTGAGAAGAAACTGGCCAAGCAAAGCTACGAGATGGAGAAACGCCTGAATATCTCCTACAGTCGCCCATCATATGCTGCCTACTATCCCAAAACCAATCAACAGCCACAGCAGGTTCCGCAGAGACCCTCGACCTCATTTGACACATTTAGCAGGTACAAGGCTAGGGTGTTTACTGAATTTTTAGATATGACATTTATTTAACTTGAACTGTGGAATGTTACTTATAAATGACTTTTATAATCACATCTGTGTGTCTTTGTACGTAGAATTAGTTGATTTTTGTAGTCTTGTTGCTGGATCCTAATGCCACATCGAATACTCAACATAGTGTGAGCATGTCACTGTGCATACTTATTTATGTCATTTTACTACATAACTTAGTCATTGTCATCATCATAAAATCATCATCATTCAGTCTTACATGTCTTCTACTTCAGGTTTTCCTCCAGTAACCCTGGCAACCGGCCCGTGGCCAGCGTACGCCCCATGATATCCACCCCAGTCCCCATGCAACCCCGGCGCCCTCTACCCCCTGCTGTGGGGTTTGGCGAGCAGGCGTTCAGAATCAAGAAACCAGGGGTCATCGTGCAAAGTGTTTTGACGACTACAGGTAGATATTAATTCTGCAGACATAGGAAAGATCTGCCCTGATTGGTTTTAAATTTAAATTGCTTCAGTTTTTGAATAGGTCACTTGATGGCCAAAAAAATTCAGCAGTGTTATATTTATTTATTTGTTTATTTATTTATTTTTGTCATTCTGCCCTCTGCACAAGAGGATAAGATATTTGAATCCCAGTTGATTTAATTTGTCAGGTCTGGTGTCATGTTTTGGTTTAAATTTAGGACCCTTCAAATAAACTATGTGCATTCTGTGTTTGTGAAAGGCATGACAAGTTACCTATTTAAGAAAACACCCAAGCTCAAAAGTGCACTTTTTACTGTTTTTACATAGTTTGAGTGGAAGAAATATACCAATTGAGAACTAATAAAAATAACTAAATCATACTAACTCATGATAAAAGTACTGTTAGGAATACAGCATTTTTGTGAACTCTATCCAGAATTTACCAATGTAACCTTGTTCTTTATATATCTACCCCTGAAGATGAATGCACATCAGTGGAAGAGTAATAATTGTTTTGATTCTGCATTTCAGATATTGTTGTGCCGGGTAGCAACACGAGCACAAACGCAGGACCCACGTACATTCCTGCAGGACAGCAGGTTCTCGTTATCAAGACGCCAAAGGGGGTCTACATTCGCACACGGGAGGGGAGGATATTTGCTGTACGTATTCGATATAATGAGTCCACGTCAGCAGCAGGAAGAAGTGATGAGTCTGGCGGAGGCTTACTGCCTGGTGATGAGGATTCCTCTGCTAGTATGGGAGGTAGGGTTAAAAACTTCATATTTTGAAATATTTTTTACTAAGTACTCAGTTATCAAATTTAAGAACTTTTCAAGGACAAAATTGTTTGAATACAAACTGTTTTCAAGGTTCATGGCAATATCAATTACTTTTTGGGACTACAAACTGAATTGAAAGTGCATAGCCAAATTCAAGCACTTTCAAAGTTATATGAACCCTGAAGATAATTGTGTGTACAAGTGTATGTGCATGTAGCTGAAATCAAAGCTTTGCTTCATTACAAAATTATGTAATCAACAATCACTCCTTTGGGTAGGAGGCATGCATTCACCTGTGTGTGCAAATACACAAACACACACACACACGCCACTGTATTTTAAAATGTAGGATTGGATCTATACATCTGCTTGCAAGACTGTATTTTGTTAATACTGCTTGAGAACCACAAGTTGCCCTAAGTCAAGCACATATATATCCTAAATGACCTGAATGCTGTGTTGTTTTTCAGACCTGAATTTCCCCACCACCTCTACCACCGATACGGCCTCCCAGTCCTCCTCAACATCTCAGCCAGGGGGCAGCACCAGCATGCTGGGGAGTGCTCTGCGAGGCTCGCTGGACATGCAGTCCATTCTACGCAGCTCTCTCAGTTCAGGAGGCTCCAGTAGAGACCCCAGTGGCAGGGACGGCAGTCCTAGCACGTCCAGGTACGGCAACCAAGATTTGTTGGGAGCCTCGGAGTCAATGTCCAGCTCTCGGGGCTTGCTTCCTGATTTTGCCTCTCTCGGGTTGAGGGCAGATAATGATTGGGGCTCACAAGGAGATTCTCGCCCTGCGGCATCGTCCTCTCAGACCCTCAGAGATGCGTACATGGAGGGCTTGAACCAAGGGAGGGACACGTTCTTTGATAGCTACCACCAAAGTCAAGATAGTCACAGTTCTGATTTCTTCAGAGGAGAGTCCAGCAGGGGAAATCAAGATTTATCAGAATACAGAGGGTACTCAAATGGAGGTGGTGTAGTATCCAACGCACTCGTTTCGGCATCCCGTGCCATTTCCAATGCTGAGGACAGTCTGGCGGCGCTGACATCACTAATTGAGTCAACTGCTGGTTCGGATGATGAAAGCAGTGGAGATGAGGAAGGAGGACCCCCAGGATCTTCAAGAGGCACCCCTGTGTCTAATCTTGCCAACTTGAGCAGCATGAGTGGAGGAACCGTGCGCCAGAACAGCACAGAACCTGTTCCAAACTCATTCCTTCTCAACCCAGAGGAATGCAGCTTTGGCCAACAACCAGGCTACCCGCTTGCCTCTACTTCAGCATCCTCAACATCTATTTCCTCCTCCTCCTCCTCCTCTGCCTCAACCCTCACCTCCACTTTGTCCTCCCAGCATCAGCCAACTCCCTCCTCCTCCTCCTCCTCAACCACCCCCACTTCCTCCCCCATGCAATCTAACCCCATGGGGCATTACCCCCCTTGGAGTATCCCTCCCACCTCTGGCGCCATGCCCCCTCCCCACATGTATGGGGGTTACCCCTACCCATACCCCTACCCACAGATGTTTCCAGGGGGACAGATGTTTATGCCAATGCCATTTGCCTCTGGCATGCATCATCCTTACATGATGCCACCACCACCAGGTACCACAATGCCAAGTGGCACCATGCCAAGTGGTACCATGCCAAGTGGCACCATGCCCACTTCTGCAACATCTGGTACCTTGCCAACAGCTACAACCTCTTCTTCTTCACCTTCAACCTCGGCGGAATAGCTGGGTTACAGATCTTCATGCCCTGTAGTTAATGGATGATGGACAAGATTCAACAAAAAGTTTTGATGTTTTGATCCATGATTCAAATGACTTAAAAAGATCATGATATTTAAGAGAAAAGCATTATAATTGTTTTAAGTTGAACACAAGTTGTGGTGCTAAGAAGCTCTTTGATGTTGAGTTTCTTTAGGATGAGAACCCCTAGGATCAGGAGGTTTACACAAAGACAGTATAAAAGAGTTTTTTGGTAGAGGAAAATGTGTTACAGTATGTATATAGTTTCTTAATATTATTAATGTCCATTTGGTGTAATGTGTGGATAAACATATTTTAATCTATTAGTGGAATTCAGAGTGTTACAGTACAATCATTATGACAATGTTGCATTGTCACCATGATGTTAATGCCATGTTGTTTTGGCTGTGACATATGCAAGTCCTAAGTATCATCATCTTTGTGACAATGTCAATGCTGTGTTCTTTCCATTGTTGCACTTGTAAGTCCAGTAATAGATACAAACTTTTATTTATGAATGAATTAATATAATTAACATTGTAAGTAAATGCACAAAAATTGCTTCTGTGGGGGGGGGGGGGGGGGGGTATATATATCTTCTGATGGTCTCAGACAAACAAACCAAGAAACTAAATAATTGATGAAAATGGGTATTTAACTCGTGTGTTGATGTCCATAATGATGTAAACAAAATCATAATCTAGAGATGTTTGTTGTAAAAATTAGAAATTAAACATCTTTTTGGATTGTAATGTAACTTATACTTATTTGGGTGTTAGTGTGTCATTTGGAAACTGTCATATAGATTGTAATAGCTGTAAGTTAGGGGAAAAAATATGTGGAATATGCTGTTTAAATGCCATTATTGCATGCTAAAATATGTATTAAATTAAGCTGAAGGCCAGATTCATAGTTAGAGTTATTCTTAATACAAATGAATAGTGTAAGGGAATGCTGCTATAAGCTAAGTTTTAAAATATATATAGTTTTACATACATACATACGTGGGTACATAGTATATGGTTTAACATTTATTTAACCAGTGCACAGCGAGATTATAGTTTTTGCATAGTGCAATTGCAAATGTTCAGGGTTTTTTTTTTTTTTTTTAACAAAGATGAACTTCATTCTGTACCTTGGTAGTCTCCGACAGGCATAAAATATTATGTATTTATTTATTCATTTATTTTTTTTGTTTCGGCATTTGTTTCTTTAGACCTTGTCCGAGTTGTAGATCCATTGGTAATAAATTTGGTAAATTGGCCAGTTTTTGATATTGGAAGTTAAATATTTTACATAATTATAGTGGCAGGTTTTGGAAAATACTCCACTTTAAAGTGGTATGCCTCTAGTGTCAAACTATCAGATAGGTCCCCTGCTTTCTCAGCTCAATCCAAAGTGATTATCGTGATTCAAGCTTTTAAAAGCATTTACCACATTTGTGTAAACAGGTCCCTAGACAGTTTTTTAAGTTTCAAATATTGCAAATTTCTTTAGAAGCCGATCATGTTGTATCACTGATTTTTTTTATTTCTCATAATAAAGTGTCATTATAGCAATTGTTTATTTACCATGCACTTTTTAGTATATTTTTACTCGTTCGTTTAATTAATATGGTACATCCATAAAAAACTAAAATCAATCTTTTTTTATCGGATATAAACCTTATCAGAAGTCATATAAATGCAGGAAGATTCTTCATATATGATTATAGTTTTGAGTAAACAAAAGAACTATCCTTTAATGGATTACTTTATTGTCATAGTTCAAAATGTTGTATACAAGAAAAAATGAAGATTAATAATAAAAATTTTAACATGAATCGTCACTGATGATACTGAAAGAGTGAACCTTAGATACTAAAAATTTTATTTCAATGAATACTTTGCTTGTCTTATTACAGCTAGAAATAATTTCCTTCAAATGTCCCAGACCTTCAAATTCTGTGATTTAAGACCATGTGTAGCCATTAAAATGTAGACTGGCCTTTCTAAAACAAGGAATGGAGTACAGATAATTTTACATCATTGCAGAAGTAATTAAACAAGCCAGGAGTAAACCCTCAAGGCCATACTTTTTTATTGAATGTTTTTTGGGCAGAGTTTTTTCACTGTAATGTGTGGATTGAAATTTAGTTACATTACTTGCACTCATTATGAGGTAGAAGAACATTTCCAAGCTATTTTCCTTGAATAGTTCTAACAGTTCCTTGGTAAGAGATTTGCCATAAGTCTTTAAAAAAAAAACTTTCTCTGGCAGAAAATTGGATGGATGGCAAATAAATAATGTTGCATTTTGATTTTCTTTATTTACCAAGACTTGTCTGGCCCATAAAACGAGAATAAAAAAGTCTGGCCTCCCACCGCATCTGACTTAAACCAATGATATATACAACACTACTACACTACCCTACAAAACACTTTTTATACCCGGCCTTACCATCTTGACAGAGAGAACTGAACGTCACACTTTTTTTTCCCATACCTCGACACCTATTTATATCCTTGATATTATTTAAAAGGAAAATGAGGTCCATATAAATAAGGCAACATCAAAAAGTGCATGCAATGTCCAAATTATCTGTTGGCACAGAACTGTTATAATCAGGGCCCCGTATCTCGAAAGCATCGCACATTGTGACCGTGCACAAGCGTCTCGTTCCCATAACTCGCCCCATATAATACATTGTAGCCTCTATGTGATATCGCTATTCGCAGTACGCGATGCTTTGGAGATACAGGGCCCAGGTCTCCATAATTATTCTCACAAAAAAAAAAAAGATTTTCTGACTTAAAAGATGTCAATATTTATATCTTCAATACATGAACACTGAATAGCCAACCAAATTACAATTAGCTTGCTACACTTGTAATAAAGGGGCGACAGCAAGCATTTCTAAGCAACTGAAGCAACATGATTCATGCTTGACATGAAAATGGAAAAGAAACCCAAACATAATTACGAATAAAATAATAAAATTCCACTTCCATATCATCTTTAATATACATTGTAGTGTGAAAACGGATTTCACTGTCATTGTTAGCATGTTCAGCTAGTATTTTAACTATAGTTGTTTTCATCCAACCAACCATTTTCTGAATTTAAAGCAACTTCTGCCCTGTAACAGTAAAATGAAAGGTCAAGTTGAAGGCCTGATTCAAGGGTTGACAGTTATTCTTATATATACAACTGTTATCATAAATTTGTATCATAAATTATTTTCCCATTGTGAAAGCAATCCTGATGGCAACATAAAACACTTTCCAGAAAAATTCATGACACTTCCAAAATTTCTTACGCTGACCACGCAGTCGAAATATCTGGTTTCAAAGCAGCAATGGAAAGTAGTTCCATGTGTCAGAGATCTGGATCTTGATAAGGAAACTTTAGTTTCTGGTAGTGTGATTGGACAATTTATGACCAATCAAAGACCTATCATAAAGTCATGCACGTCCTTTTTAGTGACATCTTTTGGAATTGAAAGTCCCGTTGTCATTAAGAGGTTCCACCATCTGCACAATATTGAAAAGTCCCAAGTTTTTTGGCTTCATTTATGAAATGATGTCAATGTTCAAATCCTGCTGTATTCTGAAAAACAAAAGAAAAATACTGTACACCACATAAAATCAAATACAAATTCCATGAACCAAAAAAACTCAGTTAAAAAAAGGTACTCGTTATTAGGAACTGAATATCAGTTACTAATGTGTATTTGTTATGGTGCAATTTTTTTCTTCAAAAAGAGGCGACTGAAGTTCATTGCCATATTAATAGGTATACATGCACACACACACACACACGAGATAATTTATTGGAGCATATATGTCAAAAGTCTCAAACTATGATCCAAGGATAAAGCATTTTTGAATTAAGTAAATTTATGTTGTGAGTGATATTCGTTTGCATACTATTCAATAATTGAAGTGAGAATGGTCAACAAAACGATCAATTGCCAGTCAAATTAAAAATATATCCAGCAAAGGTGTTATTCACTTTATTAATGCCAAAATGTTAGTGTATAAAGTAAGAAATTAAACTCAGCTGACACATGCATATAATATCAGTAAATGATTGCAAAATTCAAAGTTTCTCCGACAATACACATTAACAGGCAATGTTATATAATTATTATATATATTGAAATACATCACTTAGTTTAATAGTGTGGTGTACAATCCTAAAACATGCTTTCAATTTTCAAAAATACATGTGTATTATACCATGCAATGCAAGAAACGAGCAGTAATGTGTTTGTTAATTTCTTAATCAAGACATCAAATGCTTCTAGTCTACCTAAAGAATTAGACATCCTCTCTTTTTCTTCTGCTGAGTCTTTTGTGGGTTTTTCTTGTTAATTTGCCTCACGAGATCATAGAATATCTGTAAAATAAACCAGCATGGCAAAGTTATGGATCTACACAAACTACTGATGCAGTTATGGGTCCCATGTGTTTTTAGGAATGTTTAGACGTGCTGGTTAGAACCAAGTGTGAACCAAAGGGGAAATCTCTCTCAATCTTCACACCTCAGCTATTAATTTTGAAGCACCCAAAACTGTGGTCTTTGTTTAAAATCCACAGACTGCATTCCATGCTATGCATCTAATCATTTCGTGAATTTTTCCATAATTATGTTCCACTCCGGTTCGCAGTCAGTTCACACCGCTTTGTCTAAACATTCCTTCATGTGCGTACCTAAAGGAGAAGACAACAGCACTTGCTCTTTTCCTTGCCCTGCATTCTATGAGGACTTTTCTTGTTAATCTGGCGAACTAAGTCATAGAATATCTGAAATAATGCAGCAAAGTTGAAACTTTTACCAGTATTATGTCCAGTGCAAATATGAATCAGCTGAAAGAAGTTCAAAGTGTGTAAAAAATAAAATAAGGTTTTATACAATGATACCCCACCATCACTAAACCCCCACCCCCACCCTCCTCAGGACACATACACATGACAAAAATTACTGTGAAAAAAGTAAATTTGAAGTCAAGACAATAAAATTTTATTTATTTAAAGTCAATGGACATTGTTTCTGCACTGGGCCATATCAACTTCAAAACTGGAATTTCTGAAATGAGGAAACACTGTGAAGAAAAAAATCAACAAGTGAAACAATCAAGAATATATGACATGTTATCATGCTGGGTCAAGTCATTGAAAATAATTACTGAAAAATTTTGAAAAGGGTAAATGCGATGCTAACTTTACAGATTAAGTTTTCAAAATAACAAGTATGGAGCGCATAGTCATTTGGAACAATTAGGAAATTCAAGAACTTAATGGCTGGTCGAACATACTGAAAGTTATCAAAAGTAAAAAGTCAGACACAAACAAACAAACACACTTGCAAAATCTCTCTCTTTTTCTCTCAAACACACACACACAGAGATTTGCTCTAGAATATTTTGGGACTTACTTCATTAACATTAATTTTTGACTTTGCTGAGGTCTCTAGGAAGGCGCAGTTCCAAGCTCTTGCCAAATTCTGTCCTTGGTCTTTGCCCACAACTCTCTCGTCTTCCAAGTCACACTTGTTACCCACCAGGATCATGGGAACCTTGGAGAATATAAATAAATATTTGATAATTTATTAACCTATTTAAAATTTTTGAGTTATCATTCTATTTATCTATTCTGGTTTAGAGTGAAAAGAAATATTAACCAAATTTGTCATCCCTATCTTCTTCATCCCCATTCCCAGTGTGTTGAGATTGTGATGGGTCACAACTAACACAATTTGAAATCCAAGGCCCAGTACAAAGCCTTGTGATGACTTTGTGCTGTCTGACCCCTAATGACAATCTAAGTGGTTCATTTTGATTAAAAGAGATACTAGCTATTAGTTTAAAAATCAAATAAGAAAAAATATACAAACACATAGTGTCAATGTTCTCCTTATCTTTCGCATTATTTCCATCTATCTGGCTTAAAAACCCCGATTCACCTAATAATTCCACTAAAAGACTAAAAGAAATCATAACATCAAGTAAGCCCGAAGGCCACTTTAATCTTCCTTTTTCTTTTAACTTTGAAGATATTTTCCAAATATGCCCCACCCCTCCCCCTCCCAACAAAAAAAAAAATTGGGGAAAAAAAGAAAGAAGATCTTCATAACAATCATCTTACATCTTCCGTATCCTTCACTCTGAGGATCTGTTCTCTCAGGTCCTGGAGGTCATTAAAGGTGGACTGGGCTGTGATGGAATATACCAGGAGAAACCCTTGGCCATTCTTCATGTACAGGTCACGCATGGCTGTAAATTGTTCCTTTAAAAAAAAATAATAAAATAATGAGGCATTCAATTACCTGATTATATCTATTTCAAATACATTTCTGCTGTATCTTGTTGCTAAAGTCCAACTTATCTGATAAAATATTTAATATATAAACAAGACTGTAAGAAACAAACTTTTCGTAGCATAGTTAACATTTTTTTCTTTTTATATCAAAAAGATAATGCAATTAATTCAAAATTATCATCACACAGACAGGTGACCAGATAGACCTATGGTGGTACTCACAGTGCCGGCTGTATCCAAGATCTCTAGCATACACTGGTTGCCATCTACTTCTACTTGCTGGAAGAGGGGGGAAAAAGAGAAAGGTTTGATCAAAATATCTTTAATTTATCCCCCCCCCCCCCCCACCACACACAAATNCTTTTTTTATTGAATGTTTTTTGGGCAGAGTTTTTTCACTGTAATGTGTGGATTGAAATTTAGTTACATTACTTGCACTCATTATGAGGTAGAAGAACATTTCCAAGCTATTTTCCTTGAATAGTTCTAACAGTTCCTTGGTAAGATAAGTCTTTAAAAAACTCTCTGGCAGAAAATTGGATGGATGGCAAATAAATAATGTTGCATTTTGATTTTCTTTATTTACCAAGACTTGTCTGGCCCATAAAACGAGAATAAAAAAAGTCTGGCCTCCCACCGCATCTGACTTAAACCAATGATATATACAACACTACTACACTACCCTACAAAACACTTTTTATACCCGGCCTTGCCATCTTGACGCAGAGAACTGAACGTCACACTTTTTTTCCCCATGCCTCGACACCTATTTATATCCTTGATATTATTTAAAAGGAAAATGAAGTCCATATAAATAAGGCAACATCAAAAAGTGCATGCAATGTCCAAATTATCTGTTGGCACAGAACTGTAATAATCAGGGGCCCGCATCTCGAAAGCATCACGCATTGCGACCGTGCACAAGCGTCTCGATCCCATAACTTGCCCCATATAATACATATCGCTATTCGCAGTACGCGATGCTTTGGCGATACAGGGCCCAGGTCTCCATAATTATTCTCACAAAAAAAAAAAAAAAAAGATTTTCTGACTTAAAAGATGTCAATATTTATATCTTTAATACACGAACACTGAATAGCCAACCAAATTACAATGAGCTTGCTACACTTGTAATAAAGGGGCGACAGCAAGCATTTCTAAGCAACTGAAGCAACATGATCCATGCTTGCCATGAAAATGGAAAAGAATCCCAAACATAATTACGAATAAAATAATAAAATTCCACTTCCATATCATCTTTAATATACATTGTAGTGTGAAAACGGATTTCACTGTCATTGTTAGCATGTTCAGCTAGTATTGTAACTATAGTTGTTTTCATCCAACCAACCATTTTCTGAATTTAAAGCAACTTCTGCCCTGTAGCAGTAAAATGAAAGGTCAAGTTGAAGGCCTGATTCAAAGGTTGACAGTTATTCTTATATATACAACTGTTATCATAAATTTGTATCATAAATTATTTTCCCATTGTGAAAGCAATCCTGATGGCAACATAAAACACTTTCCAGAAAAATTCATGACACTTCCAAAATTTCTTACGCTGACCACGCAGTCGAAATATCTGGTTTCAAAGCAGCAATGGAAAGTAGTTCCATGTGTCAGAGATCTTGATCTTGATAAGGAAACTTTAGTTTCTGGTAGCGTGATTGGGCTATTTATGACCAATCAAAGACCTATCATAAAGTCATGCATGTCCTTTTTAGTGACATCTTTTGGAATTGAAAGTCCCGTTGTCATAAGAGGTTCCACCATCTGCACAATATTGTAAAGTCCCAAGTTTTTTGGCTTCTTTTATGAAATGATGTCAATGTTCAAATCCTGCTGTATTCTGAAAAACAAAAGACAAATACTGTAAACCATGTAAAAACAAACACATTCCACAAACCAAAAAGTAAAAAAAAACTCAGAAAAAAAAGTACCCGTTATTAAGGACTGAATACCAGACGCAATATTTTCAACAAAAAGAGGTGACTTAAGTTCATTGGTATATCAATAGGTATGCATGCACACACACACACACAAAAGAGATAATTCATTGGGGCATACAAGTCAAAAGTCTCAAACTATGATCCAAGAATAAAGCATTTTTGAATTAAGTAAATTTATGTTGTGAGTGATATTGGATTGCATACTATTCAATAATTGAAGTGAGAATGGTGAACAAAACGATCAATTGTCAGTCAAATTAAAAATATATCCAGCAAAGGTGTTATTCACTTTATTTATGCCAAAGTGTTAGTGTATAAAGTAAGAAATCAAACTCAACTGACGCATGCATATAATATCAGTAAATGATTGCAAAATTCAAAGTTTCTCAGGCAATACACATTAACAGGCAATGTTATATAATTATTATATATATTGAAATACATCATTTAGTTTCATAAAGTGGTGTACAATCCTTAAAACATGCTTTCAATTTTCAAAAATTCATGTGTATTATACCATGCAATGCAAGAAACAAGCAATAATGTGTTTGTTAATTTCTTAATCAAGACGTCAAATGCTTCTAGTCTACCTAAAGAATTAGACATCCTCTCTTTTTCTTCTGCTGAGTCTTTTGTGGGTTTTTCTTGTTAATTTGCCTCACGAGATCATAGAATATCTGTAAAATAAACCAGCATGGCAAAGTTATGGATCTACACAAACTACTGATGCAGTTATGGGTCCCATGTGTCTATAGGAATGTTTAGACGTGCTGGTTAGAACCAAGTGTGAACCAAAGGGGAAATCTCTCTCAATCTTCACACCTCAGCTATTAATTTTGAAGCACCCAAAACTGTGGTCTTTGTTTAAAATCCACAGACTGCACTCCATGCTATGCATCTAATCATTTCGTGAATTTTTCCATAATTATGTTCCACTCCGGTTCGCAGTCAGTTCACACCGCTTTGTCTAAACATTCCTTCATGTGCGTACCTAAAGGAGAAGACAACAGCACTTGCTCTTTTCCTTGCCCTGCATTCTATGAGGACTTTTCTTGTTAATCTGGCGAACTAAGTCATAGAATATCTGAAATAATGCAGCAAAGTTGAAACTTTTACCAGTATTATGTCCAGTGCAAATATGAATCAGCTGAAAGAAGTTCAAAGTATGTAAAAAATAATATAAGGTTTTATACAATGATACCCCACCATCACTTAACCCCCACCCCCACCCTCCTCAGGACACATACACATGACAAAAATTACTGTGAAAAAAATTAGTAAATTTGAAGTCAAGACAATAAAATTTTATTTATTTAAAGTCACTGGACATTGTTTCTGCACTGGGCTATATCAACTTCAAAACTGGAATTTCTGAAATTTGTGAAGAAAAAAATCAACAAGTGAAACAATCAAGAATATATGACATGTTATCATGCTGGGTCAAGTCATTGAAAATAATTACTGAAAATTTTTGAAAAGGGTAAATGCGATGCTAACTTTACAGATTAAGTTTTCAAAATAAAAGGTATGGACCGCATAGTCATTTCAAACAATTAGGAAATTCAAGAACTTTATGACTTGTCCAACATACTGAAACTTATACTTATCAAAAGTAAAAAGTCAAGACACAAACTAACAAACACACTTGCAAAATTTCTCTCTCTTTTTCTCAAACACACACGCTCACACACAGATTTGCTCTAGAATGCCACCCAAAACTTACTTCATTGACATTAATTTTTGACTTTGCTGAGGTCTCTAGGAAGGCGCAGTTCCAAGCTTTTGCCAAATTCTGTCCTTGGTCTTTGCCCACAACTCTCTCGTCTTCCAAGTCACACTTGTTACCCACAAGGATCATGGGAACCTTGGAGAATATAAATAAATATTTGATAATTTATTTACCTATTAATTTTTGAGTTATCACTCTATTTATCTATTCTGGTTTAGAGTGAAAAGAAATCTTAACCAAATTCGTCATCCCCATCGCCTTTATCCCCATTCCCAGTGTGTTGAGATTGTTACGGGTCACAACTAACACAATTTGAAATGCAAGACCCAGTATAAAACCTTGTAATGACTTTGTGCTGTTTGACCCCTAATGACAATCTAAAAGTCTAAAACACTCACCAATTTAGCCAAATGCTAAAAATGACTTAAACTGGCTAAACAAAATGGGCTTGATTTGACTAATTTTAGTCAAATTAAAACCATTTGGATAAAAAATTGGCCAAAAATTTCTGATTTGGCTAAGCGAAAAAATATTGCAAGCGCTACCCCAGAGAGTGGTTCATTTTGATTAAAAGAGATACTAGCTATTAGTTTAAAAATCAAATAAAAAAAATATATAAACACATAGTGTCAATATTCTCCTTATCTTTCGCATTATTTCCATCTATCTGGATCAAAATCCCCTGATTCACCTTATAATTCCACTAAAAGACTAAAAGAAATCATAACATCAAGTGAGCCCAAAGGCCACTTTATTTTTTATTTTTTTACTTTGAAGATATTTTCCAAATGTAACTTCCTCTCACCCCCCCCCCCCCCCACCCCCGTCCCCAACGAAAAATTGGGGAAAAAAAGAGAGAACTTCACAACAATCATCTTACATCTTCCGTATCCTTCACTCTGAGGATCTGTTCTCTCAGGTCCTGGAGGTCATTAAAGGTGGACTGGGCTGTGATGGAATATACCAGGAGAAACCCTTGGCCATTCTTCATGTACAGGTCACGCATGGCTGTAAATTGTTCCTTTAAAAAAAAAAATATAATAATGAGGCATTCAATTACCTGATTATATCTATTTCAATTACATTTTTGTTGTATCTCGTTGCTAATGTCCAACTTATCTGATAAAATGTTTAATATATAAACAAGACTGTAAGAAACAAACTTTTCATACCATAGTTTACATTTTTTCTTTTTATATCAAAAAGATAATGCAATTAATTCAAAATTATCATCACACAGACAGGTGACAACATAGACTTATGGTGGTACTCACAGTGCCGGCTGTATCCAAGATCTCTAGCATACACTGGTTGCCATCTACTTCTACTTGCTGGAAGAGGGGGAAAAAAGAGAAGGGTTTGATCAAAATATCTTTATTTTATCCCCCCCACACACACACAAATAATTTGCCTGAAGTATCTGAACACGCAGACACAGACAAAAGTAATACTGACAGTGCTCTAAAAAAAGTAATACAATCTCTAGAGCCAATACCATATCAATATTTAAGATTAGACAGTAAATCTTGCACACATACACATACTTAAACAGAAAATAGTTTTTAGCCAATCATACTAGTTTTCAAAACTAACCTGTCTTTTCACCAAACAAAGTTTACTAGCAAATTTCAAATAAAACTGTGGAACAAATATTTAAAAATACATGCAAACAACAAAAATAACTTTCCCAAAAAAAAAAAAAAAAATCCCAAAGCTCTTTTCAAACTCATAATTATATTTTACCCAACAAAATCACTTAGTAAATCTTTAGCAAAACAAAAATAGTGTTTGGTATTTATGGGGTGGAACAAATGCTAAAGCAACAGCCGCAAAATTGACAGACAAAGGCAATCAGAATATCTTTAGACACTACCAGAGCCTGTATCTAATAAAATGACATAAAATATTGACTTATTCAGCAACAGTGAACAATTAGAGGAACATGCTAACAAACTGATAATGTAATATAATAATTTGATGTGCACTTTCAATATTTTTGCAGTCCTTGTGAGGGCAATTTCTATATAAACTTAAGTTTTGAAGATTAATAGATCTATTCTGAATGAAATATCAGTTATGCTGGTATAGAGTGCTCTTGGGGATAATCTGTTTTTCAACTATAATCAGAGTTCTATTCAAAGACTGTTTCATTGCCATATCAACACCAACAGCTTCAATGAAGCTTAATGAGAGAGCAATTTGGAAAATCGAAAATTGCAGCTTGTTTCTGAGCAATCTCATCAAAACACTAGGCAGTTTTGTAGACACATATAACCCAGTACTTCAGACAAATTGTACATTTAAATATTTGGCAGAGTTCACATTTATATTATATAGATTGCCTAGGATTTGATCTAAATTAAGCTGTTTAGGATAAGCCAAGCTGGATGTCCGATGTTATAGATTTCTTCCCAAACTAGCCCTCCCTTTATCAAAATAATTAATTAATAAAGCAAACAAATAAAAATATTAAATTGAAAGTAGAACACCTTAAATTTATTATTAAAGGGAAAAGACATTTTAGTGGAAAGAATAAGAACAAAATACAGACTTACCTTCCTGTAACTATCTTCTATTGTAGGATCATACTTTTCTACAAAGATACCTTGGACAAACTGGACCGTCTGAAAAACATTTCCTGGGCATTAATATTTTTAAAATGCAGCGACTTCTTCCTTTGTCATAGAAACTACAGCTCAAATCCCTAGGTTTATATTCTTCTTCACTTAAATAGAAAAACAAACTTGAAAGTATCCAATAGCCCTCAGATCTTGTATATCTCACATGTATTTTCCCTAAAAAATAATAATGGAGATAGAAATGATGGTAAAAGGAAGAAATGTGTTTACAAATCATAGTTTTCACAACAGATATAAACAGGGTATACCTTATACGTCAAGTAATAGCTGTAAGTTCCAGGAATTTAAAAACATTGCTACATTGCTACATAAAGGTCTAAAGTGCATTGTGGGCCCTGAATCAGCCATGTAGTAATATCATCTTCAAAAGATATTTTTAATCAAGGATTCAGTTTAAATTGTGATCACATGATATTACTACAGTAAAGTTTATTATCCAGTGATATTTTGAAACCAAATAAATTCCCTGCACATCAAACAAGGATATGCTTGTAAATAACCTTGTCTCACTATTTGCTGTGTCATCTGGCAACAATACAGGGAGACATTTATCAATTTTGGCTCTAGATTTTCTTGTGATTTCCCTTGTGATCGTCAAAGTGCATGTTCACTCTAAGGCTGCCAGGAATTCCTCCCCATTTAGATCTTTTGTACTGTCGTTAAAAGGTTTCGATAGAGCAAGAGACGAATACCCAATTTAGATCCTTTGCATTGTCGTTAAAACATGTTTCAGAGTGAAAGAGACAAATATAATTATCTGGGTTTCAAATTACCATGGGCCCTTTATATTCTTTACTTAAAAGATTTACCAGGATCGATTGTTAGAATTCATATTACTAATGTAAAATTTCATCAGCTGTGTTATACACTCAGCTACAACAGTGTCTCACTAAAATATTTTAAAAGAATAACTGAAACTTGTTTGCTTATTGTTTGTCTCTACAAGTTCTTTTAAATTTTTGATGATTAAATGTTCAGGACTAACAGATTTTCAGAGGGGAACGATGTGATCACAATTTAAACTGAATCCTTGTTAAAAATATCTTTTGAAGATGATATTACTACATTAAAGTTTATTTTATTATCGTTTTCATTTTTTGTTTGTTTGTTTGTTTTGTTTTTGGTATCCACCAGGACAGTATGAACGTTTGTTGTTCATAAACTAACATCATCATGTTAGCAGCTATTTTCCTGGCATTTCAATCATGAAATAATTCACATGGCTTGATCTTTATATCCCAATACTCAAACCCTGTTGCATACTCTTTTACTGGCTGAATGGATCCTGCACCTGCTGGCTTATTTGTTTCTGCTTTCTCTGCATGACTGTGGTTTCTTAATCTTCTAAGAAACCAGGACAACATTTCTCAGGGGGTCTTAATCCAAAAGTTAAAACGTTTTTTTCACATCGGTTTTACTTTGAAGTAAATAATGTGCAGAGCATGTTGAGATTTGAACTCTTCTCTAGGGAGAAAATAATGAACTTTATTTAATTGTCCTCTCCAACATGTCAACGCACTAACAAGATCCTTTGTGAATAATTTCAAGTATGAGCCAGAAGCCTGTTTTATTCTGAATTCCGGAGTGCATTTTGGATAAAAATTTTGATGTCCTTCATTCCTCTTTCACAGTCAACTCAATTTTTAGAATTATATTCTTCTAATAATAATTCTGACATCCAATCTTTAGTTGTATACATTTATTATCAACATCATTATCAGCTTTATTATTTTTATTATTTTTATTTATTTATTTATTTATTTATTATTATTATTATTATTATTATTATTAACATACAAACTTACCAATGCACTTTTGCCTACACCACCACTGCCCAATACGACTAGCTTGTATTCCCTCATGGTGGGATGTTACTGTGGCAACAACAAGGGATCTGAAACAACAGAAAACATCAATCACTGACAAAAGACACAATAAGCACATTCAAGCACCACTGCAATGTAGACTAATTCAAGGATGTGGGTCAAATAAGGCTAGTTAATAAAACATTATGCAATAACATTGTAGGAAAACAGCTCCTTGTAGGTTATATACCCTTGTGGAATATGCCTTTACTATCTCCAGCTTTCTCTTGCCTAGTGCCCATCCAATTTCTTCCCTAAAATCTCTCCTCTCCCTTCCTAAACAAGCAATTAATTAATCAATCAAGGTTCTCATGCAGGCACTTGCTATGTACAGCAAAAAGGTCAATGGTAACAGCTGTATGGTTGCCAGCACCTGTACTGGTTCACCCCCCATCCACCCCCCCTCTCTCTCTCTCTCTCACACAAACACACACAAAAACACACGCATGCGTAGACATAATTGCTCTCTCTCATTCACACTCTCTTTCTCTCACTCTCACATACATAAGCTCTCTCTCTCTCGCGTGCACACACACACACACTCTCTTCCACACACACACACACACACACACACACACACACACACACACACTTTTCCACACACACAAACACACACTCAATCTCTCCAAGACTGTCTCTCTCAAACACACATACACACACACATGTCCTACTCACTTATCATGTACCTCTAGGTAAACAGCCAGGCTAAAACAAAGAGCTCAAGCCAACAGCTGCATAGCTGACACCACCTGCAATATACACATACAACAGTACGTGTGTCATGATGCAGGCAGTGAGGTGTGAGTCATTGGGTGTTTTATCACACCACAGCTCACTACAGGAAACTATGCACATTATACCTAGTGCTGATCTACCAGGGTTGTATCAGCCCTGCCCACATGGATGGAAACATGGGATGCAAGACTCCGTTCACATGAAAAATCTATTTTCTAAAAATCTATTTTCTATTTGCGGTATCTTGTGATCACTCAGAACGCAGCCAAGATTTAATTACAGCTTTGAAAGTAACTGGCTGCCAGTAATTACGTCGCGGGGTATTCAGGGCACAGACCGTGATCACAAGATACCGCGAATAGAAAATAGATTGAACGAAGCCTTAATTAACCACTTAACCAGAAGCTGGTTAAAAAAAGTTAGAAAAAAAAACTCAAGACCAAAATTTGGGTTTAACTGCAAAACCAAAATTTTAATTTACTAGTACTAGTGCTTAAACCTAGGCTTAATCAGCAATAATCCAACTGAATCAGAATTGAATATAAGCATATCTTGAACTGACTAGTAAGTTGACCACATTTTTGGTCTAAAATTTAAGACCAACTTTCTATCTCTGGTTCTTTTGTAGATCAGGCCTATGGGGCTTGGGGTGGGTGGGGGGGGGGGAGGAACGGGGGCTACAGAGAAGGTTGTGTACAACAGCTTACTAACAACTGTTTTAGCTTACCAAACTGTTAACCTGGCAACCATATGTCAGCTCACACAAATTTTGCAATTAACCAACTGACTTATCAAGGTCGATGAATTTAAAACTAACACAAACATCGATTCTGCGAACACAGCAATTATCAAACAGACATGTGCATTATCCAGAGTTTACCTTCCTGGAATAAAAACCAAAACCTGTTCCAATTTTTTTAAAAAAAGATCAAGAATGAAACCACAAGTCATGACAATGCATGAGGAAAATCCCATCTTAACAGTGATGGTGATAGCACAATATATCTACCTCCAAAATATTATAGCTAATATAAATACTATCTACTTGTAAACTGGCTGGGCCTTATATTCCACAGTGATGGTGATATCACAATGTTTATACCTCCAAAATATTATAGAGGACCAATGATGGATATGGGGGGGGAACGAGAGAGAGAGAGAGAGAATAGCCTGTGTACAAAAAATCTCACTTCAGATACTAACATGAAATGAGGGATATAAATATCTTGTACATTTTCACACCTTGGGAGACTTCCCTCAAAATGATGTGCAAATTAACAAGAAACGCCAAGCTGTAAATGTGAATGAATAACAATATAGCTGACATTAACAACAGCAAAAGCTGTTGTTACCAGAGTCTGATAGAAAGGAGTTGCCAAAGGTCACTGGCCTTCAAGGTCAAGGTCATCAGTCTTGAAGACAATATTTTATTAATTTTTTTTTGTAAACTTATACACCTGCAGGAACAGATGACAACTTCTATATACAACCATAGATTGTATTACATATCAAATCACATTCTGATTTATTTCAATGTCACTGTCATGTTTTTCTTCTGAAGGATGAACCATAAACTTATTACATCTAAAGCCAAACTGCATAATTAATACCAACCTGGATGATGCTGCTAAAGTGACATAATTGTTTGTACTTGCAACAGCTGTATCTTATGTAGTAGGTCACACCCTCAGTAAAAATCTGTGCCAGTGCCAATAATATTCACTATAATACTTTCTCAACAATTTCTCAACAATGTCTAGAGCCATTCAAAAATATGGCTCCTTTTCTCTTTGATGCAGAAAACTCTTTTATTGATATATCTTTTATCTATGATACTTTTTAAAACTAATATTAAACAGCATTAAAAAAGAAAACACCAAAGTGAACTATATCTGCTTCATATATGCAATAAAATATTATTCTGTACACAATATTCTACAAAACAAAGGCATTGAAAACCAACTTAATATTTGTAGTGAGTACCACTTTCATTGTGTGTGCATGCAATCCCATACAAGTTATAATCTCAACCTTTTTTAAAAATTATTCCATGCACACAAAAAAATACCGAACAATTAATATACAGTACAATTATAGACAAATTCACTTTCCACACACCATTCACACACTGAGAAAAAAGCTGTGAGTAATGACATAAAATACATGTACATTTAAATAATAACAGTCTTAATATGCTTTGAAGTTTTTTATAGCAATCTTTGCACTGAAGATACAGTTTATTTTTCCACTTATGTAAACAAGAATAACATAATAAGTAACACTCCCCCC
>NW_019776080.1:88480-98878 GCF_001039355.2 Lingula anatina | reverse complement strand
GGGGGGGGGGGGGGGACAGAGAGTGCAATATGGCTTTATCAATCAAAATACTACTCTCATGATCTGCAACATTGTAAAATATGTGATAAAGCATGCCTTTTTGAGATGTCAAGGAACAAAATGAAAACCTTTATGTATAAGACTGCCTCCACATCTGAGTTGTCTCTCATACTGTAGTCAAACTTATTATCTATACATTTATATGACAGTTAAAAAGTATACTTATTTAGTCCCAGGTATAATCTTCTGCATAATGTACGTGCTGTACTTTGGGTCATATTTGTGCTGGTATCAAATATATAAGTTTCCATTTCAGACTAGCTTTTTGTTTCAGGTGTCTTAATTAATGTAAAAATAAATCAAGTTCGTTCTCCACTATTTGAGAACCAACATATTATTATGGTAACAGATTATTTGCTGTCATTTTCTGCAGCCTTATTCCACTATTTACAGTTGAGTAAATATAAAAACTCCTGTTGTAGCCACAGACACTTCCGCCTTACTTTGTATTTATTTGACTTCCTCGTTATTAAGACATTAGTATAACTGTAACATCAAGTAGAGATTTTTATTTAATTATTCATCCACATTGACAATGAGATGACTGGTATCAGTAAAAGGCAGCCCATTTACATCAGAAGATGTATGTGATCAAAATCTAAGCCTCTGTTAACATGTTTTGGCAGAGCATAAAACTAAACGCATAGAATGGACAAAAACAAAGATGAAATCTCATTTGGACAAAACGTTTCCTATGTAAGCTGAGCTGAGCCCATTTCTTGTGGTTTAGTTTTTTTTCCTGGTGTTCACCCTCTTACTGCACCCATTGAAAATCATCCGAACACTACATCTATTCAAAATCAAAGAACTGGCTGCTTACCCCGAGTTTAACAGGCTTGATTTTATAAATGAAAGTGAAAATTCAGTGATAAGTATTCTCCTATGAACCAGGGAGTTATGGAAGATCCTAGAACCAGGGGGAATCTTGGAGAGAGGCACACTATTTAGCCTATAGCTCTGTCTCCCTATTCAGATTTCGAAGGATTTCACCAAAGAGACAATACACCTAGTTTTCAATACTTTGATACAGCTTATGATGTAACAACCAGAGACCACTTGCCTGTTGTTTTGTTCCACCATTCAAAGTCTAGAGAAATTTACCACCCACGCAAGAAGATACACTTCTCGCTGCATTACTTGGGCTAATGATGCCACCACTAGACATCAAGCAGGGGCGGATTTAGGCCATCTTCTGGGTCTTCCGGAAGACGGTCAGATTTTCATGTTAACATTGACGGATATCTAATTTTTTTGTCGGAAGACGGTCAAAAAAGAAGAATGGATCAACAAAGATAATTTGGAAGACTGTCAAAAAATATCTCTGAAACTGCCCCTGTCAAGCAAGGGTGAGGCAAGAAGGGGAGAAGGGCCAGGATAGACAGCACGAACAGGTGGGTTGAAAAGGTAGATGGAAAGAGAGGGCATGTGGAAGGGGTGAGATGAAGCTTGAAGAAGAGTAGAAGGGTATGATGGCTGGATGGGATGAGACAGACCGAGTGGAAAGGAGACGATGGGTAAAGAGCAGAAGCGGGGTGGGGGGAAGGAGAGTAGAATGCAGGTTGAAGAGAAGTAGGGTAAGTAAAATGGGAGAAGGGGCATGGGGTGAGTATTGTAGGTATAGGGTGAATAGAGATAGGGTGGGTGGGAGGGAGGGGGACGAAAGATTGGCAAGTAGTAATATCACCAGTGTCTCCTCTCAAAAACCAGGAATAAACAGTGAACAATGATAATGAATACCAATCTACCTACATCAATTATTGGATAAGAAATTATCACCAATGACCCAGTATGATAACGGGAGTTTCCCATTCACTTTACGATAATTTTAAATAATTACTATTTTGATATAGTTGACAAACAAATCAACCTTTGTTTAAAAGGGGTGCTGAAAATATCACAAGGTAGAACACTTTTGTCCCTTTCTATGGTTGTAGCCTTATATTTACAAGGCTAATGTCAAATATCAAGAGCAACTACTTAGAGAGTTTTTAGTATAAAATAAACAGTTTTTATTATCTATTATACGGATGTTCTACCGAAGATGCTCGAAACAATACCTCGAAAGTTTGAAAACATCCTTTAATTAATTACAGTTGAATACCTAAAGAAATGTTGACAAAATCAGGCCGTATTGACTATCCCAAGCATCATGGTACACGTACATTTCAATATCATTAAGGAGTGGTTTTTATAAACCATTAGGATACGGGTAAAAACCGTTCGACTTCATGCCTTCTCCACTCCGGAGTGAACAAATTTCTAATTTTACTGAAAGACGTCGACAATAGCACCTGTTAGACTTAATTCATAGACTAAATAACCGCCACACAAAGGAAAAATGTAGACAACATGCGACATGACATAATCTGTTAAGTGTTGGTGTGAGTATTTCGATAGAACCTACCTCGGTGACTCGCCCCAAATGCTTTGAAGCCAAATTTGACGTCACACAGCTTTAAACTGATCGGCAGTGTTACTAAAAATAAGTCGTATCCCAGGATGCATTTCAGACATGCGCGTACAGTTTCAAGGAGCTTCCTTTTCCGGTTTTTGTGGGTTCCCACAAAAGCGGTCTCTCCCTCTCTCTCTCTCTCTCTCTCTCTCTCTCTCTTCAGGTTTTGTTACAATATTTGATACACTTGATCTTATTTGATCGAGACTCTCCAATGAGTTTCGAAATGATGACAAAAGAGGGTGAGCACAGAAATCGTGCGGTGAAGCCCAAAGGTTTTCGTTGGAGATGATGGCAAGTCTTTACACAAACGCAGAAAGTAGCAATTCGAGGGCCGTTTGCACGGCACTCTTGCTGACTGCTGTTGAAACACGTTTGCTGATCCAACTTTTTAATATTGAAAATGAAAGTATTCCGTGGGTAAATACGTATCTGTAATCTGTATAGTCAGTACAGTGCATGTAATTCAAAACACATCCTTTGCCTATATATTTTCTGCAAATTTACTGTTCTTTCCCAATTAATTCAGATCTTTAAAACGACAAAAACCTTGAAATAAAGGTTGGAATTTTCCTCTCAAAGTACTGGAAGAAATGTCCGTTTAATTAGTGACTGGCCTTTAATTTTCTCGATTCTCTGAAGACATTCGTCAGCTGGGGTCCTGCCAAAGAAGGTAGGCTTCAGGCCCCTATGCCAGACGCCAGGAACATCTTAAGTGAAACGCACGTCTAGTGATTAGCAAGAATTTAAAGTTAATTTCAAATTTGTTCAGAAAAGTTCTTTTCAAAACATATTTAGATAACAGACGGACCTTTAAAAAAACGTAATGTGAAAAGAAAAAGAAACGAGGGGTTGGCATTTATTAAGAAGGATATATATATATAGCCTATAAATGTTACGCTCGCCAAATAGGTCTATATTTATAGGTCCTCGCACCGTTTAGGCTACTCGCCCACACCGTAACTATCAGCCGTTACTACCTCCGCTTTCCTGCACCACTGCATGCGACCACCCCCTTGTTTAGCAGTTAGGCCTATCAGCAGAATACGTATCGCGGCCATCTGAGAAGTATCTATTTAGGGCCTATTAATCATTAATAATTATTTTTTTTCTTACATAAAGGAATAAAGCCAGTTTTGCTTAGTCGCGTCAGCTGAAAATAAGTTTGCACTCGACATATCTAAAGCCTATGGAACACCTGCCTAGGCCTATAAGGCTATGTTTTTTTTTGTTTTTTTTTTTCTTTCTTTTTTAGCCCAAAACAGAAAATTGCGAAGACGTTCGTTTACTCTGACCTATCATGCACATCTAGCGTATACATAGGTCAAAGTGACAAATAAGAACAATTATATATCTTACTGCAAAAAACTTCTCAGACGCAAATATGTTATAACTTTCGAACTGTAAAATACGGGTCGTCAAACGAATGCTGAATCAGTGAGCAGTCAGGAGATTACAACGATTGCCCGTATCGTGTAAAATACAGCGGTAAAGATGGGTAATGAGTCCATTGCATTGTCCAGAACAGGTGGACGTACTTGTATACACTATAGCTACATGTAGGCCTACATGTATTTGTACCGTTAACACGCTTTCTGTAGCCTAAAGCAATATACCGGGTGCATAATGCTACGAACTTGATCGTAAAATATTTCTGCAAACATTTCTGTAAACATGCTGATGAAATATCAATAGTGAGAAACACTGTACGATCCATGGATCATTATAGTCTAGTTTTTTAATCCCTCGTATTAATAGATAGAGGCAGGTGACTTTTGCCCATGGCTCCATTAGAAAATACAATGTAAGAACACGAAAACGGGTCATACATTTTTATTTTTTTTCAAAATGATTTTGTTCACCTTGGCCATAAAGGATATTTTCCGTAATTTCCCAAAACATTTTACCTTTGAACACCATCAATCTATTGTGTTATAAACGGTCTATTCTCATTTCTGTTTTTATTTGTAGCCTATATAATGTTTTATATCGGTTGAAGGGCAGTTTTAGAGCATATGTTCTACACAGTTTTAGAGCATATGCTCTACACCATATCGATGAAAATAGAATTTATATATCTAAGTATCATGCTTATCTATCTCTCTTCGTTTTTTTTTTTTTTTTTTTTTTTTTTAACTACAAAGTAAACTGAAATCAATAGGCCGATGCTTTGAACTTGTAATTATATTTTGGTCATACATAGGCCCTACTGTATGCTGACTGAACAGCAGGCACCCTGAGCTTCGGAGATAACTTGCCACTAGCCTCGTAACTTGACACGATGAAGATAGGCTATAGTGAAGAGGTTAGTGGCAAGTTATCTCTGAAGCTCCGGGTGACAGCAGGTGACAGTATGGATAAAAACTACACTATTTTCAATCCAGAAAATTCGCCCCCAAAGTCTGTACACATTCTTATAGTGCAAGTTTTATAGGTTTTTAACATGCGCAGTTAGTTGTATTAAAGTTTCCGTAACGTAAACGATCATCATTTTTTGATACACCGAACGGCTTGTCTTGTTACTCTTCAATACGTGAAGTTCATAAAGATCCACACATCATGTCTGGGTGCAAGAGGTGCATGTCTAGACTTTTTGAGATTTACCGAACAAATCTCACAATACGACGTGAGTATAGATATTTGGAAGGTAGCCAAGTGGTTAAAATAATAAAAAAAGTTTGTTTTTTTTTGTTCTCCTGTAGTGGAATTTGCCGCTCTTATTCCCATATCTTAATGAAAAAGTTCGGTCCTTCCCACAGTCTCGGTGGATAACTTACATTTTAACACATGCCAACTGGCAAACTGCAAAATGTACTTCAAAAATAAAACTAGTACCCTTTTCTAGTCTTTTCCATTTGCCTTTAATACAGCATGTGATGACTTTTGTGCAGCCTTTAAAGTCAGATGTGTGTGTGGGTGGGGGGGGGGGGGGGGGGGGGCCCCCCATGGGCCCCCCTCCTTTTTTTTGAAGAAAAGGCCCCCCCCCCCTTTTTTCCTAAAGGGAGGGAGTNAAGACCTGTGATTGGTCGTGAGAAGACTGAGTTAGAACAACAAGTGGAACAGATTTTCAGGGATATTGAATTTGAGAGAAGTTTGGTGTGCGACTATGAGAAAAGGCAAAAATCAGAGGAGTAAGTTTTCAGTTTTTTTTTCCTCAACAAACCTGTTTATGCCATTCTTTTGTTAACATAAAGTTAAAGCAATAATAACTCTTCCTTTGAGATTCAAAATTCAGCAAGAAATACATTGTAAACAACGTATGGAAATATATTCTATTGCATTTTACCACTAAAACGGCCGTTATGGTAGTAAAACTAAAATCTGTGCTTGTCAATAGGGCTTTCGATGCCTTTCTTCCCGGTCGTCAAGGCATCTGTTGCCAATGACATTTGGGTGTCACGCGGATTCTCACATTCATTCGAACCCAAAATAACATGGCGCGAAACGACTGATGCGATCTGCAGGCGTAAGTTGCGAGTCTTTGTACAGTGGGTCCGATAACGAAAAGCCCAGAATTGCACACATTGTAGATATAAATGCATTTTGAGCAATAAGACGAATATCTGATGAATCTTATATTATTGTTATAGAGTGTTGTTGCTGTCTCCCGCAGTTTTAAGTAGGTCACCAGAAAATATCGCTCAATATCGTGTGACTATGCAATGTCAGAAAGGGCTCCGTCAGTTAAAATCTCTTAAGAGATTTTAACAAAAAACCAAACTTTTAGGGAAAAATTCCTAGACTAACTTTGAATGCAGGAATGGGGTCGTTGACCATTGGTAAGTACGGGAAAATTGCCGTTTACTCCAGGAAAATCCAATTTTTGGCCAAAACGAAGAGTTATTATGACTTTAATGGAGGGAGAGAGGGGGGGACTAGCAGTACACTTTACTTGCCAAACATGCATCAAACCTCTCTTTCACCTTGTATTTCTGATATAATGTAAAATATAAAACTAGATCATTTATCTGCTAATTTATCAAAAATATTTGTCTCCATGCCTACAGTGATATGATTGATGGATAAATGAATGTGAGTGATTAGCAATTAATGACAAGTTATTAACTTTACAGTTGCCATCATACAGTAAAATAACTGTAATTAAGCTTTGATGCATGGCTTTTTAACTGGGACTTATTTCACAAGAGAACCTAAGGATTGGTTTTTAAGTTAAATTCCAAAAATTTGGTCTAACAAATTCTTGGCTTTAAATGAAGGAAGAACTGGGGTGAAACATTAGTAGCATCTTTTATGTACATCTATGTTTAAAACACACAGAGCATTACACATTGTTGACTGATACCGATTTATTTTGGGTAAAAATAGACTAAGACCCCATTCCCATACCTAGATCAATCTAGCAGGATTGACCCATCTCCAAGGGGTTTCTTGCTAAATTGCATTCAGATTAAGCAGCTTAGATGTCTGGCACACCTACTGAAGCTGCTAAATGACAACGGAGCCGCTTAAGCTGAATAAAATTTAGAAATCCTTCGGAGATGCGTCAGTCCTGCTAGATCGATCTAGGTAAGGGAATGGGTTCTAAAAATTGCTTTAAAGCTTTAAGACTAATTACATGGCTACAGATGTTTTGTGAAAGGGGACCATATGAGTATTTTAATTTTCTAAATGACTCTGAATTTCTCAGATTATTAAAAGAATCATGGAAAAATGGTTTGTGTATGAGTTTCTAGTTCTGTCAGTTTGTTCATGGCTCACAATTTTCTCAAATAATGATAATTTTTTTTTGCTTTTTCTCTGTCACCAGGAAATATCTTGCTGCTCAAGAAGTGAAGAAGCAGGAGAGGATAAAGAAGGGGTTACAGGAGGTTGATGAAGAAGAGGAAGCTGTACATAGAAGGATACTATCTTCAGACTTAGAAAAGGCTTGGGCCAAAGAACTGGCATTTTTCACTCCAGCTGGTAGATTGACAGGCAAGTCACACAAATGAGGGCTAGATCTTAAGTTAGCAAGACTTAAACTTTCCTCGAAATCTACACAATTTTCCTTTTTAACCAGAATAGTATACCGTATCCAAAATTGCTGACAAAACTGCCAGTTTTACCAATAAGTTTCTTGAGTTGTAAGTTTAGAATTTTGGACCACTCTCATAACAGAGATGAAAACTTTTTTTTTTTTTTTTTTTTTTTGTAATGTTCAAAATAGACATTAAGAACTTGTAAAAGAGCATATAGACTGAAATTTTGTCATTTTTGATAGGATGGTGATTGAGGGAAAATTGTGTAAAATTCACATTAAATATAGCTATGTGAAGGACTTTAATTTAAGAACATCATGAACATATTATTTTTCACAGAAAGTAGGTATGCAGATACATAAAACTAGATAGCTAAAAAGATAAATTCATAAAAAACATGGCCAAAGGTAGGTTTAAAAACAGCATGACATTATTTATAATATATTCATTAGCACTTGCCAGGTATTTCAAGCACATCACTTTCGTGCTAAAGGTAGTGTTAAAGCCAATTCTCCAAATTTAAAACTTAATCATTTTAAATTTATTATACTGCTATTATTACATGTACGTGCTTTGATTATCCAGATGCAGATGCAAGGAATGACCTTCAGTCAATCGAGAGAAAATTGGACAGGTCTTTGTTCCTGATACTCCAACATAAGATTGATAATACTACAAAATGGCTGTTTCCATACAGTGCCGTAAAAAGGAATGAAGACATGAAACAGGCAAGGAAAAACTGTGAATAACTTCATGAACATAGCTGTATAAAAGTGACTGTATGTAGGGGTGGGGTTCTTTTTCCTTTTGGCTGAATTCCTCCTCTTTTTGTGAAATGTGAAATGGGACTTTGAAAGTGGCTGGGTTTTGTGTGAAATGATCAAAAAGTGGTTAAATTCGGGAGAGAAAGAGGATTTTTTTCCTCTTTTAGCATGTTGCTGTCCCATCCCTGTATTATATATATATGCAAACAAGCCACCTGGGTGCCACCAATCCAACTCTGTCACCATACACCATATCTATGAGGATTTGAGAGAAATTTATTTGTGCAGATAAAGTCAAGAGGCAAGTAAATTTGACATCTAATCATCGTTGTAGCTTCTTTATATGGAAAATATATTCCACATTTTAGGCAGCAGGAAGAGCTCTTGGTGCGTCTTGCGGACCAAACCTGCAAGCTGTCATCATTGGCAATGCTCCCTGTGGTTTCTTCAAGTTTAAATACCCAAAAGAGTTGAGAAGTGACATCGTTGGAGCCAAGGTAAAAATAACACATTTCAAGGTTGTTTACAATATGGAGAAGATGACAATAGTTAAAAGTATTGTTACATAGTAACTTGTTTTTTGGTGTTTAAGAGTCATGGCAATAATTTGGCATATCTGCTTACTTAATATGCATATTTAAGAAATAAAATTTTATGATTATTATTATTATAAGTATTATTTTTATTGTGATAAATACAGAAAAAATCAGACTATAACTGACTGCAAAAGGTTAAGCCAATCTCTTAATGGAGTATAGAAATTGTGTAAATAATATTATTACCGTAAATTTTTATACATTTATTTATTTATTTATTTATTTATTTATTTATTTATTTTCCAGGTATTTTTCTTTCATGCTCATTTCTCTGGAGGACAGTTTTCACAAGAAAATCCAGATGTTACAGATTACAGATGGGTTACTAAAGACGAACTTAAAGACTTCTTGCAGCCAAGATATTGTAACAGGGTGTCCAGATTTTTAATGGACGTTTAGAAATTTGGAAGCAATTAATCCAAGTCAGTGCTCTTAGCTGTGTCCTAGTGAAACGGTTATTGCAGAACAATTTGTAGTAAGAATAAGCCGGATTGCCTCAGATGGATGACGTTCCCTGGCATTTGCATATAGAAAAGTTGAGGCTTTACTTGTACCAACAGCGCGGCACACTGTAGTCCATTAGCTAAACTAAGAACTCCACAATGGTACATTTAGGGACTGGTGGGGTGGGGTGGAGATGGGAGGACACGCTATTCCCCATATCTGTGCTAAACATATACAGTGAAATTGTTATGGAAAAGCAAAGAAAATGTTGTGACCTGTTATGACCATCAGGAATGTCACACACACCCAAGTGAAGTAAAGCGCTATTTCCTACCATGTGAACATTTAAAAAAATAATAAAACTAAAATGAACAATTGGAATAAAATTCTAACGAATTTTATTGCTATTTTACTGATGCAATTATGAACATATACAATGAAACAGAACAGCCTTTATCCTAAAAGAGCAACAAAGTGCCTCACTGTAACCCAGTATGGAAGATTTCCATCACCACAATTCTCCGGCTAATGAACGGTGTCAATATTTTAATATTATATGACATATAGCTTGATAAAACAATGAGGAGACTATTTTTGTTCCCTTCCAATTTCCTTTGCAAAGTGACTTGGCAAGTTCATTCGTCACTGCCTACTAACGTAATCTTCTAAAAAGAAAAAAATTCAAATTTTTAAAACGGTGAAAGAAACGTTTTTGTTTGTGTTCTGTCTATCGCGATCGTCAATTATGTTTTATTCACACCGTTCTCAATCATTTCAGATTCCACGTAAGGCGCATAGCCACTAGTCCGACGCCCGAGGCCAGTAAAATTTCGTAAAATTTGGTGTATTTTTCAATATGTGTGAATTTAGTGGTCCGTCATGGCCAGTAGATGTTTTTCCTTAAATTAAAGGGATAATAACTCTTCGTTTTGGCCAAAAAAATTAATTTTCCTGGAGTAAACAACAATTTTCCCGTACTTACCAATAGTTAATGAATCCATTTTTACACTCAAAGTTATTCCCTGGTTTTTTCCTAAAAAGTTTGTTTTTTTGTTAAAATCTCTTAAGAGATTTTAACAGAGTATAGCCATCAATGGAGGTCA
>NW_019776080.1:51326-79097 GCF_001039355.2 Lingula anatina | reverse complement strand
ATTTCTTAAACTCCACTTCCAAAAAGAAAAAGATTACATACCTTAAGGAGTGCAGTCGAAGTCCCACCGGTGGCGCTCATCATCTTCTTTGTCCTGTAAACAGAAATAAGAACGAGATCAGATTTCTTTCATTTCTTAAACTCCACTTCCAAAAAGAAAAAGATTACATACCTTATGGAGTGCAGTCGAAGTCCCACAGGTGGCGCTCATCTTCTATGTACTGTAAACAGAAATAAGAACGAACTGTAATTTAAAAAAATAAACCTGGAACGCATGCAATAATACAATGACACTACGACTAGCCCACGACAGCAAAAAGGTGAAGTATCCTCCGAAGATCCCTGAGCGACGATTCCTCGTGGGGAGAAGCGAAGGTTGAAGCTGGCCAGCTTAGAGAAACGCCGAATCCACCGTCTAGACGTCTGCGTGTACAAGGAACAATATGTCGAAGAGCGATGCGTTGACGTAGGATGAGGAAAGATTCGGAGAAATGCTCCCGTGTCCTTTGTGCTTGATACAGGACGCAGCACACGACGTCCTTCCTGTTGCTCTAGATCTGTCCGCAGTTGAGTGAACGCACTTTTAAAATTCCGCGCTTTTATACCTTCAGTCACGTGGTGGCGTTCCTGTTGTCACCACTAGTCAACTTGTTCATAGGGGATGGTCTTTGATAGTGATACGCCAATTTGATTATAATATCTTAAAGACATATAAATTTTATTTTATATTTTCTATTTTGATTTTTTGTTTATCATTTCATTTTATGGTAAGAGTATTAAGTACTAAGAAGTGACCTCGAAATGTAACAGACAAAGTAGATGACAATTTCTGAGCAACATATCCTCTCCCCAAAATTATGATAGGCACGATGTCGGTTATACTGGAAGCTGTGAACTTCTCGCAGGCCACTGTATTGTGCGCGTGTATTCGAGCACTGATCCAAAATGTGGATGACGTAATATGGCGTATAATGACTGCATTTTCGAGGCACCCTGAGGGAGTATGGTTGTTCTGATTGTAGCGAATTGTAGTGAGTCATTTAAAAGTACGCTGGACTGGACATGTACATCCACCTCAGTTCTCTGAAACACATTTTGTAATCAAGAAATGAAATGAAAATAAGTTATTATGATTTTAGGAATAGAAAGAATAGCAGCAGTGGGTCATATGAAAAATCTTGATTAACTTCGACAAGGCAGAAGAAACGAATGATTTTATTTTTATATATAAAACATCTATTGATTTAGGCAATAATTAAGAACAGGTGCCTTCCTTTTTGGCTTCAGGTGACCAGTACTCTTATGCCATTGGCTTGAGTAGAGAAAAAACAGAAAAAAGATAATAAATACGAATAATAAGATAAAAAAATTTAAAAATGAATTTTTTCTCATTTGTACGTTTACTTTATCCATTTTAAACCAAAGCTGGATTTTGCACTTTTTAATATGCGTTTTAACATTGTTATAAGTCTCAGTGCTCACTGGCATCCTTTCTAATCTCTCTGGAGAGCATGCAACCAAAGTTTCCGAAAACTAGAGTTTACATGCTAATAGGCCAATTGCTCATTATCAGTGCTTCATGGTCGGGCACACAACAGTTCCATTTGTGTGTTTTCTCAGTGAGGTGGTCTCTGACTCGACTCTACCTAAAAATCGAACTCGGGACTTGCCTCGCCTTCCACGAGAACACTCGCTGATTCTCAATGTGTAGGTTCATTTAAGAATTTAAAACAGGAGAAAGAATTGTTTATCCAAGTGGAATTTACTTAAATCAGTCTAGCCACTTAAATCGCCGCAAAAAATAATTACTAGATTCATCTGTTCTGACATAAAAAAACAAAATGTAAACCATCGTTATTGTAGTTCGCAGCTCCATCTTGCATTCTCCAATCGATCTAGGTTATTTCTACTAAAGCACAAATGCAAGAAGTGAGTATGATGTCTAACGTCTCAGAAAATGTCTGTGTTTATGTTCATTTTAAATGGCGCAATATAGATCGCGGCTACGTCCGCGGTGTCACCTGGCTTTTAAAAACTGAAAAAAAAAATTGTGACGCCTTTTGCTGCGGGTCATTATTTTTAGTTGTTTGATATTTTTGTAATATTTTAGCCATACAAAGAATCTTCAATTACATCTATGATTAGCTAGACGATAGGCAGGACACACTCAATTGTTTTATACAAAACACGACAAAAACGCGTTCTCATGGAAAGTAATTTGCAAAACCTTAGTTACCAGGCATTTTAAAAAATATATATACTTGAGGTTGAGAACAATATTTGTCAGTAAAATAAATGTGCTTCTCGTAATACCTCTTTTTTATACGGATTTTTTTATTTTTGTTAGTATTAATAACGTGCGAATATTACCCAAAAGGGTTGTTATTTTAAAAACCTCTTTCCCTGAATACGATAACTTTATACTAGCAAGGCATGAATCGTAAGATGTTTTCATTGTTAACACAAAAGCTTGGTTTATCACTTTCTGTTACAAAAGGTATTAAAAAAAGATTTCGCCCCCCCCCCCCTCCACACACACACACACACACACACACCTTCACGCTACTCGACGCTCCTGGTAGAAAAGGCACGTTTNAAAAATATATATACTTGAGGTTGAGAACAATATTTGTCAGTAAAATAAATGTGCTTCTCGTAATACCTCTTTTTTATACGGATTTTTTTATTTTTGTTAGTATTAATAACGTGCGAATATTACCCAAAAGGGTTGTTATTTTAAAAACCTCTTTCCCTGAATACGATAACTTTATACTAGCAAGGCATGAATCGTAAGATGTTTTCATTGTTAACACAAAAGCTTGGTTTATCACTTTCTGTTACAAAAGGTATTAAAAAAAGATTTCGCCCCCCCCCCTCCACACACACACACACACACACACACACACACACACACACACACACACACACCTTCACGCTACTCGACGCTCCTGGTAGAAAAGGCACGTTTCACAATAAAACGTCTTTGTCACTGTTTATGTAGTTCTGCACCACACAATTATTTACTCACGTGCCTTACACCATTCCCTAAAATCCCTTCCCGATTTTGATTTCAGATAGTTATTCAGTAACAGACAAAACTATGTTAAAGTATTCTGTTAAAGACAAATCTCAGCCCGTCCTATGCCTAGATACACGAGATACAAAATCTCTGAAACCGAACATGACCGTCATATGGCTTACATTAGTCTTGCGATGTTACTTGATGACTTTCTAAAACTGATATATTAAATTATTATTCAATTTTAAATTTAAACCGTTCTGTCCACGTATTAAAATTTATAAAAAAATTCGGGTGAGTGGGTGGGGGGGGGGGATTTAAAAAGCCGAACACCCCTCTAGGAAATCCAGGATCGCCCCCTGGTTAGCTTAACCCTCTAAGTAGTACATACTTGGGCGATGATATCTGATCCTTTTAATATATATATATATATATATATATATATATATATATATATATATATATATATATATATACGTTTACTTTATCCATTTATATATATCCAAAAGTATATCCATATATATATATATATATATATATATATATATATATATATCCAAAAGTCCTAGAACATTTTTTACTGAGTTTCACATGAATATTTTCAGCTCTGCTCATTTTGATTTGTTTACATGGATGAGATACATGAGCAATCCCAATAGCGACTGGATGGCAATTTTGACTCTTTAAAGAGATATGATAAATAATGCTCTTTAATCCAGAAAAGAAATACATATAAATACATTAGTTGTGTGTTATAACTCTTAAGGAGTGTATTTCACCTTCTTTTAGTGAACTAATACCATTACAAAAACCAATAACTGATTCTCAAGCAGAACTTGAGATATAAAGCTGATGAATAGGGAGATTGACATTTTCTTATGCAAATTATTTGAATGTTCCGCCTTTTTAAACATTTATTAGAAACGAGAAAGAATGTCACAATTCTGGATCTTTGTGTTATACAAGCCAGGTACATTTTTTATGTGGAGCTTATCAAATATCGTTTTGTCATACCACGACAGTCTTATTGTATTTCCATGTTTCTCTCTCCGTGTGTTGCTTTTGCCTTGTATCCTACCATACATTATAAATGAAGCAGTGACAGATAAAAAGTAATCCCAAATCACTATTCAACTGTGTCAAATCTTCCACACATCTCAAAGCTACACCAAATCCCGAAATTTTGACAACTCCCTCATTATGCTGTTTCAATCTCTTATATAAAGTCACTGCAGCATTTACTGGAGGTTAAAATTACATTCCAAGTATGTTTAAATGTTGATGGGTTTCCCACAGTAAGCTGCTAGGTGGGCCTCTCGTAGTGCTTCAGCAACCGTCTGAAAAATCAATTGTGTTAGTTTTAATATGTCTGCATGTTAAAGTTCCTTTAGATAGAAAACTCATCACCCCACATTAAAATAAATTTTTAAAATACAAAACTGATTACGCAATATTGTAAACTTGTAACACTTGAAATCTTTTCTAGTTACTTGTAATGAAAAGAGACAAATTAACACAAATGGTAAAAAAAAAAACACACACATTAACCTCTTCAACTTTAAATAGTCGTTCAAATGTTGATCTGAATTTATTTGTAAATAATTTTTAAAAAAACGTGAAAACATCCAAATTTTCAGATTTTTCAGGTCACTGGAAATGATTTTATTATCAGCATGCCTCTGCCCTTTCCATTACTGTTGATTTTTGCGGTTGTGCTTTAAGCTAAGAATGAAAAGGACTTGCAGTCAATGCTTGATGTTGTGCACAAGTGGTATTATAAATGGCAGTTGACTCTGAATGTGGACAAAACTCAGATGGTTCGTTTCAGGACACCTTGTCTGCCTAGGACTGATCATGTATTTGCATGTGGAGACTTTCATTTTATTTATTTCTACCTTTTCCAGTACTGTTGATTTGATAGGCTAAAAAATCAAGAAGTGTAGTACAAAAACAGACAGGCCAAAAGTGTGTGGAATTTGGTCAGAGCGAATGACAGATGCATGTTGATAATAATTTCCAGGTTCCAAGATGCATGAAACAAAGCTGTTACTTACAGGGTGAGCGTGACAGACCCTGGCGACATCTTCACAAAATGCTCCATACTCCATAGCTAACACTGCTTCATTGATTAATTTACCAGCAACCTGAAATACATTTCTACTATTAATTCACAAAAATAGCCTATTAACAAATTTACTACAAAAAGGTTACTTTTATTTCTATAGTGTAAATGCATCAAAATATTCAAAGATGTATTATATATAAGAATTGATCATGATAACACAAAATCAAATATTAATAGTAGGAGGCAGATTTAAATGTTGTTATAAATTTTCTTTTTCAATTTTTAGACATTCTGATACTGACCAATAAACATATTTAAATGAAATCTGATTTTTACCAATTCAGCATAGGTTATATAAAAGAAATTAGTTATCAGATTTGTTTGAAAATAAATAAATAAATAAGTAGTTAAGAGGGTTATCTAACAAATAAGTGTATCAGTATTACCACAAACAACTAAACCCCTGATTACATTTGCCATACAATGTCTGTTTGGTGCTAGCGTACTGCCAGTAAATCCCTTTTCATGTGGTGTCTGTGCAGAGGCATATGGTGGCTGTGCAACTTTTATGGATCCACAGCCCCGATAGCCACTACAATTTTGTCAAGCAAAAAAATTGGATACTATCACAAAGAGCTTGCGTATGATTATACAGTGCAAGTGGCAAATGTAATCTTGGCTTAAGAACATCAGCAATCTACTTACAGAAGCAATTATATGACATCCCAATAACCTATCTGTCTCTTTGTCTCCGAAAACCTTGACAAACCCATCTGTGTCATTATTACACTTGGAGCGGCTGTTGGCAGCCAGTGGAAACTTCCCCACTGTGTATTTTACACCCTAGGTGCAAAAAATAAGTATTTTATAATGTAATAGCCAAGAGTAGCTACTTGTAGGTATACCTACTGTTTAAAATTAATCATTGTTATACTTTACTGTTTAAAAGCCACTTACTATTAAAAACAATGAAACTTTAAATAAAGAAAAGCTGTCAAATGTACAGACAAAAAAACAAAAAAAAAAAAACAAAAAAAACAGAAAATAAAGATGCAAAAAAGGTCATTTTGTCAATTTTAATGCAATAATAAATAATGCGTATAATAGCACTGTCAGTCAACACTGAATTATAATCCTGCACAACAGTTTAAATGGTCAATAACATGAGCGGACCCAGAGATATTTTCTGACAGTATTCCAAAGTATCTATTTTGATCCATCCTCCATTTTGATGTTCTTCCAACAGGAAAAAAAATAAATACCAGTCAATATAAACTTAATAACCTGACTGTCCTCCGGAAGACCCAGAAGATCGGTCTCAATCCACCCCTTCAATAAGATTACAGTTTCAGGACCATTAGAGTTCAAATTCACATGATGAAAGTCTCAATATTTGAAAAATGATGACAGTGCAAAAATTAATATTACATAAGTAACATAATGTTAAAAGACATAAAAAACAATCCAACTACTTATGTGGAATTTCAGAGCCTTAGGCGGATGAGATTTAAAAGTCACAAATGCAAGTGTTTGAGAAAAAATTATAAAGGAAAACATAACAAAACTAGAAAAGCGCCCCAAGAGTGCAGACCTCTGCCAAGGCAGCAATTGTTGGTTATTATTGATTATTGTCCTCTTTGGCCCACTTCTGACAGTTCCTGAAAATTTCATCAAAATCAGTCCATAACTTTTTGAGTTATGTTGATGACAGACAAACAGGGGTGAAAATATAACCTCCTTGGCAGAGGTAAATATAATTCCAATGAAGCTGCTATTCAAACTTTTAATCTTTGAGTTTGATATATATAGGCCCATATTTGATATAGATAGGCCCATAAGTCACAACTTAAGAAAAGCACAAAACAATAATGCACAAAATAGGAGACTACCAATTCTGATGCAATAATACATTATGTTTAACTGCACAGTCAACATCAAATTTTAATTTTGCACAGGTAACACCGACGAAAGTAAAATCATAAGGCTTCAGGCCCATCAGAGTTCAAGTTTATACTTAGAAAGTGCCAGAATGAGAAAAATGAAAATTTCACACAAAATTGCATAAATTCAATAATAAATGATAACCCAATTGACCTGGCTTTCTAATTTGAACTGCATGCAAATCCTAAAAATCATACTTATAAGTTAAATATAATAATAAGTAGCACAGTTTTCTTTTCATAATGTTTGCAGTAGCAGTGCAAAAAGATTATTGTCAATTTTGATGTCACATTACATAATAAATTATAGAATAATTTCCACCAATTTTTGATTATTGACTAAATAGCAGCCAAAACACAAACAAAGTTTGTTTTTGAACTTTATTGATTAGTTTAACTTCGATACAACTTCAAAGTAACAGTTAAACTTTAGCTTGTCGTGGAACACTGCTGACGGACGTCTAGCGGTCAAAAACATAAACAAACACACGATCGACTGGGTGAAATGGCATTTTATTTTTCATTTCAATATTCCATAAATGTCAGTGCTATTCAAGGATGTTATAACACAATATCTTGAAGGAGGTATGTTCTTTCCAAATTTTTGTTGTTTATGCTCTCATTTACCGAGTTTTAGTTGAGCTTGCCGACTAAAGTCTCCTCCCGAGGAGGCTTGACATCGTCGACTTACAGCTAAGAAAAAAACGACGTAAGCGACCTTTTAGATTCTTTGTGAAACGGGACTTAGTGATGTAACGACTTAATTACGTTGGTAACCAAGCCCTAAGTCAGGGAAACCGACTTAAGTTTTTTTGTGAAACGGGGACCAGCAGGCGTGCCAGACACCTAAGCTGCTTCAGCTGAAAGCCATTCAGCCGGAAACCCCTTGGAGATGGATCGACCCTGTTAGATAGGTCTAGGTGTGGGAACCCAGTCTAACATTTGTCTCTATATTTAGATTAACTACTACCGATTTATGACTATTAAATTCATTTGTGGAAACAGGGCCCTGCAAGTCGTAATTATGGTTCTGTTGTTTTGCATGGACATTGTGTGTTGGGCTTAGTGATCGGCATACCAGGTGTCCCACATTGTGGTAGAGATGACATGCAAAACAATATTTCACCTCCATTCAATATTCCAATATTCAATGGCACCGATTGCGCTTCGAGTCAGCGTTCATTATCCCCCTCTCCATAATCACTATAAGATGAATTTGGTAGTACACGGGAAAAGTGGATGGCATATTTCAGCCCGTACATCATGCAGGATTGCATTTCTTTAACTTCAGAACCGACTTTACCTAATTTTTCTCAGCTTTTGTTGTAATCAAGTGACACCGCATCATAATGAAACCAAACATAAAAGTCAATATTTATAATAGTGTGTACAATTTTATTTGCAATAAGTACATCATATATGTTCTACAACTTTTTTTGAGAAGAAAAAATCCATAATCCTAGAATCCTTTTCAAAAGGTACTGAAGACAAAGATTAACATTAAGCTAAGACAATGGCAAGTCTCCATTTCAAATGGATGTTTCCAATTCACAGCAATAAAAAAATCCAGGAAGCCTGTTAAATCGATTTTATCATAATTAATTTCAATACATCCCATAGGCAAGTCTTAATCTGTCACTTTGTAGGAATTGACAAAAACAAGAGAAAGTAACATTCAAGACAGACATTCATGCAATTAACAAATCTAATTTCAGCTGTATGGAGAAATAATACGCCTTAAAAATCCATGCATTTTTTTAGGAACTGTGAAAGCACTCAGAAAGTGTGTGGCTCCACCAAGGCAGGTAATTTCTAAGCATTTCCCTGGCAGTGGTAATAATTGCTCGTGTGGCACATAATGCTTGTGCTGCAGGTCACATTTTATGTGAATTACATATTCATTTCTTAAAATTTCTAACATCCCTTTTGTTTAAAAAAAAATTCTAGTGGTATGTTGTGGTCAAAGTATCTGGCCCTTATTTCAACAAGTGCCTTTTTTCTTATCAAATTTAACTTAGAATACTCTTGCTGATGTCAGGAAATCAGTGTCAAATTGCCTATCCCCATCACGCCTTAAAATTCAAAATCATTGAATATCAATCTAATGACAACATTTAGATTATTCCTGGTTAAATAAGACCAGTTTTAAATGAGTCTTTCCTGTCCATTTTATACCAAAAACTTTCATGTCCATCCCAGCATTCCAGTGTTAGCTGAACCCATCCAGTACTTTCTGGTCAAATTTACTCTTATTACTTTTTGCCATGTAAATAAAGAAAGTGAGGGCTTCTTTCTCGATAACAGGAATAGTCTTGAAATGCCTGGACACCGTCTGAAATGACATAAGATATGTACACATATTTATAAAATTTCAAACAAGACACTAATTTGGCTATTTTTCATTTAATATCACTTTCCTTAGTCCAAATATTTTTCTAATGTCATAAAAAAAGCTAGATTTTTTAAAATTATATAATTTTTCAGCTATTCATTCCAATCAATTGCTTCATAAATATGCTAAATCACTTAAGATAAAATTAAGTTAGTGGATGCCATTTTCACCCAACAACCAACTACTGCTGGTTTTGCTGTATGGAATGCAGAGAAGACAAAGGTTTTAAAATCAGAGAAAATTGAAATTCAAACTTGAAATTTTCATTGAAAAGAGAAAATCCACACCTGAGCTATTCCTATGAGAACTTATTTGTCCCCAAAATATGTCTTTATTGTCTGAATAAAGTGAAATAGCTTCAATTTTCCTATTTAAAGTAAAGAAATGTTCTAGTCTTACTTTATATACATCATTCTTTTATGATTAAAGTTTTCACTCTGCAAAAATAATTTTTTAACACTTTACACTTACATCTGCCAGCTGTGCTTTGTTGAGTCCAGGTCTTGTCTGCAGTTTATAATGACGCTTGTATCTTCGTAATGTGTTCACTGGCATTTGAAAAAAATCAATCTACAAAAAAATAAAACAAGAAAAATTCATGCTTGTACATTAGCAGCATGCAAGGATCAACATATCAAATAACTCGAGTACTGTGAAAATTAATAGGAGGATATGACTCTAAGCATACTTCTTAAATAAAAACAAGCTGAAGATTAAGACCAAATAGAATCTGAAATTGCCTTGGTTTGTAAAATGTTGCATTTAGAATAAGGAAGTTAATTATACAACCGACAGACCTATTGTTTTATCACAGAAATACAGAACAGGTTCACCAATGAACTGCCAGGTCAATTTAAAATAATTATTTTGATTCTCTTCCTTGTACTTTACTAAGAGTAAGGTAAGGCAGGCACGCATGCATGCACATGCAGGCACATCCATCCAACCAGGCACATACACACACACTCGGAGTTACCTTAATTGTCACTTTGAAGGTCTTTAAGACTGTTAGAAAATGAGGTAACTTGACATTTAATTTATCTCAACCCCAAAAGGTTGCACTAATAAAAACACAAACTCCTCCACCCTTGGCGAGGCCACCAACTCCTACCTCAGGAAATTCACTATCAAGATCCAAAGACACCCGGTCGTCATCACTGTTGTTTCTCTTCCGTTTTGCTCGCACACTCTGGATCATGTTTTTGTGTATTTCACAGATGTAAATGTGATGTGCCTGCAAAAAAGTAAGAAATTCTAAGAATAAGTATGTATCCTTTGCCAGCTACAGATCTCTGACATCATGAATCATAAAGAAAATAATTATATCAATGCATGTCAAGAACAAACTTAGCACAACTTCCCTACCCCTGGCTCTCCTTTTTTCTTTTCAGAAAAACCAAGTTGCACCTAAATTTTTTCCTCATCAAGTAATTAAGAGCGCTCTCTCGGTCTGGGCTTTTATCCCATGGTATAGCCTTTACTAAATCTAAGATCAACTGCATAGATTGGTGATATATCCTTGATGCTACTTACTGTAATGTCTAAATTGAGTTTCAGCCTCCTTTGCTGTACAGTTTTCTGTATTCTCTTGCTGTAGCAGGCGTTCCCAGCCAGGCGCGTGCATCGCGTGCCCTGGTCCACCAGGCAGCAGATCTGCTCATGACTTCCGCGGCTGTCTTCTTCTGTACTGAAACCGTTGATATTGCCACTCATAGCTGGAATATAGAATAAACGCATGCATTTAACAAAGTGCCACGTAATAGTGATAAAACAATGTATATTAGTTGTCATCAATAAACAAGCCTCTTCCAGCAATATATATCTATCAATAATAGGGTTACATTTATCACGTGTTTGAGAGACCATGAATTTTTCTCCTGCTTATACTACCAATAGAAAAGTGAGCAATCTGATGTCTAACATGTCAGTTTAAAATTGTCCATATCATCTAAATATTCAGCAATGAATTGTCAATATATTGAAAAATATAATACCAAATTCAAATCAATTTTTTACATGTGCATGTATATGTGTGGGACTTTGTTAATTTTTTATTGACTACATTTCCTTGAAAGACTAAATATATGCTGTGGAAATAACTATGCATATTTTCTTTTAATGCTGCACGAATTCCCTGGGCCATTTTAGAATAACAGGTATTTCTATTTCACTTTGTCTGCAATGCATTTCTACTGTACAAACTATTGCCTAGATATCACCTTTTGCAATCAAAGTCTAGCTGCGGTGTAACAGAAAGAGAAATCTAATCTCTCAATACTCCTATACAAGTCTCCCGAGAGATTGGTAGACAGCTTACCACTGCACTCTCAGCCATCTTTAATCAATAGTCTACCACAGTTCTTCATATATAGACAGCATTGTAGACTAATGAATAAAAAGGCAACTCCTAAATATTCTAAAAACCTCGACACAGCAAACTACGAGAGCCAAGCAATCACCGTAGAACATTAAACTGAAGCCCAGATATCTGGTTTTATTGAGACCTTGCTTTCTCCTGACCTTGAGATTACAATGCTAGGTGTAATGTTCTTAAGTCAGGTCACTGTCAGGGTCATCTATTGGAAAGCAGTACTAAAGTGCTTTCTAACCAAAAAGTATACAATAATATCCATATTTCGAGCCTATTTGTAAATTTCATTCATTGCTAAATTTTGCGCAGTTCTGGACAACATGCAATGACAGTTTCCAAACAGATGCCAGTGCATACCGTTAAGTGAGAACTCCCTTTCTGCATTAAAAAGGTTTTTAAGAACAGACTTCACTGAAGCATATTTTACGTTTCAGCAATATGATCTGTTTTACATCATAATGACTGACTGGTTTATTCATAATAACTTAAATTCATTCTCATTTGCTAATCATTTTTGTAGCCAATGTCAAATTATTTTAACATGATAAATAGCCAACAGTCCAAGTAACGATCTCAAATATTTCTGATATTCGTACCTTTTCCTGTTTGAAAGAACTGAAGTAGCTTCTCAGCTGATGCAGTCGCCTCAGAAACTAGTCTTCTCCTCCTTGGCAAGCTAAACCGGAACTTCTTTCTTGTCATAAACTTGAAAGTGAATAGGAAGATTCTGTTATTGATTCATCATTTTTGTATGTAATCTCGCCAATACCAAGATTATGATTCCCAGTGTGTGTTTGGGCATGGCGCATTCACAACCAAAGTAGATCCGCGATCACCCCTCAAATATGACCGACCTACTTGAAAGCTTGCCAGGAGATCCCCACAGAGAATCTATTAAGTGTCCATTGAGGGATAATGTGGCAAGCTTTCAATTGGGTCGGCCACATATGACCAGTGGATCTGTTAGAGCACATTCAGAGCAGCATACTAACAGAACCAGGGATACAACATATGGACTGAATTAAAAGCTTGCGATTTTTCCCCTGATTAGACACTGAACAGATCCCCACGGGGATTACACAAGAAGCATTCAAGTGGGTCAGACATATTTGATCCGCGGATGTGTTAGTCCGCTTTTCTGATTGCGCTTTTAATCCACTGACCAACCAGTTGTGAATGCAGCCATATACTACTAGTAACAACCAGATAAACATGAAGTACATTCCCAACCTTGTCTAGATATATAGACAATGTAGCACACACTGTGCCATGGACCACAGGAAGACAATCTATTCCCTGTTTCCCACCAATCACAGTAACTAAGTAATATGTTAGTGCTTACTAAGTTGAGTTGCCACTTTCAGACTGGATATGCACCTTTGGACTATTTCAGCATGAAATTTGTTGGATTCTAAAAGCAAAACTTTTTCCTCTTCTTCAAGAAATCATTAACAAAGATCCTTGGGATCTAGACATCCGATAAATGTGAGGCAAATCATACTACCCACTCAATGTAACTTCATTGTAGCAAGCTATATTTCAAAAAACAATTATAAAGAAAACCTCAATCACAGATTGTCATATTTCTTCCACATCAGGTCTGAGAAATAGTATCCATTTGATAATATATCTAATACAATAATTGCACTAATATCCTTCTTAATTTTGCTACTTAAGGATGAATCATCCTGTTTCACATTACAGTAAATTGCAGTCTCCATGTTCAATACTGCCCCAGAAGCATGATCTTTGCAGTTTTATTGCATAATTCAATCAAAGCTTTTTTTGGCTTCTGCTAATAATATTGCTATAACCACATCCTAGATTTCTATTCAAGAACCAAAGTCATGATGGTCACATCCTGCTTCAGTTCATCTTCCCAGAATTTATCAGAAAGATCTGTCCTGCTTATGTCATCTTATATAGGTCAGACTAAATAAACAACAAAAATGACTTTTTTTCATATTAACTGACATTATTTTAAGTTGGAAGAAAAAAGTATTTAAAGAGGTATGGCTCGGTGGTCTGTAGGCTCCTCAGGGCAGAAAACAATCAGGGGAAAAATCATATTTAAATTGAAATAAATAAATAAATATATATGTATGTATGTATGTATGTATGTATGTATGTATGTATGGATGGATGGATTACTTGTCTCTCAAACTATTCCAAATTAACTACAACAGTTGTATATTTATCTCTTGCAGACTCATTCATTATTCAGATTTTCTATCTTTAAATTAACAATCAGCGCTAAATATAAACTAGTTCCAAAACCACAGTGCAGCAACATCACTTCCGCAAACCACAGGAGTGCACTTTGACCTTTCTTAATCTCTTTACAATATGCTCTATAAATAGCCTTTCCATGCAGGAATTTCCCTGTTATGCATTCCTGACCAATGCATGTTTTTATCTACTTCCTGAAAAACCCTACTATATGTCCTGCAGTTCTTCCCATAGTGTCTTGTTCTTTGGTTCTCCACTCGGTAACAGTGTTGTAGATGTGGCTCACTACTGACTAAATGCGGAGGGGCCGTATTACTGAACACATCTTTTTTGTCCTTATGTTTAAGCTTGCAATCAGCCATTCTTGTTTTCAAATCAAATTTCAGATAAATCTTTTAAGTCTCTATACGGACTCATCAGAACGAGTTATTTCGATGTAGCTACACGCATTAACTCCACTCTCTGAATGTAATCAGATTAACAAACTAACAATGCAACATGTCTCCTCCTGCCATTGAGTAGAATACAGAGAAGTTTGTCATTATGGCTCTATTCCCATAGATTTTAGATCGCTCTATCCCCGCGGGGAGTCTCACTAGATTACTTTCAGATAATCCGACTTAAATGTCCGTCCCGCCTACTACAAGCTGCAAGGGGGTAATTAACTTTCGTGTCCGCCCGGCTGACAGCTATTTAGTGTGAACCCCCAGGGAGTTAGGTCGATCTAATCTATGGAAATGGGGTGTATGAGTGTGTTGGAAACAAGGAGGCCTGTTAGTCCATGCTATGTTGTTTCCGTCTGGTTCACAAATTTCAAGTAATTGTGTCAACTTACAAGTTGACATCTTTTTAGTTAAATCCTTTCACCTAATACAGACTATAAAGTATAATCTAAAGTTTTCTTTTCTTTCATAGGGCTGAACTTATGCTATGAATGTCTTTTCAAATCCTTTGATAAAAATAGCTTTTACAATATACTGTGCCATTTTGTACAATCTGACTTGAAATGGCACCTAGATGTGACCTTTGTGCTACAAACTGTCAAGTAGACCTCGTCATTCTAGTTCCAATATCTGAATTACGGTGCAAATGGGGTGTACCGTGTTGGTCACACTTCAGTCAGCAGAACAGCCAACACATCAAGGTATCATTGTAATGTTTACTTCCACTGCCAGGTCCTGCCAGTACTAGATAATAAGAACATCTATGGCAAGGACGAGGAGCAGACCAAAAGTATAAAGCTTGAACATTGGAGCTCGAGACAAACTGGTGAGGCAATTTAGGATCCTTGGGACTTACTATGTGTACTTTATCGTCTTTTTGAAGCTTTATGGGGTTTTGCTTTCCAAACCCAATCTCATTACAAAAATAACTGTACAGAATCAAATTTGATTATTTCTAATATTTGTCAAGTGCAAATCGAAATAAATACAGGAGTGCGGCAACGTGTCACTGCTGTATTTGTGCTAAAAATTGTTAACACGCTTTAACTAAAATTCCATAGTGCATGGGTGTTTTTCACCTGCCTAGTGTTGATCTTAATGCTGTAAATAGGTAACGTAATCATATATTATTTTCGCCGGTTTAGAAAGGCACAGAGTTTGATATAAAGGCTTTAGAAGCCAATAATGCTGTCCTCGCCTAAATGCAAGCTGTTATTTTCGATCTCGAAACTAGCAAAACCTACAAATGACTTCATAAAAAAGTGCTGAAATCAAGAATACTGCAGAAAGTAACTCACCAAGTTTTGAGCCTGGTGTTATCCGAGTATGGGCGCACCTGGACGTGTACTTAGACTCAATTTTTAACGGAGACAACTTGGCAAAATTTGTGTTTTTCTGAGCTTGCTCGCTTTTGCGAACAATGATGAAGTGCTTGAAATGGCGGCCTGTTTTCACGATGTGGTAGGTCAAAGGTGAACTGACGTCATGCAAACCTTATTTGGGTGGCTGAATTTCTCCATCTGCCACAATATTTAAATGATACACCTTTAGCTGGTAAAAAGGCTAAAATTATTTATTATCTGGGTTTTCTGTAAAAACATCCAACAGAAGTGTCTTCTTTGTACTTTTTATGTGATTTTTAACCTTTAAAACTTATAATAATGACCTTTTGTTTGAATTCCCGCTACCACAGAGAGCACCTGACGGAGATTTACATTTTGATTGGACAGCGCTGGGGACGCTAGTCACGAGGCGACAATTCTAAGCTTGGATTGGTCAACATTGCCGGTTAATCTGAAACGGACCAATCATAAGCCAGAGTTTTCCGGGCTGTGTTTTCTTATGTAGCCGCATAAGTAGCGTGGGCCAGCCATTTCAAGCTGCAAGGCAGGAGACCGGTAAAATGTAAGTTCAATTATCTTTATGTTTAAATCAACGGACACTGAAAAAAACATTCTGCATTGGCAGAATATGAATATAAATAATTTATGCATATTTTTTATTCTGTGTCCAGAGTTATTTTCATAATGCAATTTATTTTCAAAGTGAGCTTATCAGCTGATAACTCCAACCTGTGGTCCGTCAATGTAATGATGGAGGACGGCTTGTGCTCGATTTTTCAATTTGGCTGAAAATCATTTTAAAATGAGTGATTGTAAAATCTGTGATGAGATGTTGATAGAAACTAACGGGAAAAAGGCACATGCAAAAATTCTTTATGATCGATAGCTGAATTTTTGAGAAATTGGACTTTTCAATTTAGTATGCCTTTGTTACATGGCCAAACAACAGTCCTATGCCTTGTAATGTGCTGCCTACATCTAGCCTGTATATCCATATAGACACTATGTACCATGCAATGGAGTAGGGGGCTTGTCAGACGAAGTCTCTAGCTTCCACAAAAGCTATCATTTTTGGGTTTTACCATCATAAAACTATTCAAAGATGATTTTAAAGGGGACTTTCATTCATCAGGTCAAAAATTGCTTCGTGGAAGGTGGATTTTGGGGTCAAGAAAAATGTCGGCTGTGTACCAATACTTTACAGTGTAAAGCCATAGTATGGGCACTATAGCATGTAGTATACACTGTAAATGGGTACCTGGTACACGATGGGCAAACTTGGCCCATTAGATGGGGGTTATTTAGGGGGGATTTAACAGAAGTAAGGGGGGTGGATGGTGACCTTCTTTGTTTGTCAGACTGGTTTAAACTGGATTTTGCATGTTGAAATGGCAACTGTGGAGAATCTTTCGAGACGGGGCGGTGTGTTTGGCTGTATTGAAATGCTAGCCTGGTGATTTACGTGGTCATATACGATGGTTTTAATTTGAGGAAACCTCTTTCAATCTCTTGATATGATATTTTAGAGTTAATTTTTAGATTTTATATGGATGACCTTGGAGTAAATTGCTTTGTTTTTCAAGGTCAAACTCTGTTGTTTTTTCGAGCATATTTGGCATGATATTTTTGATAGTGTATTTGGAATATGGTACATTTAGAGAAAGGTGGTCACTATAATGTTGCATCAGAGTAATATTTGCATCATTTGTAGAAGTGCAATATTAAGGAATATTTATTTGCAAATTTTCAAAAGTTTAAACCTTTTTTAACAATGCACCTGTTTGAAAAGATGAAAAAATGCTTGGATAGTCTTATTATTTATGTAACATTGATTTTTAGTGGTCTTGACATTTGTTTACATGATTTTGTTTGTAAAATGAACATATTTTATCAGAATGGTTTAGAGCATGTTTTGGAATTTTTTACGAATAAGCGTTCATGTTTTTTTAAAATCTATTATTATGCATTATTACATAATCAATAAAATGTTATTGAAAAATTCATAAAACATTTGTGTATTTTAGAGAATAATGAAAACAATTTCTGTCAATTTCTAGCATCTTGAATCATGGGCAAAAAGGATGCAGATAAGCCAAGGGGGCGTATGTCTTCATATGCGTTCTTTGTGCAAGTGTGCCGCGAAGAGCACAAGAAGAAACACCCAGGAGAGAATGTGAACTTCAGAGAGTTCTCCAAGAAGTGCTCTGAAAAGTGGGCTGTAAGTATTTTGTTAAATGGCAAAATTCAAAGAAAACAAAAGTTATATTTTCTCTTTACCATAGGGTTCAGCAGTTATTTATGTGTAAAATATTCTGCAGTATGAAGTGTATGGAATATTGTCCTTTCAATGTTTTTAGTTCTTATTCTTTTGAAATACTTATGTTTTAAAAATTGCAGTGAACAATAAAAAAAATCAATTTTAAGTCAAAAATGTGCTTTGTTTTCAGAGTATGACAGCCAAGGAAAAAAAGAGGTTTGAAGAAATGGCTGAAAAGGACAAGGCTCGTTATGAGAGAGAGATGGCCAAATATGTTCCCCCTCCAGGTGAATCTGGTGGCAAAGGAAAGAAGAGGAAGCAGAAGAAGGATCCTAATGCACCTAAGAGGGGAATGTAAGTATTTTGAAGTTAAGAGTCATTTTAAGATTCAAGAATTTGTGTCATTGCAATCACATTCAAGTGTTGGCTGATAAACTAAGTAACAATAATTGATTTGTTTAACTTTATTGTGCTCTTTCACATTTCAGGTCTGCATTCTTTTTCTTCTGTGCCCAAGAACGCCCTGCTCTGCGGGCTCAGTTTCCAGACTTGGGCGTCGGTGAAATTGCTAAGAAGTTAGGTGACAAATGGTCCAAGGTTACCGACAAGAGTGCTTTCGAAAAGATGGCTGCCAATGACAAGGCCAGATATGAAAAGGTAACTTTTTTTTTTTTTTTTTTTTTTTGAAAGGAATGCATTTGTCTAAATGCTATTGTCTGTTTTTCACAAATTAATGATCAGTGTGTCTGGGAGAGTTAAACCTTGAATGCAGATACAGCATAGGGGATCCTGATGAACATTACCTAAAAATGGTTTTATAATAATGTCAACTTGCATTTAGGATCTGTACTTGTGTGAAACCTGTGCAAATTAGTAATATTTAGAATGAAAATTCTGCATTTGATATGCTGTACAGGGAATTGCGAACTTACATATTTAGCAACAGCATTTTAATAAATATTGTTTGTGCTTGCAGGAAAAGAGTGCGTATAGTAAGAAGGCTAAGGCATCTCCACAGAAGAAGGCCAAAGAGGAGAGTGAGGAGGAAGAGGAAGATGATGAGGAGGAGGAAGATGAGGATGATGATGATGATGATGAATAAACTGTCTTTGATTACAACTTCTTTCGTGTCCACTCCCATCTTGCACTTACTTAATTTGTAGGCTGTAATTTCACCTTCTCTCGCATAGACACTGAATATTTCCCTACTATTGGACACTTCTCTGTTAAGTTTTGATCAGTAAGGAGTTTTATTCAGTTTTGAAAATGTTCAGAAGTGAGATGGCCACCGTCATTTTGTTGGATGGATCTTCATTGCTGTATATAGGAGATCATAATGGTTATTAGATTGCTTGTAAAGAAAGATTTCACCAAGTAGATGCTTGGGTAACTGAGAATTATTTTTTAATACCATAATGGGCTGAGCAAAAGTTCTTGTGAATACTTGAAATTGCAGGCCAAAATTTGAAATTTAGATGTAAATATAGTATGCCACAGTAAATGACCTTTTGCTGACGTAGAAATTGCAACATTCTGAAATTCATTCATCTTTTCATTGCTATTGTCTTTGTATAGTAGATTGTTTTATATTTTGCTTATACTTGTATATTGTGTGTTCTGTTTCTTGGTGACAGAGCCCTGTGAACACTTACTTCTCGTTTTCTGTGGATTTCTGGGAGTTCATTTTAGCAGAAGTAAATGTTTGCTCTTTATCTGTATTGGTCAAATTTTAGTCATCATTTGAGAAATTCTTAAGCTTTTGACTATTTCCATCTGTTTGTGTTGCATCTGGCAAGAGATTGCATTAAAATCGGGAAGTGGCTGTGAATAGAGAAGAGGCCTCGATGATGAGCTGGGAAAACGGCATTGTTACAGAATTGGTGTATACAGATCCAGAGAAACATTTTTATTTCTCATTAGTGTTGTGAGCAGGTTTTATCTTGAACAACAATAAAATGGTTTTATATCAACTGCTGATTTTGTTTTCTTAGGGATAAGGAGACTGGTTGACACATGGTCAAAACATACCATTGTTTACTCTTCAATTAAAAAGGGAATTGTGGCAGTATATAAAGCCCAAGTGAAACTGGTGTTGCCATGCTTTCAGTTCATGATGTAAGCAAAATGCCTTGGCCGCATTCTGAATTACTCTGTTTCCAATAGTTCCTACCTGAAGCTTTTAGCAGTAGAGCTGAAAATGAAGCACATCCCCCCGTATTTGATCTAAAGAAACCTATTATTTGATTTCTAGTTATCAACAATTTGAAGGTGGCACATGTATTGGCATTGAAGAAAGTAGCTATATTTCAGGGAAAGTTGGGTTTTCAGTTATAGAAGTTCTTACCCACATTGCCTAAAAGGAAAAGTGATTTGCAGGGTGCTTTACAAAATTATTTTGTTAGAGGTCATTTTCAAAACTACATATCTAGTGTTTGTAATATGGAAAACATTTGTTTAGTTGGTCAAAGTTAATATAGTTTCAAATACTGGAAAGTCCCCAAATGTGCTGATGTGCAAGATGAATAATTTGTTTTTTAATTGTATTTTTGTTTTAGTAATAACCTTGCATAAGTTGCTTTGTTAGAACCACAGTTCACAGTAAAATGAGAAGTTATTAGAAGAATTCTTTTATTCCATCTTAGAACAATGACAGTTCATGAATAACAAGTACACAGCCAAGAAGACGTAATTTGCTTCTCACATAAGATTTTGAAAATATTGCACTTCTTTAGGGATGAAAGGCATATCAAAACCAATTTTTAATATATTTGTTCAATAACCCCCTTCCATCCTTCTTTTAGAACCAATTCCAATTTTTACCTGGGCAATGACATTGAAATATGATTCTACAGATAACTGTTGTTCAAATTAATTACCAAGATCTATATTTGTAAATAAACCCCCATTCCTTGAGAAATTTCATTTAAATTTGTACATGAAGTAACAGTTAAATCAATAATGGTGATTACAACACACATACTGCACAATGAAAAATAACATCCAAAATGACAGAAGCTTAAACTGACACGTGAAAGTGAAATTTGACAATTTCGGGAAGAAAACATTTCTAAACATTTTTGCAACACAGTGTGTTACAGTGACATACTGGATAGATGGTTTTAGACCGAATTCAAGGAATGTAGCTTAGGCTTGTATTTCACCCTGGTGAGTGGTGACCCTTGAAAAATACAAAGTAATACATATCTGTCATAGACAGGCCGAGGGGGGGGGGGGGGCGGGGGGACAACATCTCCAAACAAAATGACACATACAAGAGAAAAGAAGATTTACAAATGATATTAATAAGTCAATTTTGTCCCTCCATCCTCATTTTGTTTGTGGGAAATTGTCATTTACAGGGGAGAAGGGCTGACAAAAAATGAAAGATATATTTCTGAATTATACGCGTACTTGCTCTGAAACCCTCACTAAAATCAGAAAGTTAACTGATTACATGCATCCTACATAACAAATGTTCTACATTCTCTCTCTCTCTCTTATTACTTTAACCCATTTTGAAGTGAAATGGGGCATATGTTGTCAAAAATGTAATGTTCTACAGTCATTAATCAGGTTATTCAAACTGCAGGCAGGTGTCCTGTCCTTCCCTTGTCCTCTTAGCATCTAGTGAATACAATCTTTAACAAAATATTTAAGCAAAATAGAGATCACATTTATTTATTATTATATTACATTTAAATTTCCAACGCTCACAGCTAATTGTAACTATATCTGATTCAATATTAGAACAGATAAGCAATCTGCCTTATGTCAAAAATAACATGGCAAGATATTTTGCTGCCATTGTATGCAAAGAACACTGATGTCAATGCAAAATATAACATTAATTTACTAGTAACAACAATGAAAATTGTATGCCAACAAAACCATTGGTGCATTTGAGAAGTGCACCTTTACATTTACAATGTATATATAATTGATAATTTAAAAGAACATATATTACAACTATAACATTAATCTTGTAATCTTCAAGTCACATACGTTAAACAGACATCTAGATATCATTTACAATAGGAAACAAAAATCCCCTTCCTTCATCGTAACAAAGTTTCTTACGCTTTATATGCACTGTACTTGTGATGCAAGTACACATAATAAAGATATGCAAAAATATTCAATATATGGAAAACAAAGTTAAATTTTATGTATGTTCTGTATAATAGCTATAAGCAAATAATATAAAATGGTAACAAAAAATCAGATCAATGAAAATAATAACAGTTTAATCAGTAAAGACGATTTCTTGTTGTTTTCAACATTTAAAAGCATATATAAGCCAAAAAGAGGTAAAACAGATGGCTGAAATGTTTTGTCATAAACAGACTGTTATTTCACTAATCAAGCCCAAGACATGAAAAGTAAAAAATATGACATAATAATACTTTGGAATTCTGTTTGATTTAGATTTCACGATTTACAACTATGGTCTTAACTATGTGTCAAATCTTGCTACAGTTAACACTCTAGGTTACAATTTACAGTATAGCGACATATGACTATCATCTCTTTCGAATGTGTTTGTACTCCAGGCTGTTGAGGTAATGTAAATTTGTGACGTGTAGTGACACGAAAACAACAGGATGGTAAAGACCCATCATTTCAATACATGTATCTCCAGATGCAATTTGTCCACCATTGGGCCAATGACTCAATCAGCTTGTGTTAAGATATATAACTTGTCATCCAGGTATCTCTCAGTCGAATGAACAGTTCTGTGTTTGGACATGAGGTACCAGTCCAGCAAGAGGTTTATGAACCATCAGGTTTTCGATCAGACGTGTCATACTGTCGGATTACAGTCGACTGGAATACAAGAAAAAATGTCAAAATTTTAAAATGGGTTAACAAGCTCAGATTTAAAATTTTAAAATGACCAATATTGAACAAAATGTGTAAAATTTCTATTTAATATCCTGGCTTCAGTGCAAGAAACTTGATAATTTAATTTGTTTTTGTTTTTTTTACCGTATTTTAACTCAACTAACAGAAAAGAGAGGTCTTCTAGTTATGTTCAAGCCTAAAGACAACTTTTTGTGATAATTCTTGGCAGTGATGATACATATTTCATTCACACTTATTTTGAATTAATGTGAGATGTGTGTCATATAAAATGTATTGATTGCATGGTTATCCTTCATAATACTGATATTCACAGCTTAACTCTGGGACTATAGTGTGCGCGCACGTGCACGTGCATGTGTGAGAACGCACACTTTAAGTATTTCTTCTAGAGTTGAAATCAATATGGTTTTGTAAAAACTAATATGAAAACCACTTCAAACATTTACTGCAACCAAGTTTGATTTAAGTTTTATCTAGATCATCTTTTTAGATCATATTTATTCACTAAAACCTTACATATGAAAGACCGTAACAATTTATAAACCTAACTTCTAATACTGACTTGTATTTATAATACATTGTGTCATAATCACCAGCGTATATTCTAGATAAAGAATAATAGCAATTTAAAAGTTGACCATATGCTAACTGACACAAGAATTTTGACTTCATACCCAAGATTCTTGGTTGATGAAAAAGAAAGACTAAGCAAGTAATAAGGCACTTATAGGAGTTGAACTAGATCACTGCTTAATAGAATCAATTCTGGATCTAATTATTCAAGGCAGTTAAAACTCCCTGTGCCCCCCCCCCCCAATAAATAAATAAATAAATAAATAAATAAATAAATAAATAAATAAAAATTCTGTGCTGAGATACTCCACTGAGTCTCAGACATAAAAATAAGCTGTGAACTAGTTAAACTTAGGAAAGGGAAAGTTCTTTCTTTCCTTATATCTTTCTTTCCAACCAAGGTAGAATTTCTTACAATTTACAAATCATATTGTTCATACATATGTCTTAATGCAGCATAAGCAATAGAACCACATTCTGCGGTACAAGAGCACTGAGATAGAAGCACAACAGGTGAAGAGAAAATTGAAGGTATTTATCATGGTGAAACAGGGAGAGGATTTTCTTCTCTGATATGAAAATCTGGTTTCAAAGTAGAGATTTCAGAATCTAAAAAAAAAAAAACAACAACATTATTCGCCCAAGATGTTATGAATTTATTCAAGGCAACTGAAATTAAAAAAAAAAAATTAAATTCAAGCAAGGTGTCTCAGAAGAATAAGGTTCACAACAGGTATACATAACTTGGTGTAATCACATTTTTTTTTCAGATATATTGGTTCAGAATTATAAAACATGAGAGTGGACAAAATAAATTAAGGATTTAATCACATCTTTATTTCTTCGTAAATTCAATATATTGGTTCTTAAATCACAGGGGGCGAGGTATAAATAAAGAAAACCAGAAGAAATTTTTTCCCCTCCCCCATAGAGGAAAGATTATCATAGTGCCTCTGAAGCAAAGCTGTACTTGGGGCTATACCTAGGTGACAAAAAACCCATGTGTTCCTACAGAAATTCAGAACAGAACAGGTGATAATGAATGTGTTAAAAGCATATTAATGGGTCAAAATAAAATGAAAATGATTAAATAGATGACTTAAACTATTCAAAGCAATTGCAAACTTTTTTAAAGCAAATCAATTAACTATTACATGTACTGGTAAAGTTTAGTCATTATTATAGTGCATATAAAGGGAAATGAATTCTTCAGTAGTAAACTTGTATCTAACTATTAATGAATGATCTCTTTTTGTCAGTTTTTTAAGAAGAAATAATTATTTAATCAAACGCCAAGCATTACAAGATTTATTTAGAAAGAAATTTCTTCTGTGAGATCACAGCCTTTCTGCTTTGACACTTACCAATGCCACTGCCCCGCCTTCCTCCTGGGAGAAAGCATAACCGTCTGAAAGATGGATTAAATGTTAACATTGTAAGCTTTAGTTTTATATGTCAGCGTAATACATAATATTTCCAATACGAACAGCAGAAAATAAACTAGGCCCCATTCAGAATAGATGATCCGAGTACTAACTGATCTGCCCACTAAATATGACTGACCCCGGTTCAAAAGCGATGCCAATAATTCCATGATGGTCTCCCCGCCTCCACATGCCCCGTCCCAGCAGGGGCCTTGCAATTAAACCTCAGGGCCAAAATGAAATCCGTTTAATGGCCCATGTGTAGGCTGGGAAACCATCGAGAATCAGGGGCATCGCTTCTGAAGTGGAGTTGGCCAAAGTTAGTCAGCAGATCATTTAGTATATGGATAATTTATTCTGGATGGGGCTATAGTCCAACATCTTGGGGCTATTAAAAAAAAAAAAAAAATCCTCAAGTGCAGCACAGTCAATGGAGTGGGGGGGGGGGGGGGGGGGGAAAAAATTTTTCAAAAAANAAGCTTTTCTTTCTTCAAACTGTGTAAGTACACACACGTGAGAGAGTAGTAAAAAAAAAAAATAGATTGCTCCACATCTATTTAAGTCAACAGCATCCACCAGGAAACTTTTGTCCATCCAAGAAAGCCAATGAACACGTCTAGTAGTTAAAGCTCTTACAACATACAACACAATATACACCATTTCAGGAGTCTTAAGTGACTTTTAAATTAACAACTTCAAAAGATGAATTATCCAGAGCTGAGAATTTCTATGTCATGTATACAGATTAGTGATTTACTTACCAACTGCGGCCACGGCCACATCTTTATCATAGACGTAAGTATTCATCACCTTCATTAGGGAGTTGGGGGTAATTCTCTGGAAAGGGAATTGAATTAAGTGTGTTATATATTGTTATCATTGTATATATTTCATGGATGGAGGGGTACTTTTCTGAAAGAAGTAGGAGAATTCAGTGTTTTATATATTGTTATTATTGTATATTTTTCTTTGGAGACTAAATTGAGTTAAGAATAAATATATATCATAGACAGACCCCAAGTCAGCGAGGGTTATGTGACATACACGAGTGCGTCACACTCCGCTGACGATTATCTGAATGAGGGAAGACAATCCACTGACGATTGTGTAAACATATTTTAAGACTTGGGAGGGGAGGGGGGGGGGGGGGGTGGACCAAGATTATATCAACAAAAGTGAGTGTAAATCTGCAGAAAACAAACAAACATTTTGATTTTTTAAGTTTTCAAATACAGTCTACTGTAACTCATTACTCACGATCTCTCTGTTGAGCTTCTGGTGCCTGAATGGTTGCTGTTGATGGTCGTGTGAACACATTCCGCAGCAACCGTGCCGTCTCTGTGAGTCTAAACATTATTTCAAAGTTGACATTAGTATAAAATGTAGATCAAAGCTGGACATTTCTCATCAAAAATACACAATAGCCAATAATTTGCATTAGTTGTCAACATAAAAGCTAAATTATCTTACAAATCTTTTTCGGTATTAGATGAAATATGTATGAACATTGCCAAATTCAAATCTTAACTTGATTTTACATATCACAAGTAAGTTAAAAAAAATAAATGCAAAAAACTAAAAAAAAAAAAGAAACAAAAATTCAAAAAGCATGGTTAGGAACAGCTCAGTAACTAATGAAAGATCATAATAAGCATTTATTTATTTGTTAGTTTTTTTGCATATTTACATCTTAAATTGTGTATAAATTAAGACTCAGTACCTCAGATTTACTATCTATAACAGATCTTCTGCAAGTAAAATGAAAGCACATAAGAAAAAATGCGAATTGCTTAATCTGGCACATAAAAAACTATTTGAGTTACCACCCAAAAAATTCCTAAGGAAATAGTAACTATCACAGAAAAGAGACGTCACTTTCTTAAAAGTGAACTCAATTTTCATGTCAGGGAGGTAGTTTAGCAATAACCTTGATGCCTTTGTGTATTTCCTTTGGAATTGTTTGAATTGTTTGTCAAAATAAACGTATGGTAAACTGACAAAGAACATGCAACTGGTTACTGTTAATCAATAAAATGGCAATAAATCTATATTCTCAAGTTATTTTGCTTATCAAACTTCAATTTTAACTTTAAAATAAATGATCGCTTAAAACTTGTGTCTAGAGCATCACATACTGCAAAAACTTTTTTTGGTAAAAAAAAAAAAACACATCGAGTTCCCAACCCATAAGCATGTGCACACTAAATTGATTAACAGCTCACCATTTAACCCATACACCACAAAAAATTGATCAGGGTGCATATTGCATGCTCACACTAAAATCAGTGCATACAAATATAGGAGATGAATTCATCTATAAACCTGTGACAAACAAGTGTTTTCTGATTCACCCATGCTAGTGCATTTTTGTCTGACAAGTGTTATGCCAGCTCTGATCAACCAGTGCACTTTATTCCTTATGACTGAATTTATTCATCCATTGACAAAAATTACCTAAATTTAGCAACCTCTTAATTGTTTATCTCTATGGCACGTGCTATTATTGACAGTTGACTCTGTACAGCACTATTAGTACTTTGCCTCTTGGATTTTTTTTGTTTCAAGATTTTATAAAATCACTGATATGTGCAGTCATCACTATGGATAGAGCTTTTATGTCTATTTGACATAAAGTGATTGAGAGAAGTGCATGTTTTCTCTTCCTTTTCCTGTCCATTTTAATATTAGACATAAGTCTACATTTTCACTATCAAGGATGATTTTGTGAATAACTCTGTTTCATAGATTTTCATACAAGTGCAAACAGAGTCCCATTCATGTTCTAGCAACTTATTCACTAAAAAGCAATGCAATATGATAAGAGCACTAAAAAGCAATGCAATATGATAAGAG
>NW_019776080.1:0-37573 GCF_001039355.2 Lingula anatina | reverse complement strand
ATTCTTACAGTCGGCATGACGTCACAAGATGGCCGCCACGCCCGGACTAGGGTAAAACAATCTGTAAGCTCCATTACTCCCCATGTTAAAATGATCAACTTTGATCGTCTGTATCTCTCACACCGGTAGATAATTAAACTTGACAACTGTTTAATTATATCACCATAGGTATTTAGTGTCAGGAAATGGCCATCAAGGACCTTTTCTAGCATTGATGCCGATTTTATCAGCGATTGAAATGCGCCTCTCTTACACTGTTATTATATGAGCTGCAGTTAGTTCCGATTGTTTTTCAGGTAAGAAGTTCCAATGGCTTTGTTATCGGATGAATCTGTCCACTGACAGCGATTGAACAGAACTTACCTGGATCCTCAAACAATCATAGAGCCCTTTGAGGTGGTTTAATTGGAAGAAAGTGATCTTATCAGTTGGTGTCATTGTAGCAAATAGAACTAAAACAGATATGATCTTCACAGGTGTGGTCATTGTATTTGTCTTTGAAAAGGGGAGCTGAAAGAAAGCTCTAATGACAGTTTACTAGTCTGATTTTATTACTGAAAGTACATTTTGAAAATTTGAACAATTTTTTCTAGTAATTTTTTAATACCCATGTTGCTGCAGACATGCAGAATTGTGATCATGGACAGGAATAAAATTTTTACATACTCAATAAATAATTTAATTATTGTATTATGAAGTGTGTAAATGGCAATAATGTGCTATTGGAACAGATAACTAATACTTTTTCTTTGTGATGTTGCACACTTTCATCAAGATAGAATAGCAAGAAAGGCTATCAATGCACATACTCCAGTATATGAACTGGAAGAAACTAGCGGGTGGAGCTGTTTGCTGAGTAAAATTTATTAACCCCTGCAATTAGAAAAAACACTCAGCAATCAAATTTTTGTTATGGATTTAGTGTTTTTATCCTTTGGACACTACTGTTATATTTGCTTAAGTTTTTTATATCATAGAAATCCTAATTCATTTTTACTGTACAAATGTTAATTCAGAATGCAACTTTACAGCATATGTCAAGGAATTTTATAACTCCTTTCTTACATACATATATAGATAGAAATAAAATGTAAATTTAAAGTCAACAAGTTTTATTGTATCTTTCATTTTGCATTTTGTTTAAGAATTCAAAGTGATTTATGACAGTTAAATATGCATTCAATTTGGATTTTTATAGATCGTACTTTGTATTGTGATATTGAGTCCGATGTTCTAAAAATGAAAATGAAATAACTACCTTTTAAATTTATATTATTTTCTAAAAAAAAAACATCATGAACTTCATTTAGCATCAGAGTCAAAAATGATTTGTAGATTTTGACAACTTAAAAAGATTTAAGTGAGGCTTTCATTCAAAACTTTTTGTTTAATTGGATAATTATGGATGAATCTATTTATGAAAAATAATTTTGGCAGGCCTCTAATGAAATTTTTTACGTTTTGTGCAGAAATTATAAAAGCTGAAAAAGTATTTTATAGTCTCTTCAAACATAATCCAGACAACAGTAGAAAAAGAAATTTTAATGAAAAACACAGCAGTGACAAATTAAAATTCTTTTTGAAAGCACATTTATTGCATTACTTGAGACACCTGCTTTGAACACGACAGGTGAGCAATGCTACCCAAGCCCCCTTTTCTGATTATCAAATCTTTCAAACTGAGAACTCTAAAAGCAATATGAATATAACAGTTTTCTTTGTTTAGATAATGATTTTATTATACAAGAATTCTGACTGTATATTAATGAACTGGGTGCGTATAGGTCATAGTGTCCCAGTAGGAAAAATTGCTTTAAAAATAGTACACCACCATCGTTGATAAAGTCGCCACTGACGCTAGAAAATCCTTTTGATGGCCATTTCCCTCAGCTAAATACGTAAGTGAATATCAACAAACAGTTGTCACGCGTATTTGTTCACAGATATACTTGATACAGACGATAAAATATGCCTATATTACAGCATGCATCTGGTGTAAACTGTAATTGCAGCCCGTTGGAGGAGTGTTGGTATTATCGCTGATAAAATCACCATCAGCTCTAGAAAATCCTCCTGAGGCCCATTGACTGACGCTAAAAACCCTAGTGAATATAACCAAGTGGTTGTCACTAGTAATTGTCCTCTGGTCTGCTTGATATGAACGATCAAAGTTCACCAATTTAACATTGAGAGTAATGGGCGCAAGCCAATGTTTTACCCTAGTCCAAAATGCGAGCCTCGTTCTGGGTTCAGTAATCCGGTAACCGACTGTAAGAATGCATATACACTCAGTGTTGACAAAACCAGCAATGTAGATTGTGTTAGAAAATGTCTAGGAGAGACGAAACTCAACTAACGCAACCAAAGGGATGAGCACAAGCAATAAGCCGATAAGCCGATTCATTGCGTTTGGCCCCATAGCACGTCGCACCAAAACATTTAAAAATATTCAAAATATATGCATAGTGTAATTAAGACAAGTATATCAGTTTAGTGAAAAGGAATCACTGCTTTTAAATCTTTAAAATAAAGTTTATGTGTGATAAAATCAAGTTTTTTTAGAAATGGTTTTATATATATATATATATATATATATATAGGCCCTATATATATATATATATATATATATTTTTTTTAATATTAATTATTTTATTATATGTAAAAAGGAGGAATTGTACATTGCCAATGCGATGTAAATTTTACACGTGGGGAATTCAGGTGATTAACGATCGATAACCTATAAATTTATAAGCTATCTGTGAAAAAGGAAATGCCTCTCATTTTCACATTTTCCTTAACTGCCGATCGTTATCTGTGATCGGGAATCTTACAGCATTTAGATTGCAAGACTCATTTGCTTACCTGGATGAGCATAATCTTCATATCTCCCCGAGGGGCACCTCAGGAAGCAACTGGTTTGATCAAGGAAGGTGAACGTCAATTGTAGGCCTACAAATAACTGTTGACGTTGCATTGCTGGCAAATGTAACGCTTAAATTTTGGGCTGGATTTCTTGATACTGTTTATCTCTTGAATCAGTCATACACCGGTGAAAAAGCAAAAAATGGTGCAAGCTTGGTGCACTGCCAACACGTTAAAAAAATCTGATAGGAATTTTTTTAATTCCCAAAGATGAACAGAGGAGGGAGCAACGGTTGCAGGCCATAGGTCGTGATCGTGACAAAAGGCGAGGTTATTGATCGAAACAAGATTTAGTCATAGCTACATGCACTACAAGATTTGCGTATGTGTGTTCAGTTCATTTATTACAGATTAAAAGAAAGTTTTTATACATTGTTTGGTATTTGTGTTAGCCATTTATAGCAGGGATTAATAGTTACACGTTTAAGATTACATCTTGGGTTTGGGTATATAATGTCAATCTTTTTTGTAGTAAAGTAGATTGACGGCGGTTTTAAGACAAGCTAAATTGGTGTACGTCGCTAAATTGTGAAACCTGTAAACTTATCTTTCTAAATCAGTTAGTTAACAAGTAAAATCGAAAAGAAAGTTGACATAAGTAAAGCGACCTTAACTGGTCAAATAACAACTTTATGATGTGCTTGATATTAGATTTTATTAAGAACTTGTATGTTTTGAAACTTAACGTACTGCCATCCAGGCAATTTCGACAACTTTCGTACCAGGAAATTGTACATTTAAATTGTATTTAAACATATCACGCAAAACTGCTAATTACAAATACTTGTAACACCATGCAGTGTCTTATCTTCCAAAAAATCAGCAAGCAAGCATTAATACTTTCCTTTCAGGCTTGCATCAGTACAAGTATACAGACCAAAGGAAGACATGGGACCAAACCCAAAGCCTTGATAACATCGTCCCCACCTCATTCCCTCTGGTTTTTATCAGCACTAGGTGATATTATCACAGTTTGTGTTAATCTTACAATGATGATTATTCCAATAACTTCTTAGTGCTGCACACTTTCCAGGTCTTCATAATGTTCCACATTAAAAATTTCAGCACCACACAGTACACAAGTACACCACACAGTACACAAGTACACCACACAGTACACAAGTGGTCAAGCACTGTGAAGTATGATATCATCGGACAAAATCTGACAACATTAACATAATAGTCAATGCAATCCACCATGTTTTCAATTTGTTTTTCCCCCATTTCTGGTGGACTTGCCGGCTCTTAATTAAGGCAAAGTGCCCAGATGACCGACTGGAAGAATGGAAACTTTTTCCAAGTTTGAAAAAAACAGCAACAAAAATGTCGGTTTCTACTGTATAATAATTTTAATATATCCATTGAATTTGGAAAAATGTACACAATACATTTAGATAATTGTCTTGGATATTTCATTTGGCCAATTTTTCGTTACTTTAACGTCCCATCTGCTTTACATCTTCACTAGAGTCAACTTTTCAGGTCCCCCTTGGAAATATCTTGGATGGAGAAATTTTAATTTAAAAATGGCATATATATGTAATACAGGTGGTTCATTTCAGTGAGAGACACCAGAACTCTTTGTGTGCTTTTTTAAGTGAATATATTTATTGAGAACAATAAATTGATAGTTATCAAATCAATAATGACTGATCTACAGTACAATATTATATTCCTTTAGAAAAGCTTGAACTCCAACTTGAATAATATATATATATATATATATATATATATATATATATATATATATATATATATATATTCCGATCAGTGAATGTAAGTGAAAAGACCATTTAACAAAGTGATTTTCAAACAAATGACATACAAAATATTTATTGCGATGTTACGATGTTTACCGGATAAATACAGTGAAAATAACGCAAATGCATGATGGATGTACATGTATTATTTACTGGACCAGTTGAAATGCAACTGTCAGTCCAAAGGTTCTGTAGTTAAGCCAAAACTTGCTTGGATAAATGCTGAACTGACATCAGCTGAATTATACCTATTGCACAGACAGGAGCTGGCTTCATAAATCCCCATTTATTAGTTTAAGAAAACAAACTTATTTCACAAAAAATCTCCAAGACTGCTTACTGGGGTTTCTTTTTTCTTTTTTTTTTTTAGTTTTTAATTTAAGCTTAAATGTCATTAATCTCAGGGGGCAGAATAAAGCATTAGCTGCTCCATGAATTAAAAAAAAAGGGGGAAAAAAAGGTAAACAAAGTGCTTCAAATATAAAAAAAATCTTTTACATATATGCTATCAGATAGACTGATCACAATAATTTTCAGTTTTTAGCAGGAATTGTATTTGAACATCATTATGCACACTTCATTGGTTGACTGCCAGGGTGACAGGCCCTTACAGCCTTCCAAGACAGTTTTATCAATATTAAAAAACAGCATTTGACATTATTCAAATGCAATCTGGTAAAAACACTTTGATTTCCACTCAGTCACGATAGATAAACGTCAACAAGTGATCAATGACAATCTAAATTAAGCCAACTTGGGTTTTCTCCGATTTCTGATGGGCATGGAAATATCACATGCAGCAGGCTTTTTTGAAATGTGCCTAGACCAAATGTGGATTTTGTGCCATGGGCTAAGCTAATAAGCAGTCCACGCTTAACCCAAATACACTTTCTGTAAAATCAGCCCTCTGATACCATCTTAGAAGTATTCTATTCATACATAAAGTGATTTTACACCTAATCCCCCACACAAGCACAAAAAAATGTAAAACAGTATCTGCTTTCTGGTTATTGGTTTTTCATAACAAAAATACTGTATTCCAATCTTTACAGTGCAGATATTATTATTTTTTTGTGACCAACTAAAGTAAATCCTGTGTTACCCCATTCACAGATAATGGTGCTAAACACAAAACTCTGGAATAATGTTAAAGATGTTGCAATCAAGTGACTGTTGACCGAAATTAAGACTAGAATTGCCCTTTGCTTAATCAGATCTAAACAAGATGCAGCACAACATCCTGTGACACCTTGAGTAATGTGTAAAAGCAAATTACAGTAAATGCAATAAGTAAAACAAGGACCGATGTGTTTATAATAATTACTGCTGAGACCAACAGACAAAAATTATGTAACAGATACACCATGTAATAGATACTTATTTGTGATATACGAAAGTGCCAAGTGGTTGTCACCTACTACTTGCTGACAAGTGAGGTATCTGACTTACACTAATGCAGATGTCAAGAACTAAATGCCCAGGTATGATGAAACTTGCATTTATGTGGGTGCTTTCAGAACAAGTTGATCAGTGGACTAACAGACCTGCGGATCAAATATGGCTGGCCCCCTTAAAAGCGATGCCGCTAATCCCCTTATGGTCCCCCCGCCTACCACACATGTACAGGCCTGCAGGATCCTAGAAATTGTATGGATTTAATCTTGGCTCCGAGGTTTAATTGTTAGCCCCCTGCAGGGCTGGCGCATGTAGTAGTGAGGAGACCACTAGGGAATTACCGGCATCGCTTTTAAGTGGGGTTGGCCATATTTAGTCCGCCAATCAGTTAGTCTGTGGATCATCTGTTGTGAATGCAACCTGTGTTATGTGCATGTACTTATATACAAGATGCATCAAGGGGCAGTGTATAATTGAATTTCAACAATTACTGTGGAAAAAAATAGTATAGGATGTGAATTAAGGCAGAGGAAGGGGATCCCTTCGCAAAATGAAAAGTTTTCAGGAGTTTGCAGGAAAAACTCACTATGAATTTGTAGCAGGCCTGATATTTTGCCAAGAGCCAGTCTGCATGGTTATATTTCAAACAGGGATGACTTTATCCCTTTTTTTTATAGTACAATTCAGAAACAAATAACTGAAATGTATTCTCAATGAAGTCATATCATTCAATTGTTCTTCTTCAGCTAAATGGGTGGTTCCAAACTTTCTAACCTAATACAGATTCTACAGAGATCAAAATGTTTGGTCCAGATAATACATTGTATGGATCATGCAAGAAAGATAAATAAATGAGAATGAAGAACATTTAAGTAATGGTTACATCATATATGGAATGTGTAGAGAAAGACAAAATATGTAATAAATATGATCCCAATTAAGTATAAACAAAATTATAAACATCTAAATATAAGTTGTATATAAATATTTGTCGGCATCATAGTTCACATAAATCACTGCTTTGACTTTCAAAATTTCTGAGACCCAAACTTGCATTCAGTCAATTTACTTCATTTTTTCAAGTAAGGCATTCACTTTTTAACAACAGTTTCATATATCATACATATTTCATGCACTTCTTGCCTGGATCATTATCATGAATATCTAGCTGAAAGCCTGGTATATGTGGCATGTTAATATGTGTGAATCCAATGACAATAGAAATACAGACATACTTGTTATTGCACTTAATAAGAAAACATTTGATCACTATTAATCTAACTAGAAATACACCCACAGATTAAATAAGTAAAATGCACACATAAGTCATGTCTATATGTAAAAATTAATTTGAAGGACATTTTTGTGATGTGAAAGTAAGAAACCTATATCACAATATTACAACAAATTTGCATGTTTAGAGCAATCTTTTCTATTCAGCTGTAGAATGTTTCCCTATACAATGCTTTCTTAATTGATTAAATAAATTCATCTGATTGCTATAGCTTCTTAAGTAAGAAAAGATTTCTAATGGCATTTGGAAAACCATTAAGCACCAGTCTATGGTTAAACTACCATATACAGAATATATGAACACTTAATTAGAACTATGAAAGTTGATCACCGACTTCTTTTATCCGAGGCATTGAATGTCATAGTAAATATAGAAATATGCTTGTAAGTAGTCATCCTTACATTACATTATGCTGTACTAATACAAATATATATATGAATGTATATAAATACTGATAAAATATATATTCTCTGGTCCTGATTACTATATGAAATTTACGACAATAATCTCGAAACCTTCACATTGTCCTCCTTTATGCCTACAGTCAAATTTACAACAAATCTTGCCTAAGCATCCACACTTTTTTTCTTGCTATTTTGTTTTTATTATGCTCCAACATGGAGAGGCATTACTAACTTTAATTGACCTTAATTACTGACACATACAGACTGATTTGGAAAATACAGCCTTAGCTGTCAGTGCTGATTGCAATCTATCAAAAATGGATTGCTTTGCTCCGTGTTATGGACCCAAAACAACCAACTCTCCATCAAATTGCTAAGTGAATTTGTAATATGAAATATTGCAAGAACAAGAGCACAATTGCTAAACTTTTCAATTAAAAAGGCTACCCTAGACAACGGACATGGACTCTTCTCATTTTTCCGATGTCTCATTGCACAGTGCCATCATCATTACAGAGGCTTCACAGACAACAACTGAGTGGTTGACTCATCATCTGAAGTGAGATCATCTACGCTGTCTGCTATCGAAAGAGTGCTTAAAATCTCCATGGACTTCCAGCGATACCACTCCCGATACTCCTGCTCTATCTTTAGACACTTGTCTTCATAGTCTTGTTGCAGATCTTCATTTCTCTGAATTATATGAAAAATAATGAAACATATTAGTGGCCAACCAGATATATCTATGAAAAAAAGAGATAGAGGTTATGGGTGGTAATCTGCTTGGTGATTTGCAGAATTAGAGTTGTGTGCAATATTCCCTGATGGTAGACAATGCACACAATATGTTCGTGTTTTACGGTCTACAGTTGTCTTTTCACACAAAAATATATATTGATATGTATTTATGTATGTATGGTCTTCAATACACCTCCTCCCTTCCCAATAAAAAAAATACTCCCATATCTTCTACATTAGCCCCCTATTTTATGTCCATTAAAATGAATCACTCACAATAGGCTATTTCTAAAAATATGAACATGTTATTAGGCTTATTAATGAACAAAATATTAGAACCTGATACAATGAGGATTATCTACATCCAATATAATTATGTATAATTATAACAGTGTGGCAGGTAATCCTAATATAATCAGCTTAATTTACTGATAAATGATACTCAAAAGAAGTCAGGGAATACCCACTATTTAAGTTTGAACCATGCCTACTGTTATTAAAATTCAGTAGTTCTAAGACAAAGTCACCATTCTGTATTGGATAACATTTCTACTTTAACTGTGTTTCATTAAAAAAACTTTGCACTCATCAAATGGTAATAATTATGATTATTTTGTGGGATGAAAAACATGAAAAATTGGGTAAAATTATTTAGCCTCCCAACTTAATCCTGGGTGAAGGATGAACAGATAGCAAGCTTGCAATCACCCATATGAATAGTCATTGTGAGAATGACACTGCAAGAGCTTTGACTAAAACATTTCTTAGCCTTGCTCAAACACCGTGGTTTAATTGTCACTGGAAGAAGGAGGGAGGGATATACACTTATTAGATGTAAGCTTTGATGTGCATTAGACACTGTCAGAAGACTAGGTGTGAGTCCTTCAGTAACTCACAGGCTGAATAAGTGGTTCATGGTAACAGCTAGAGAGTTAGCCATCAGACCCAGGTCAGTGTGACCTTGTGTTAACACCCCAGGTAAGGATCATTTTCTTTATTTGTCTGATATACGGAACCATACTGTCACTGCTAGAACACTACAAATATTTCCCAGAACAGCCATTCACACATACTACCATCAATGGCCAAACTGTCAGAAGCTGTTTAAGGGAGTGAAACTTCTGTTCAAGACTCCAGGCAGTGCAACCAGTCTTAATGGCAAGACTAATGGCAACCCATCACAGATACTAGACACATCCAAGAATGGTTACTATATATGTCTTAACTGAGTACAGATATACAACCCAGAGCAGTAATGACAGAACTCGCATGAACAGGTGAGTCCAGACAAATGGGACCTTTACTACCCACATCAAGTGTGGTGGTGGCAGTGTAAATTTCACCAGATTCTACCACAGGAATGAAATCCTGATAAAGCTGGTAATGCCATCCCTCTGTAGGATAGATCATGGAACCATTCTACAAGTTGACAATTCACGTTCTCACTGTTCAAGATTTCATTCAGCAGAAAAACGTCCATAGAAAGGACAGCTTGGCCCATTTGCCTAATATGCACCATTATGGGACCACTTAGCGCTTTGATTTCAGCAAAATCACCACCCATCATTAGATCTCAATAAGCTTTACTTGCTCAATGGCTCATCCAAGGAAAATCCAATGGAATTTCCTTCCACAGCTGTTGCTCAAGACATTAATTGCTTAACAGAGAGGCGTTTTGAAACACCTGTGGTTTCCAGAGACATGCACACATGATACTGAAAATTACTAGCTTGACATGAACTTTGAGATTGAATTTCAATTTTTTACCACCCCTTCCTTTATATTCTCATTTGCATAATGACACCTGATAGTTAAGTCCAAACACAATTCTATAAAGTGATGGATGACAATTATTTTTATGTTTTAAATTAAGGTATATGACAGTTACTTTTCTTAGTATTCCTTAACTTCTTTTGAGCAGTATATATATATATATATATATATATATATATATATATATATATATATGGTGTGCAAGTGTCTAGGATTGAGTTTATATCAAATTCCAAAGCCTACGTAATGACAGAAGCCAAGAATAAATAGAACAGGTTTGAAATATAATAAGCATGCAAGTAATCTTCTTAACTGAGAGACTTTATCATGCATATATGTAACAGTTCTTTAATTAAAAACCAATGCATGAATAACTAAACATTATAAAAAAAAATTGCTGTATTATCCAAAAGGATCACAGTTAAGAAGCTCAAGATACTTATAAGAGCAAATCCGTTTGTCTCAAATTTTGCAATAACATGTTGTCTATTTGTACAGTCTGCAAGGAATACAGTATAGCATTCATAAATTAGTTGAGAGGAACTTTAGACGTGACTTTTGTACAAGTGTATAAGAAGAAAAGCAATCTGGCATGTTGATAATATACATCTCATTTATTTATGAGTAGTACCCTACATACTGAATGTCCATCATATAAATGAAATCACATCTGTTGTGAATTTTGCATCTACAGTAAAGAAAACATGTTCTTAGTAATAAATCTAAGTTTGCTATGAAGCTATTAATTTAAATCTTCAATTAGAATATCTGATATTAACAAAAAGTTATATGTTTTAAAGATTCATGACTCAGCAGGCTTGTAGGTGGGGACAGGAGGCTCAGCTGAGACAAGGTCTGTTCTAGTTCAAAATTTTACCTAGGTTCAATGTCATTTGGAAAATAAATAGGTCCACTTTTCAAGAAAAGACCCCAATTAATTTACATATTCACATGAGCAAATGTACGTCTAAGATTTTATCGAAATTTGTTGCACAATCAATACCAATATCAATATCATTACAAGTGGAGCAGCCGCGTAACTACCAAAAATTAAGATGGGAAATGAAATGTTACCCACCTTCTGCCTCTCTTCTGCTAGTGTTTTCTTCACCGCCTCGTGATTTTCTTTCACTTCAGTTACTCTCTTTTCTAGCAAACCCTTCAGCTGAAATTGGTAAATCAAAACCAATCAAAATATATCAGCTTGATTTTTATCTATTATCTAAAACCACAAACTATTTATGCATACTTTCCAGCACTGTGCCATATAACAGGTGACACCAAGTGTGGCTCGGGTATCAGAAGTTAAGTACTTTCTCACTACGAAGCTTTGGTGCAAAACTGTTTCTTGTGAGTGAATGTTGTTAGTCATCCAGTAGAATAAGAATGAGAAATATGAATAACTCTGATACTGGAACTTGCATTTATGTCGGTCAGTTACTAAATATAAGTTCCAGTACCAGTTATTCATATCTATCAAAACTGTTTCTTATTCTTCTTTCTTTTTCATTAATAGTATCATTATTATTATGTGACATGCAGTAAAAATCTTTTCTCTATTTTTGTTTTTCGGGTATATAATTTTTTAATTTTTGTAAAACAGTAGGTTTATTCTCCGAATTTTTTGCAATTATCTTTATTTTAACAAATCAGTTCAGACAATCTTAAATGGTTGCCACTAGCCCCATAAAACATTTATCTACACAAAAACAAATGCAGTCATCTATTCAATAAATTTTACTTTTTAGTTACCTTTTCTCTTTCTGCTACTGCCATAGTAATATGTTTATGCTGGTTTTCACGTTTTACCCTAAAACAATCAACATAAAATAAAAAGTTCAGTTGTTTGCTTTAACGATTGCTCTGTTCTGTCTATTAATGATTCTTTTAGTTACATCATAGAAGTAGAGACTCTACTTCTATGGTTACATGAAGACTACCAACTAGAAATAAAGTGCAACACATTTATTTTATTTAACTGTAAATCAGTATTTATCATGATAATAGAAAAGCTCTTCACAAAAAGTGTATAATATCTGGCACCTTGATAACTCTTGTTTGTCTTTATGCTTTTTCTGTAATGCCTTAATCTCCTCCCTGTTTTGCTGCGCAAGCCGTTTTTTCAGGAGATCCACTTCATCTTCATGTATATCTCTCAGCATCTCCAATCTATCATCTAGGCTTGTCTGCAGGATTTGATCCATCAGGTCGTACATGGGTTTGTCCAGCGCACGCACACTGTCTAGCTCAAGTTGGAAATGAGACTGTGACAGTTCTATCAAATCTTCACTGTGGATACGCTTCATTTCTGCACGCTAAATACAAAATTAAAGGTTTTTAAGGTAACTCAGAGAAAAAAATTCTAAATTTGTGGTTCACAATGGTTTAAAAATGGAATCAAGGGGAGGCAAAAAGGTATTTCTACAATGTACTGTCTGAAACAAAAAAATTCTTCAAATGATAAATACCCCAGAAAAAAAGCATTCTTTTTCACCTCTCGTTTTTGTGAATCCTTCAGCTGGTTGAGCTGTTGGTCAAGTGAGGGCTGCAAGTTCTCCAATGATCCATTCCTGCCTGCTTTCTTGAGTATCTTTCTGTGTTTTTTCTCCATGGATCTTACTGCTTTGAAGTGAGACACCAGAAGCTTCTGCTCTATAGTTCTGTGGACATCCTGCATATTTTGTTTAGCCTAAATTAAGAAGCAGGCTCCAATCATTTGCTGTTATTCAAGTGTCTTATCAATTTTAAAAGTGTTATTCAATGTGCAACTTTGTCATCAATCCCTATAAGTGACAAATAAAAAGAACCAGCAAAATAATTTTACTTTACTTCATGCACAACAGATAAAATCCAACAATCTTTTTAAAGAATGAAATCACTGCAAACTTTAAACAATATAATAGCTAGTAGATATTAATAATAATGAAATCACAGATTTCTTTTCATTTTTACGTAAGCTCCAGAGAAACTGCTGCAACTGATTTGCTAGCTTACCTTCTGATGCTTCTTTTGTAGCTTTTCAATCTCTTTCTTCATCTTGAGTCTGTACTTAAGGAAGGGTCTCTGCTGTTTAAGTTCTTCCAGAGAGATGGCGGCTGACATTTCTGGGTCTTCAAATTTAAAAGAAAACAAAATCCACTGATATTTGCAACATTGAAGATATCAATAATATCTTTGATTAAAATAAAATCTTATGGCTTAATGCTGCATTTCATATTTATGCACTGGGAGAAAAGTGATTTGAAGATCATCAGAGGTTAAAGGTCAGAAAAATAATGGATTATCTTTAAATATATTCCACATTGGAGCATCCTATTTATATTTGTAAAACACTGCACTGCACTAGCTTCATATGCTTATATTATTATAGGTCAGGAATTATGGTATAGCTGGGAGATTAGTGGTTATAAATATAATAGCCACAACAACAACAACAACAACAAAGTGCATGTTTAAAAACATAATCAAACACAAAAAAACTGCTTCCTTACTAGCCAGTTTGGTGGTCCCAAGAAATGATGCTGTGGACAACTGGGCACTTGATTCAGTCCCCGAGAGAATTTTTGTGACATCTTGATGAGTCGCCCCAGCTGAAAAGACATCATAATGATAAATTCATAATATTAGTAATTATTTTGTTTTAAAAAAAAATCTCAACTATATCATTCATATTTAGGACACATCCGTAATAAGTTTTGTAGTGAACATTTATAATATTACATTTGATTTAAACCAACACACACAGACAGGGTGCTTACAATGTTTGACCTATGTGTTTGCTTAGCTACTGTACAAAAAAAAAAAAAAAAGGCTGAAGCAGCTTCTAAAATGCATTTATGTAAAGATATGCTAAAATGAAGTCAGCAGCTTTGCTTAGTTTTTCACTGTTGAGTTCATTGTATGCATTACGCAGAAGGTATAAATTCTAGGAAGTTTTTACCCCAGAACAAATTATTTTCATTCTGAGACTGTATTTCCAAGAGCTTAATATTCCATTAATGTAAGATGTCTATCAAAGTGCATGTATATCTTTCAAAAATATTCTGGAAATTTGTTCAGGACATGTCAACTCTCCCAATTTTGAGTTTTTCTAATTTGGGGACATCTCCTGAACCAAAATTCACTAGACCAGTTTGCTTTGAGAGTCCCTTATAGACTGCAGTTAAACAATAGAGTACCAAACAAACATAACTAATCACAAATTACAGGTGATCAATAGTTTTCATTAGCCATGTTTCAGTACGCTTAGCTATAAATATACCTGTTAAAGATCACATGTGAAACTAGACCCTGAAAACCCATATATATATATATATATATAAATTAGGTGCCATAATGTCTCCCTTGGTGAAATAGTGAAATAATTTATTCCTGAGAGGTCTAAGACAGCGTTTGAATTCACTCAATGGATAGTTTCAAAGTGAGAAATTAAGTCTGCATGTACATACATGCATACACTCTAGACATAATTATAGACGCAAAAGATGATCACCCAATTCCATGGTAACCAATCTCTCATTCATTTCTGGTCACGCCTGTTGAGGATTACAAATATCAAGATGGTATTATGTAGTAGACATGACGTCAATCCTCAACCAATTTCAATAAAACACGCAGTGAATTGTATCAATAATACCTACATGTAAATCACTAAAAGCAACTACTCTACATTCACTGCCACTGTTATGTCTGGAACTGTTGAAATAAGTTTGACATTTATGGCATCAACATGATCAAGTTTTAAGTGTATGTTAGTTTTTTGTGTTGATAAATCTTGATATGATGATCTCCATACAAGTAAGTCAGGAAAAATTCAATAGCCCAATGAGAGACTTTGGTTCCAAACTACTTAGTCCTCATAAATCATTTTCATTACTGCCACAGGTAAGGTTTGTTACTCGGTTAATTAGATACCAGGTACATTGTAGATAACTACCTGACCAAAATTTATCCTCTGATATATAAGACGCTTCTAAAATAGTACATGGTACTTAAGCATGAGAACCTGTGGGAAAACATTCAATCTAAGCTTCTGGTGTAAGGAAACTACCACGCTCCCACCCGTACCAAAATCAGTGGCTTGGCAGTAGAGGAAGACATTTGTAGGGTTCTGTGTAATCACTCAAATGGGAATCTGGAGGAAGTCTGAGGTTTTGTTTGACTTAACATTATGTAACATGACAGGGATGTGCACTGCTCAGCACCTAGGTGTGAAATTGTCCCCACTGACAAATAGCAAGGTTATGTCTGGCAAGGAACGCACGTCTGTTGAATGCATGAAATAGCACAGGGTATGATACAAAAATTTTGTAAAATTTTACTAGTGCATCCTGTGGTGAAAGAGTAACAAAAAGACAATACACAGATCTTGTTTTTAAAGAATTTGTAGCATACCTGAGCTGCTCATCCAAGCTAGCAAGTATACCTATCAAGGTCTTCCTATCAAGTGTTACTCAATTTTATTGAACTGAGTTAGTCTACAGAAAGAGATGGCCAGGCAAAATTGCTGAATGTTAAAATGCTAATTTTATTCAACTTTTTTATTTAAATATTTCTAAAAATCCAAAGAAAAAAAACAGAAAAGAATCCCCAGGTTCACAAAATTATGTCAAGAAATTTTAACAGAAAGGTTTAGTTGGAACAGACTGATGAACCATTAGAAAGAAACTGAGATTTCTTTTTAAAAAAACATACAAAGAAACAATGAGACAAAACAGACAGAGACAGACAGACTAACAAGTATCAGGGTAATGCAGTCAACCTGTTTTCTTCACTTACAGTATGTCATTGGTATCTACACAAAGCCACTGCAGTAACTTCAAGAATATTCCATACCATTCTTGACTTAAAGATTAAATATATATGTGTGTGTGTGTGTGTGTGTGTGTGTGTGCGTGCGTGCGAATGCAGGCAAGCAATCATGTGTGCATGTAAAGAAATCTTACCTGGTGTACTCCCTGTGCTAGATGACTGGGACAATGCCGAACCTGTGCTTTCCTGTTGACTCAACACAGCATGTTTGCTGCCCTTTCGATTCAAGCCATTTTTTCCCTCAGTTGAAGAGGCGCTCACAACAGAGTCCGTCTTGGACATCAGGGAGTCTGTTCTCTTCTTGGTAAAGTTAGAAGGTGGAATGCTTGTGCTGGTTTCAACATTGTCATCCTGGAAGGTAAATCAGTGTTATTTTTCTTCTTATTCTTTTTTTTTTTTAATTCCTAGCTATTTTCTGCAGGACAAATGACATAAGCAATTTCGTGATTTCATACATCTGCAGAACAATTCTCACACAAAGAAAATGCCAGCTAGTGCATGCTATATCTAAAAATAAAACTTCATAATCCTACACTCTTAATTTAAGCAACACGTCTGTAATAAGTGCAAAGATAAGATTGACTATCAGAGCATATCTCCATATTGTTAAATTGTACTGCACATATTTATAATACTAAAAATCATGAAACTATAAGCATGAACAGGGGGCAAATCAGAAAAATCACAACTACTACTATAAATATTTTAGGCAAAATATGTTTTATAGCATAACAAAGTAGATGCTCAACATTATGTAGGCTTAATAGAAGCAGTTAATAGAAGCTGCTACTAACTTTGTCTTCATAGGTAACCAAATAGTTAACTATTAAACTACTAACAGACATATTGTGACAGTCTTAAAGGGATAATAACGTATAAATATATAATCTGTTTTTACCACAAAAACGGCAGTTATAGCTATTATTCTGATATCTGAGCTTGTCTTTAGACCACGTGACCTCCATTGATGGCTATACCAAACTTTTTAGAAAAAAAACCAGGGACTAATATTGAATGTAAAAATGGATTCAATAACCATTGGTAAGTATGGGAAAATTGTTGTTTACTCCAGGAAAATTAATTTTTTGGCTGAAACGAAGAGTTATTATCCCTTTAATTTTTAAAAAATCTATACATAGTAGTAAATGTGCATGCGAGAATAAAATCAGCTAACTATATGTTCACTGTGGATGAGGTGTCGTTGTGAACAATGTTAAACTGAACTGAAATAATAACAATTGTTACATGATCACAAATTCTGACTCCTGATTGATTGATTGAGAGGTGAAGGTTCATATGGTCTGATATTGATCAGGAAACAGGAGATACAATTTTTATTAAAGGACTCGACACTGCTGGCATTTAATCCCAAACCTCTCATTTCCCACCAACCCTTAGGCCATCACGCTATATGTCTCGTCTGAATAATTATTTTTAAATGTTCCAAAAGATATACATATCTCTCTCTCTCATTTCTATACTTTGGAAATAAATAAAGTAATAATCCTAACTTAATGCGCCATCTTGGATCTAAAAATGTCAACATTTCTTGGAACCTGGCATGGGAATCAGTCTCGTAATCAGATGCATAAAAAGGCTCTTTCTATTTTTAAATGTTTCTAGAGCTACATGTTTGTATCTCTCTTTCACTGTTATACTAGGGAATAATAAAGTATTGATTTTGAAGCCCCATACACTTGCCAAAATAATTTTAAAAGGCAGACTCTATGGGACTAATATAATTAGTCCCACAGTTGCACATCATGCACTTATGTCAATCATGTATATGCTGTAAAAGAGAGCACAATTATCCAGTTCCATTCTTCAGGGAACCACTCACATAACACACAGATTAATAAAGTGGACAGATTTGCTAATGTTTACGAACCCGAGGTAACTAAAGATGAATTTGAAATTAAAATTTTGCCACAAAACCCAACCAAATGCCACGTACCATATAGTTTCAAATAGTGTAACTAATATAGAAATACTGACGGAATCCTGAAAAAATAATATTTGAAAAAATATCTTTTGCTTTCTCTCTGCTATATATAACCTCAGTTGTTTTTGGCAACTCATTTGCATAAGTATGCAAATGCACGCACAGCTACATCCAGACACTGGAGTGATGAAAATGTTCTATATCATTTAACAAACTTTCAAGCCTTTAACAAACTAAAGGAATGGATAAATAGGTCAATGCATTTCCCAAATGTGAAGAAGGTGCAAAGTTAAAGCTATTTTTTGCCTGAACAAAGGGCTAATTTGGTTTATGACTCGACATGTCAATTTTGTTTTAGTTGTATAGGAAACTTAGTTTAGTTGAAGTGGTTTATATGCATTACTGGGAATCCACACTAGCTTTATATGTAACTTATAACTCAGGTTGAATTGTTTGGTGTTGTCATTCTCACTTGATATACTGAGCTGTAGTGGGTCTGTTTTTAATACACTACCATGCATTCCTATACAGCAATAAAACAATTAACTCTTGAAAGTTCTCAATGTGTCTTGTTTTCAAAATATGTGATCATGCAACAAAACAGTTAAACACTGTTTTGGTCATCTAACTGCAACATTTTGACCCAAAACTGGAATGATTGACTGACCTCACCCAAATTCAATAAAAAAATAAAATTAGACTTTGCAGTGTTAAATCTAATAGTTTAAAGAAACAAAGATAAGGGTCAAACTTTCTTCCATCTCTAAATAAATGTATACTAATTCAAGAAAGATCCACCCCAGTTACTTTACTACATGCACAAGTGAATTAATGAATCTTCTGAAGTCCCTATAGAAAAATGCCCAGTAGATGAAAAGGTAAAATATGAGATGATTGGCATCTGGTAAAATGTCCCCTTTCCATTTGCTATAAATCACATTAGTAAAATAAATAAAAACTGGGGAAAATCAAAATGGGTAAATCTTAATCACCTGAACTCCAGCTTGAGCATTATTGGACTGAAACAATACAACATTAATAATAATAATAATAATAATGAAATAAAACCCCGCACAATTGAAAATATTTAAAAGCTGTAACAACAACGAATACAGCATGATAGTTTGGAGATGTGAAACAAAATTATGCCCCCTCAACACACACATCATAACTGATTCTTAAAACATGCAAAAATTATAAAATGTCATATAATGGTGACCTGCTAACTTCTTCATTAAACATTAATGCTGCTGCTTCCATATAAACAAACAAATAAATGAAAAATGTGTAAAAAGCTTGCATTTTTTCCTATTTTTGATAAAGGAGTGATTTCATATGCTGCACCAAGAAGTCGCTTGGACAGCCGTTGAACAAGTGTGCCAACTTGTAGCATATTTAATGATAAATTTAAAAAAAAAAATGTCTTACCTCTACATCAAAGTCCTCCATCAATACTTCTAGTTGTTTGGAATGTTTTTCGAGCATGGACTGGTAAGCTATGGGGTTTGCCAGGGCTGCTGCAAAGTCTGCAAAAGTCAACGATAAGATATTGTATACATATACCAACCATGCAGGCACCCTATTCCAACTCTCTTAAGAAAATAATGCCTACCAAAAGACCATCTATTCCAGGTTTTGTTGCAGAATAAGAAGCTTAGGAGACTGAGAATAAGATCTCATTACAAACTTTTCCGGGTATGAAAACATAATCCTGGCATCATGCTACCTATGACATGGTTAGTTGCAGGCTACAACTGGGCTCATAATAACCCTAAGCAAAATAATAAGTGTGACGCACACATTCTGCAGTAGACAGCTAGCTGCCACAAAAACTTTGTAAGGGACCATTCCCACAGATATTTGGAACGATCTATCTCCCTGAGGAGTCTCACTAAATTGATATCATTTTAACTGGCTTAAATGTCTGTCACGCCTAGTTAAACTGTTGGGAGGTAATTAGCTTTACCCCCTGGCTGATTCGGTAGGCATGACAGACATTTAAGCCGTCAAGTTGATAGCAATTTAGTGAGACTCCCCAGGGAGTTAGACCGACCCAGATGGAGCGATCTAGGCATGGGAACCCAGTCTAAGATGTCCTGCAACCTTACCACACACTTTCAAAAGCACAGAATAGCATGCCACTAGTGTGCCAGAAATTTTTTTAAAAGAGAAGTCACAGTGCCCCAAGTGTGCAGAAAACTAAAAATTGTGTTGGAAATTGAGGCAAATAGTAAAAGCAGTCAAAAGCTTTTCATGAGTGTGTAACAGGGGTGTGCTGTATTTCTATTTTGCTATGCAAATGAGGCATGCTGCATACATGCATGAACAACAATTGCATACAGCCTAAAATTTTCATAACTTACAGGGTACAGCATGAAAAAAAAATGGGCATGTACTAGTACCTGTGGGATTTTCATTTAGAAAAGGCCTAGCATGAAGTCTGCTATTAGAATAATACTTATATCATATTCAAAGATCACATGCAGACAGATTTCTTTAGAGAGCAAGATGTCTAAATAAGCAAAAAAAAATAATAAAAAAGACAAGCACCAGTGCGTATTCATATTACATTTTATCAAGCTAATCCTTATAAACACACTGATATGCAAGTTGTTTATCATAGCATACCAATTTTTAGCATAATCAACATCAGTATTTATACATTTGTGTAAACTAGCATTATACTGTTCTTTTTTTTTTTTTTCATTCAAGATATGCCAGGTTTGATGTTGTGAAGGCTAATGCATGATGCTATGTGGCAAATAAATGTCTTGAGTTAATGCTAGACATGAAGCCATCTTCAGTTTTCTCGAACTAAAAACCACATAAAATGAAATCTTTATTGTGTAGTCAGCAGTGTTACTATTAATTTTAGATATTCTCTACACATTTTTTTTCTTTGTTTTTTATGGAATGAGCCTTTAAAGAATTTATTGTTATTATTATCATAATATCTATTTCTTAAATCTTTGGCATTCCACAGATAATATAAAATCCTTTCTTACAATGTATGTCATGTTAAATATTTCTATACAACATATATTTATAATCCTGTTGAAATTTTTACACAGGAAATATTACATTCATACAAAAAATGCAAAACATTTTTTAAAACAAATCTTTATAAATTTCTATAAAAGAACCTGTACTTATGTTTCTGAGATATAACATGATTTGAAAATAATAAAATGTATCTACACTGGCATTAAAAAAATTAAAGCTGCCTATAATCCTTGCAAAAGCATGTCCTAAACATAACATTCATATACAGCATTTCTGAGATTGCTTAACACAAAATTTATAAGTCACAACATTAAATGCATGAATTAAACACATAAACATTAAAATCAACAACATACATTGGATCGATTCTTACAAATAAGTTAGATGAAACAAAAACAAATAAACTTTGCATGCTACCTTGTGCTTTAACAGATAAAACAGGATCACTCAGACTGCAGTTTGCCTCTCGCTCACTGGATCTTAACTGTCTTGTAGCAGAGAAAGATGAATGTTTAGGATCTACAATAGATCCTGTGGACAAAGCCTTTTGCATAGTTTTTTCACCAAACACCAGACGCTCCCACCATGACGTAGAAGTGACTGACATTTTTTTCTTGTCTCTGTACTGGTTGTACATGTCTATATGCTCTCTGCAGAGAGGGACACAATCTTCAACAAAAGGCTCTAAGGCTTAAAACTCGTAGAGAGCTGAAAATTTAGCCCTGTAGCCCTTGCTTCTTCTAAAGAAACATCATGCCAAGCTTCCTGCTTATTGGAAACTTGATCTGGAAATTATTCTGTGAATTCCGAGAAATCATCTGCCGTCACATCTGGTGGTTCAAAATGTCAAGGATGTCATTTCCACTGTTAGTCATGTCATCGCCGTGGAGTGTCATCCCGATGCACAGCTTGAAAACCTAGTTCTTTTCCTTTTTTTAGTATGAATGAGAGGTATTTAGTCAAGGTAAATTCATGTATATTCATCAAATCAAGGAAAGTCAGCATATCTATATCATGAAATCAATCTGCCCCACTGACCATTCATGTGGAGGTGACATTTGCTAAACCTGTTCCCCAGTCACCAAAGCAGGGAACTATGATTAAAACATAAGACCATTGTTCCATAATGTACAAGTAGATCATCCTTGCTATTGTTGCTATATGTGCCACAGTCTGATAAAATTCCACAGTAAATTATTGAACAAACTGAACCAGCTCTGCAATACTAGGTTGCATTCACATCAGAACTAATTTAACTTGAAATTAATTAACAAAACAGAATCATTTGCAAATTAGCCACAAAGAACACCAACTCAAGTGTAATCCAATTCTGTAGTTATTTAAATGATGCATTTTGCTGTTCTGTCAACAAAACTTGTGGCATATGGCCATGTTATCTGTCATGTTCCAAAATTTAGAAAAGAAAAACAACACAGTTTCTTTTTTCAACAGAACAATAAACAACTTCTCATTTCCAACACCGCAACTATCAAATGACAAAGTAATCTGCTTTGTCATGAAAGAGTTCATCACGGTTAACAAACAAATCAGCAGACTTAATAATCACTCCTCATCACAGCATGCTTTTGGATTGAAGAGATCTGTTACCATGGTACACAAATTGCTAGGCAACACATTATCTGGTAATCATGAGCTTGGCAACTATATTTATCACTAAAAGCAGCTTTATTGTTGGATTTAACACGTTCTCTGTAAGATTATACTTGTATGAATTACTTATAAGACAATGCTAAATCATTTACACAATGCTTTTCAAAGTTGCCAGGCTCCATCCCAAACCAATAATATTAATGGCATGATAAAAAAGGTTTCTTAAGCACAAAAGGCAGTGTGAACTTTGCTCTTTTATTGGACAATTATTAAAATTTTGGTAATGCATTAAAAATTGTGAGTCAGATTCTGCTTGTCTGTGTTGTTGCACAGCAGTTTTCACTCAGAGAATGATTTAGTCAAACGAGTCAGAATAGTTTTAGGGTTGCAGAAATCTTAGGAGTGGCCTAGCCCCCATCTGTCAGCATTTAACTAATTAGTCCACGCCTTTAAGCCAGGGCTTCCCAATCAACCAATAGAAAATGGGCCTAAGTCTAAGTTCCATCCAATCATATATTTTATTGCCCCATGGCTATTGCCTATCTTCTCTCGCTCATTAATGTTTATCAGTAGATGCACCCTGGTCAGAGAGTAACCATGTCAGGAACACGCTCCAAAGCAGACCCAGATACAGATTCGTGGTTCTACACTGGTTACAGACTGCATGGACTCTGCAAGCTAAACCTGGTTACACAGGAAAATTCACCAATTTCACATTCCACTGATTTTGATGTTATATATGTTTCTAAACATGAAGCATACACAAGGTGCATGTAGCTTATCATGTATACGTAGTGGCATGAGTCTGTCACTGAGAGACAGCAGCACATGCCTTGTGCACAGAAGATCTAGATATAGCAGCAAACTACGGAGCTTTGTTAGTATCATATTAACTTTTTTTTATTTTCATTTAAGTTTTATTTTATGGAATTTTCACCGCGGTGATAATTATTTCTACCGCGGTGAAAATTATTTTCACTGCAGTGAAAAATAATTTACACCGCAGTGGGAATTAATTTTCACCGCGGTGGAAAATAATTTTCACCGCGGTGGTAATTCCTGGCCATCTCGGCCCGGGTAATGCATACATGTAGGTTGTACGAATCCAAAATTTACCAGATGTCTGTGAAGTAAGTTGATAAAGACACTCACATGCACATGCACGCGGTTTAACCAGTCTATGTGCCAATCATCCCAGGAATGTGGAGGAAGCTGGAAGTATTCGAATAGATTCAAAATCACCGAAATGCTGAAATGTTGTACGTCGCTTTTCCCTTTATAATAACTTGCGTATTATTGGGAATATTGTTAGAAAGAAATATCTCCGAAGAAACCGAGATTACATCTATTAAGATAAGATCTATGGGCAAACACATCACACAAATATTTAAAAATGCATTGTCCAAAAATAACGTTAAGTATTTAGAAATAACATTGGGATTCCCTTTGCATAAAACTGCAAGTGGGACTTTAATTATATAGGTGGTAAATATAGATGAGAAACCTAAGTTAACGGCAGTGGCCACACGAACAGATCCACCAACCTTGTGTGTATGTACAATAGTATGCACCGTGACAGCATCTGGCAAATGTAAGGTTCTCATTACCTATTCGTCACCCGGGCCGAGATGGCCAGGAATTACCACCGCGGTGAAAATTATTTTCCACCGCGGTGAAAATTATTTTCCACCAAGTTGATAATCATTTTCCACTGCGGTGAAAATTATTTTCCACCGCAGTGTAAATTATTTTCACCGTGGTGTAAATTATTTTCACCGCAGAGTAAATTATTTTCACCGCGGTGAAAATTACATAAAATAAAACTTTAATGAAAATAGAAAAAAGTTAATATGATACTAACAAAGCTCTGTAGCAAACAGACCAACCGACAAATAAACTCATAAAATTCCAGTATAAATTTTTCTCTTTTCTTCTGTACTACTCTGCCATATGGGTGTAAGCCTACCTATTCTTTTGACTTATGAGGATTTAATTGCACATCTGTTTCTGATTCAGACAATTCAGTCTGAAACAATAATAGGTAATCAACACCCCAAAGTAATATTCAATTACCCAATGTCCTGACCATATAAGAAAACTAGAAAATTACATAACAAAATTTTCCAGACCCGTAAACAGAAACGGCGCCTGGTAAGTAGTCTGGTAAATATATTGTTTTTTCATCTCACATGTAGATCTACTCATGTGTCTAGTTTCCGTGACTCATTAGGAGAGCTGAAGCAGACTTTTTTTTTTTTTAACAATCTAGATCTTGAAAAATCCAGGTCATTATGATGCAAAGAACCAGGAACCAGCTCACAAAAGAACTTAAAACTGAAAGTTGGTCTGAACTTTAAAAACCAAAGTTTGTGTCTATTTTGACAAATGGTAATTCAAATGAAATTTAGTCCAAAAACTGGCTTAATTTTTAGACCAAAATCTCGTCTACTTAGACCCAATGAACTGTTGTGTCAGTCTTATAAACAGAAGAAAATAGGTAGCAGTACATATACATATTAAGTTTAAGTGAAATAGTTATTCTTTTTTTTTTCTTTTGAAAACTGCAACTTCTCCTGCAATGAATTCAGTTAAAACCAATTTTTGGTTAAAAATTATTGTGAAACTAGTCTGAAATCATACATATTATCTGTTAAGCTGCTTCCATTTACACATGTTCCAAGGAGTTCTTTAAAGTTAAAACCATAATGAAATGTGCTCCAACCTTCTGTTCTTTCTGACATCACATTTAAAACATTTTTTTTTACATGTTCATTTATTATATACAGGCATGTATTAAATGTATAACAGTGTAGTACATAAGCCTATTTCAGGCAGGTATTATGACATATTGCAATGCACAGGCATATTTAGGAGTCAATATTGTAAAATTACAGTCTATAGGCATATCAAAGCATTTGAAAAACATAAACATGTTTACAGGTCAATATTAAAAACATTGCAAAACATACATATATTGCTCATTTGGATACATAAAAATACTTTTTTTTTATTCCATATCTTCAAAATAAAATAAGTACAATTTGATAAAGAACTAATTAAATATCTCACTCATTGACCCTCACACACACCAACACTATGACATTTACAGTATATATATGTACAGTGGAATAGGTATAGCAACAATAATATTTACAGAACTAAACAGACTACGACTGTAACACTGAAAAAACAGACGTGAAAGACTTGTTTCTACTAGATATAATGTATAAGCAAAGTGAAGTACTTGACTATGTAACACTGATAGAGAGAATACACAATTAAAGTCTTCGTGCTACCGGAGATAATATATAAAAGTATTATATAACGCTGGTAAAGAACATACAATGTATATAGTTAAAGACATGTTAAAACTGGAGGTAATATATAAAGTTAACGAAAATGTTGAAAACCAGTGTTGTTAAAGACTTGTTAACACTTGGTATATCGTATAAACTAATGCAAATCTTTATGATCTAATACTGATAAAAAAAAAACCATGGTGGGGGAACATACACGACTTTGTAAAAAAAAGATCATCAGTGTCATATCATTACAAGCCACTTAAAAAACAAAATAATAACAAAATTACAGGCTTAATTATTTTTAAAAATGTCACCTACCTTCAAAGGCATCTGGTACATAATCTTTTACAGAGAGATGAACAAAAAGTGTGGGGAGATTCAGCGGTTGGTTCAGAGCATTTCGCAATGGAATGTGACGATAACCTAAAAAAAATTAATTTAATGTCAAAATTGATTTGGAGATGAATTAAAATGCAATGTCCAACTCATACAACCTTGTGGGCAAAATGCACATTAGTAGTAAGTTAGTATCATTAAAATACAACCAGTCTACTGGTATTTTCATTGTTTGTCACATTTTTAGGAAAATTGTTTCATAAGAGTCAATGATAATACTCCTAAAAACTTTTATGACAAGGATTTAAAACTAGACAGCAAAGCTGACAAATATACAGACACCATACCGGAAACAAGGCAGCAAAGCTGACAAATGTTCAGACATTAAGATGCAGAAAATAGTGCACCAAATAATTTTTGCGCCAATTTTGATGCACTATTACATGATGCTTTAAAACAGCACAATCACTCTCACCCTCTTACATTATGTACTACAGGTAACATGGACAATGAAAAACTAGCAAGTAATTTTAGACTCAAAATTTGGTCAACATCAGTTCAAGTAGTATTCCACACCATTCTGAAATATTAGCAATGTCTCACCAGTTAAGACACCTGTGCAGTATTTCATCAGACTGGACTTCTACCAATTTCTCTCAGGCCAAAGTGGACATAAATTTTGGGCTAAAAGTTAAGACTAGTTTTGGGGCTATAGATGCTGCATGACAGGTCCAAGCAGATACATGTACTTGCAGAAATCCATCCCAAACAGATATAAACTTAGGAAATCACTTTTAAAATCCACATTCAAACCAAAGATTTAGGATATCATAAAAATGCTGCATATACCATTTTGGCGATTAAATAATAATAATTATAATAAAGGTCAAATCATATCATACCTGGTCTCAGGCCTTCTATTGGGAGTATTCTGTGGCCAATCATGCGTCCTGTCTCTTCATAAGCAGACACGCGTATTAAAGCTAAATGAGGCAGCACAACCTTGAAAAGAACAACAGAAACTGCAGAAATTTGTAAAGGAAATTGAAAAATAAAAACAAAAATATTTTTAAGCAGACGCATAACAATACTGTGATTCAACATGGAGTTGGCCTTTTTTCATGAAATTGTACACATTCCTTTCAAGTGCCTCAATTAATATATTTCCAATTTTCATGCAGCTAAACAAAAAAAAAAAAAATTAAAATTAAAGAAAAAGTTAACTTCATTGTTTTATTTACTAGAATGCACTCAAGTTACCAAAAAGCAAGTTAATCTAAAAATCCAAACAGAGTGAAGCAATTAATAAAAACAACCAAATACCTTCTTAAAACTGAAAGGCTCATCATCATACACTGGGTTAATGCCATTCAAAGGGACTACTTTCGTACGTCGCTTACGCACTGTGTCCGTTGGTAATCCATACATCTCTACTTCCACATAGGTGCCAACACGTTTTTCTGTCAGAAACTGGCCAGAGAGAACCTAGAACACAGCAAAATGTACTCATTTAATGGTTCTGTACAATATCAGTTTTTATACAGTTATGCTTATTACAGTGCAGTACATGGATATTATGTAACTTTAAACTTACACTACACCATTCCACACAAACCCATGTGTGGTCCAGAATCAAATGGTTCCATCTGCATTGTTACGAAATATAAAGCTCACGTTGGGAAAGTAGAGATAATTACATCACTGGTTTTTATACTTAACAAGGACATCTTTTCCAAAAGAATTTGCATCAAAATGATATTTTATTTGGATACTTGTGAATGTCTAAACTTAAAACCTGGACAATAGTGGGCATATAAATTGAGAACATAATGTGGACATTTGTTAATATTTCTGCCCAGAAATGACCTCTCATGGACAAACGAGCAGCCCTTCTGCAAGTCTTTTTAACCAACTTAACCCTTGCTCTAATTGTAATTATGCAATCAGAATCACTTGGGACAATATATTCAATTACCCCTGCATAAAGAAACTAAAACCACGGTGGATGTTGACAATGAAAGAGCCAGACGTGCACATGTTGATCTCCCGAGCATGCATGCAGCACACGATTATGTGGAACAAAATATGGATCTTTCATTCTCAACATCCACCTAAGTATCAATCAGATCTACCATTGTCAACACAGCTGCACGGTATACAGGTATGTATCCATGCTTTGCAGTCTTGCATGTCACATACATAATTAACTGACTTGCACATCTATTACATAGTGCATACCTTTAAAGTGACAGAAGCAGCAATGATGCCGTCCACCGTGGACTCAGCGAAAGGGTCAAACTGCCTGTCCTGCCTGCACATGAAGTCTGGCTTCAGGAGGTAGCCTGTACCACGGTTCCACTCAAAGATTCCAATGTTCAGCTGCATAGCCAAGTCTGGATGGAACATTTCTTTATTATTATTATTATTATCATCATATTGTATAAGCTATACCTATGACCTAGCATTTGAACAGCAGAACAAACATTTAATGAAGACCAAAAGCATGCAGAATTCCACCCAACAGGCAAAAGTTATATCAAACTTAATTATAAAAAAATATTGTTTTTGGTGGTAATTATACATATTAATTTTTTTTTTAACAGTAAAATTTCTTAAATTTGCTATGTATTCCATACTGAATTTAAAAAGACACTGTTGTGATTGTAAAAATTTAATCAATTACTGCACTAGGTGAAAACTGATGATCTTTTCAGAAAGCTAAATGCTGAAAGCTGAATTATAGTAACAAATCACATCAAATATATATTAAAAAAGCAAAATTGGTATCTTTACATATTAATTCATTGTCAAAAATAAAACTGAATTGGAAACTATTTCAACAATACCTAAGACCTGAAAGTTCAGGGCCACAAGCTGACACCCTGCATTCCAGTAGACCTGTGGCATATAATTACTGGAGTCCACCCTGGTGCCACGAGGATAGATCCGACTCATCTGGCGCTTGTTGTAGCTAGTGTTGTGTTAAGAAAAGGTGTTGTTATCCAGGGTGTGTACCCTGAGGTTTAAGATGTTAAAAATTGGTGTAGGGTGAGAGAGCAAAGCCAGAACATTTATTTGCATTAATTATATCCATTTAAAGACGTCCATCATTCATATTAACATAAAAAGAATTCATGATACAAGTATATCACATACAAGTCATAAATGTTAACTACTTGGCACCTCTGTCACCAATTTTACTACTGAAACCCCAAGGGACCTTTCTGGTTCAAGAACAAAATTATTTTTCTGATAAACAACAAGTCACAATATCAAATCAAAATTAATACTAACAGGACAGCTTGTGCATTTTGCCAAGTCAATATTAAATAGAAATCCCTAATGATAACCTTCTAACTTAACATATTACTGTCAAGTGATAAACTTCATATACTCTGAAAGGATTAGCAGACAAGTAGCACTTTAAAATGAAAAATACAGCAGACTTGTGTCAGCAGATAAACAGATGAATGAAACTGTAACTTAAATGTATGAAAAAATGCCACAAACACACAGAGAGAGAGAGAGAGAGAGAGAGAGAGAGAGAGAGAGAGAGAGAGAGCATAGGTAAATCAACTTGGGCAGTTACTTATTTTGCTGTCAAGTAATCCCAAGATTATTTTGCTGTTAAGTAATCCCAATAACAAACTTAAACTGTGCTACATATAAGTAACATGCATGATAATTTTATCTTTAAGCAAAATACAATTATGCATACACAAAAAAGGATACTTGACAAAATCTACTGGAAATTCCTTCAAAAGTGCAAGGGCTTGGGTTTCAACAAATGAAGAGACCTCAAAACTCCTGTTTCGTTCTAAAATATAATAAATTAATGTGATCACAATCTATATAAGAATGCGAAAAAAAATTAACATGAACATCTAACCATCATTTAAATATAATGAAACAAAAATTAATATAAATAAATAAGTAAATAAAATAAATAAAAAAGAGAGAAACTTGAATTTTATAATTCTCAAAAGATCAAATCTAGGAGGTATCAAAAAAGGCTTTAGGGGATTATATGCAGCAAAAATTTTTAATGACATCCTGCAAGAAATTCCTCTAGACTTTTCCTATAAACTTTTGGTGACTATGATACAAACTTACTTTCTGATATATCAAAGGAATGGAAATGTACTGGTGTAATATAGTTCACTAAATCTGACATCTCCTGGCCTGCCTCTGCTTCAGACCCTGCTGTGCCCTGTAATTATATATTGAAAATATATTCGTAACTTTCACTTATTTATAGATCTTGTTTACAATTACACACACTTTATGAAATATGTCTTAACAATTTAACATGGAAGAAAGCACAAATTTAAAACAATCTAAAAGTAACCATAGATGTAAAACTTTATGGTTAAATGTGCACGATTACTTACCAGTATAGCAAGAAGAAAGAGAAATCTTAATCAACAGGATTTGCACTTTTTGTACCCTTTTATCTCATTTTTTCTTTAAATTGTTAATGCTCTTCTTGCCTTTTCTTTCTTCATCCTTTGCCTCCGCTTCTCTTCCTCTTCAGTAAGTCCAGCAATGTCATCATCATCACTATCACTGTCAGAATCTGATTCTAATTCTCCGTCAGCTGAGGTGTCATCTCCATTCTTCATTGTTTGATCAGTATCTAACGATGACTGCTTCTTGACCTCACCATTGGGGACGCCAGGACTGGAACTGTTGACCAATGCACTGGTCACTGTGATACCATTTTTCTGATTGGCTACCACTGGATCAGGCACTTTTGCTGAAATGAAGATAAAAAAATACTTATCTAGCTTCAATCAAGTTTTCTTTTTTTACACACACACACACACACACACACACACACACACACACACACACACACACACACACACACACACACACACGTTTTCATATTAGCCAACATGTCATTTAATTTCATGTCAGCTGTACAGTTTTACTGGATACTGAACTCAAATGCCTCAGTATTTCACAATCAACATGCACCACTACTGCATTCAGCTCACTTGGAGCATATTCTGTTAAATACTTGCAGCAGCTACTGAAATGTGCAGAGATATGATATTAAATATTAAGAAATTGTGCAGTTGTTCTCGTTATCTCTGATTATACATTCTTCATTCTTTTACTATTTTCTACTGATTTAACATTGTGAAATATATATTTGTTTTCATTGTGTTTTGTGCAATGATGGTCAAAAAGTGAATGAAGCCATTAGATGAAGGGTCAAAAAGTGCTTAGTATTCAGAGAAAAAGAGATAAGTAGCTTTAGAAACAACTGGAGCAATGGAGCAAAGCCAGTAAAAATTTTTAATATGATGAGCTCCTACTGTGAAATATTTGCCTCTCCAATTATTTTCTCTATTTCAGATAAAGCTCTGCAACTTGTTCTATATCTATTACATAATTATTTCAGAAAACAAAAGGACATGTTTGGCGCACCTTTATGTTTCTTCTTATTTTTCACTAGAATCTTTCTCTTCAGCATCTCAGGTGAAGGGAGAGAGGAATCAGGCTTCAACTAAAAAGAAGAATAGTTAATATTCTCTATCTGGACTAATGCAAGTACTGGCCCATAACCTGTAAAATACTCAGACATGTGGAAAATTATAGATCTTATGCTTTCCTTTTTTTGTAAAATAGATGATAAGTGCAAATGTTTCACCAAACATGTTTTAAACATTTTTTATTAAAAATTTCACATAAAATAAGAGTGACCACATGAAATTTTGATTTGCCATATTCTTTTCTTTGAGAAAAAAATCACCGTAAAAATTTATATTCACAGACAAGTCCTCAATACTTACCGGATACCCTTCTAGGGGCTCTGTTACTAGCATATCACCAAATATACTGCGACAGTAAGCAGCCATCTTGGCCTGCTGTTTGAGTCTAGTTGACAGAAAAGAGGAACAGAAAAAAAGTCTTAGGGTCAAAAGGAAATAAAACATTTGAATACCATAAAATGTGTAAAATGTAAATATATAATATTAAATGTAAAGTGTCTTTAGAACAATATTATATGAACTTAGCACCTCTCTTTCTGGGACAACATATGCAGCCATCTTATTGTCTGCTCAACAAAATCCCTGGAGATAAATGGTTGCAAATACTCCACTGCATGGTGTTTGAGATTTGCAACACCTGCTCAAGTATTTTATGGTGCTATGAACTATACATGACTCTTCTAAAACTTGTAAGGTGAATAAAGGTTTTAGTGAAAAAAGTACAGTTAATGTGTCAGATAAGTGAAACCAGGTGAAGAGCACATTCATGATCCCACATCTATATACAGAAAGTGCCCTCCTTGTACATGCCCCTAAATAAGTAGCACCGGTGGGCACATGCTGTTCAGAATTGCACGTTAAATTTTTCCATTAAGAATATCAGTGTATGTATATGCATTTATCTCATACATTGTATGAGTGCATGTATATGTAATATAATTTTCCCATATTATGGTTTCCTTTCTTAGTTTGAAATATCCAAAAGTCAAAACTGAATGTTTTTTATTTCATCACTTTCTAATTTGTTGGCAACATGTTGAAGGTGCCACTTAAAAAATGGCATTTCAAATTTCAATAATAATAATAATGCCTCTCATGTAACACTGATGGGCATAGTATTTGCTATGATCTAAGTACATTGTTAATAAAAACTTTGAGAGATAACATATGACCAAGATCACAATGTAAGTGGCAAAAAATTAGTAGCACAATATTTCTGGAAGAAAACAAGAGTACAACATTGCTTTTTTGGTTAAGTAAAATGTACAAACCAGCTAATACTTGGAGTAAAAAAATGTGTGTGTGTGTGTATGTGTATAAGTGTCATATTTATATGGCTATTCTAATTGCAATATAAATATTTAATCAATGAGAGAGCACAGTGTTCCATATGTTGATGTGGAATGAACATGAGAGTACATGTGGTGAGAAGTAAATTAACACGATACTTGTGTTAGTACATTGTGGGCAGAAAATCCCTGTGCATTATTTGTCAGAAGGTAATGTACACCTAGATGAAAATGCCCTAAGACTTGTATAGAAAAACATTCATTACCTCTGCCAGAGAGGAAATGCTTTTGCCTTTGTTGGATCATCAGTAAACAGCTAGCCTAATTCAAAATTTTATGGATGGATTTTGATAAAATTTTTTAGATAGGTCAGAAATGGGCACACTTACAATCAGTAAGATTTTGGTGAGAATCCAAATGATTAATTAACTCATAATGACATTACAACTACCTTGGCTAAGGTCTGTGTTGAGTGTTTTTTTTTTTTTTTTTTTTTTAGTTCACGAAAATGATTAGCACTTTAAACTACAAATCTCTAAGTATAGATGAAATTACTATTGTAGCACAAGTGACCAAAGGAGGGTGCAATATTAATATGCTATCTAGACCTGAGATATGTTAGATGTAGATGTAAGCTATGTAATAATACAGGTCTCATTTGATAAGGTGAATCGAGCTGTCAACTTCAATATAGATCTAATCCATTTCAGTGTGGCAAACTTCATCTATATTTTGCGATAATTGCTGTATACTTGCCATCATGTACCAATTACTGAATCAACAGGCTTGTGCCCTTTTCAAAATCAATATCCTTTTTTATAATATAGAATATCAAATATGGGAGATCAACAGTAACACCCCAGTGATTATACTGAGCTTCCATTTCTTGCCCTTCTTTTTCATTACTGAAGTTGAAACCATAAATATTTTAACTAGCAGGGCTTCATCAAAAAAATAAAGATGTGATTTCATATACAAAGTATACATCACATATCTATGACTAATTGCTACGTGAAGCAATACTCATCAGCTGCATGAATATAAAATGCCTGTTTCTATCTATAATTTTATCTTGATACAAAGGGGTGGAGTTTTGTGTTTAATGAGTACATAATATTTTACGTCTTTGCATTTTCGTCTATAAAATAAATAATAATAATACAGCATTATGCCAATATCTCATTGTGTATTTGTTCAATCAGTTCAAAGAACCTACATATATCTGCTCAAACCATGGCTTTGAAGTTAACCAATAGGGAAGAATAGCCAGGTAGGCATTGATATATAAATAAATTCAAAATATTAAAATTTTGGGGTGTATCTCATTTTGGGTCACCAAGCAAATAGTCTAAATAAATTGATGATGTATGAGAAACAGCGGAACTTCTTATCCTTTCCATGAAGAAATTTAGACACTTAAATTCCAAATCAATTTATTTGATCTGGAATGCTTTTGTTGTTGTTGTTGTTGTTGTTACTGTTGTTGAAAACATGATAAGCAGGTTTCTGTTTTCAACTTACGTGCAATGGTTCTCAAAAGATAAGATCACAGGGTATTCTGATGTTTTAAATGCACTTTCTGCTATTGCTTCAATGACTTCCTACAAAAATAATGTAAAATTGAAGCAGACATTAGTCATGACATATCCTATAACAAATTCACCAAATAAGTATAATTTTTCACAAAACTGATTATAAATTGGCCATATTTTATCAAACTTTATAGAATCAATTTGTTCTTAACAAATCCTCATCAGCATTAAATGGAGACTGCTTGTGAAAGACTAGAAACCAGAGCTCTTCAGAAAGTTGAGATCTTCAAAAAACAAAAGCCACTTTCAAATTATTATATGTGTTATCAATAAGATTGCTCAGCATCCAACCAATTTTATTTAACAAAATTCTAGTGGGCATTCAGCCTGATGATGTTCTTGTCACAAGGGCAAAATTTAGCCGTAAAACCACTTTTTTCTTGCCAAAGTAACTGATGACTATCACTAAAAGGTTATTAAATATATGTGTTATAAGATATATCACATGAGCAACATAAACTGTTAGAATGTTTTACATCCTATTTAAAATAGCATGTGAAAAGGTTCAAAGGAAAAAAATTAACTAGCATATCAGTTTAATTTATATATATAAATGTCAAAATTAGAATACAATATCCATGCTAAAATTGTATTTGTTAAAACCATTCAATTAATCTGGTTCAATAATGCTTTAAACACAGTTATTCTATGCCACAGGAATTTCCTGGATACCTGACAGTATTACCTTGAAGGAGATTTCAGTGCACATGGTATATCCATGAGTTATCATAGGTTCTTCATCGGCACCTTTCCCGTCCCAGCAATCCAGTTCTATACAGCGACACCCACTCAGCAGAACCTGTCTGTACATTTCTACAGAGGATTTCCCCGTCAGCTGATTTTCTGGATAAAAAAAGAAAGTGGAAGATTAATTCTGAATCAACAGAAAAAGGTTTCAGAATTTACGAGTCTACTGCAAGTTATCTTACATAATGCAAAAGTGCAAATGAACGTAAAACTGTCGGTTTATTTTTGGATAAAAAAAAGCAGAAATAAAGACAATGAAACATGCAACAGGCTCAATGTTTAATTTGGAGATTTAAACTTGATGTGTGTGTGTGTTCATGTCTGTGTTTGCAAGTGTGTGCATATGTGCTTGTTTTTTTCTGCTTCGCACAGTTAAAAAAATACTTTCCAATTCTTAATATTTTTGCAAACTGCAAGAAGCATAGAACAGTCAGTAAAATATATTTGGGCTGACATCACATATCACAGTTGGTTTATCATTGCAAATTGACAATGCTTTGAAGACATACTCTGCAGTTTGTTATTGCAACTCCCAGAATCTCATATCCACATACGTGTATACACGAGGACATATGCTCAAACGCAATTTTGTCCGGAATTATCAAAATGAACTGCCTACGCTTCTCACACCTCAAATTACAGGCTTAGCACCTCATTATTTTGTTATCTTATCTTTCACAAATCACTTCCTTAATTAAACCATTATCCATTGGTCCACCGATATAATCATTTCAGTGACCAATATCACTAATGAAGATCATCACTGGGCCATTCACCTATAGAGTTCAGCTGTTACAACAGGAAAAATGCTGCTAAATCTTTTCTTGAAGTTGTGACAGTCATAAAATGCAGATATCATATTTCATCATGTCTTCTGATTTCGACCCAATGTGTTAATTACATAGGAGACCAAATAGCAATCTCAAACATGTAACTGTTGGGAAAAATACTAAGCACAAAAAAAATCCATCACCGAAATGATATCAATTTGTTGCCATCTTACCATGCAGACAGTAAATGACTTTGTAAGTCCAGATAAAGATTTTCAATTAAGTTCTCAACAATAAATATACCAACAAATATTAAACTTTCCACTCAATGATTATGTGAGAAATAAATGATTCTGCCATGATTATTGACATGATAAGACAATGTACATGTAAATTCTGCCAAAATCCACTGAGCACAAGCAAACGACATCAAACTTCTGTTAAAAAGCCATGTTATACAAGGCAGCAAAGCTGTCAAATGTACAGACAAAAAAAGACAGGAAAAAAGATGCAAAATAGGTCATTTTGTCAATTTTGATGCAATAATAAATAATGCTTATAATAGCACAGTCAGTCAACACTGACTTTTAATCGCGCACAACAGGTAACATGGTCAATAACAGGAGCAGATCCAGAGATATTTTCTGACAGTATTCAAAAGTATCTTTGTTGATCTATCCTCCATTTTGATGGTCTTCTAACAGAAAAAATAGATACCCATCAATATAAACTTTAAAAACTGACTGTCTTCCAGGAGACCCAGAAGATGGTCTCAATCCACCCCTTCAATAAGATTACAGTTTCATGACCATGAGAGTTAAAATTCACATGATGAAAGTCCCAATATATGAACAAGGCAGCAAAGCTGTCAAATGTACAGACAAAAAGCAGGAAATAACTATGCACAAAATAGGCTACTGTCAATTCTGATGCAAAAGTACATTATGTTTAACTGTAAACTCAACATCAAATTTTAATTATGCTCAACAGGTAATACCAATGAAAGTAAAATGTGTAACAAGCATAAGGCTTCAGGCCCATGAGAGTTCAAGTTCACACTAAGAAATTGTATAACTTCCAGAAAAAGAAGCCAATTAGACTGCTTTTCCAACTCAGGCTGCATGCCGATTTTCGAACTTGACCTCCGTTTTAGTAAGATTGATTACTCCTGAGAGTTTCACGACAACAGGCCTATCGGTTTTCCTTGAAATGTGTTTACAATGTTGCATATATGTTGAAAAGTGAAAGAAAAAAGCATAACTTCTACAATAATGGACCAATCATCCTGATTTTCGAACTTGACCTGCGTTTTATGAATATTCATCAGCTCTTTAAATATAAAGTCCAAAAGTACAACTGCCTTCCACTTATCGTGTTTACAAT
>NW_019776079.1:1547355-1648614 GCF_001039355.2 Lingula anatina | reverse complement strand
GCGCGCAAGGTTATTAAAAGCGTTATGTGTTAGCATTGCTGAGGCTAAGACCATCACTGTCAGAATTCTGTTAAGTAACCCACTAAAACAGTCAAAAAGATCCCTCCAGCATTCAGCACAAAGATTTACTCCAAGATGTCTTCATTTACTGCAAAATTTTCCAAAAAGGTCCAAACCAGTACACAAAATTTTGCTTTGTTTCAGTTGAATCTTAAGATATCTGCTAGCATCCTAAAATTATTAAAACTTTTCATTACAGTGCATATTCTTCTGGACTTTAAATTCACCATTGCTTCTCAGCAGCCTCTGTGCTCAATGTACGCAATACAGGCAATTTGAATAGATTTGATTTGATTTCATTTGCTACTAGCTCATTATTTGTTCTGTGCACTAATAGTTACGGTACAAATGTACCAGTATAGTTATTAGAATTAGGTTTTATAATCTTTGACATAAACAATTAGGATTTGGAAAACCCATTCAAAATGGTTTTTAAGAGCAAACAAAGGAGGTCTTACTGAGGCTTTAACCCCAAATCTAATTGCAGAGTATAAAATTCAAAATAATTGTGCTCGCTGTCAAACTTGGGCATAAAGATAACTTTTTTTTCAGAATATTTATAGTTATTTGCCCAAACCTAATTATACTATACATGTAGAACAGTTGCAGTGGGGGCGTCTAGATAGCCCGAAGGTTCATTGCTCCGAAGGTTCATTGGTCCGAAAAATGGTAACATTTTCATCGTTTTTTTAATGAGGGGTTCATTAAACCTTCTGACCATTGAACCTTTGGACTATTGCTACGGCCCCGACCTATGTGGTAAATATTTTTTATTCATAAAATGAAAATTATTTATCTTCCATAACTTTCGTAAGTGAATATGTATGTTATTTATTTTTCGCAGGTATAAAGAAATATGGAGTTCGGCAGTGAATTTGTGTACGTATCACCTTCTGGTGAGTCTGAACAGTTAGAGGAGGTGACTGTGATGGAAAAATCCGAATTCTCAGTGGATACAGCCTTAAATAGGAATCATTTTTCAAATGGGAAAGGTGTTGGTAAGGTAGGTAATTTTTCCAACATGCAAAGAACATATGTTTGTCAAGGTATTTTAAAAATTGAATCAAATCTGAAAAACAATGGGATTGAAAGTCAAATTTGCCTGGAAAAGGCAACTTCATTTAGTCAATCTAAAAAGATGTGACTTAACAAAATTTACACACATTTTACATGTTTTAACTTCAATATCCTTTATGACTCGATCTCTTTTTTAACCATTGGCATAACAACATAGTTCATAAGTTGCTTTTTCTGTAGGTTATTTCAATTATATGTTAGTTAAAGTTAATAAAATGAAGATTAGCACTCATGTCTGATTAATGTATCTTCTTCAATTTTTAAAAATCTCTAATTTATTAATAATAACTATATTTATTTACAACTAAAAGCTGGATGGTAAAATTTCAGACTTGTTTTCTGGATATTTTGGACACAGCAGGGCAGGAAGAATATTCTTCAATGCGTGAACTTTATGTCAGATCAGGCCAGTGTTTTGTCATCGTATATGATGTCTGTGATCAGTATAGCTTTCAAGAAGCTTTGGCCATGTATACGTGGTTACAACGCGTCAGATGTTTAATGGGGGATGAGTCCAAACCAGCAGCAGTAAGCATTTGTTTTTTATTGAGAACTCTACTTTAATTTAAAGTAATAAACTGCTTAATTAAATAATATGATTTAAATTTAGTATTTTCAGTAATGAAGAAAAGATACCAAAGTTCATGTGTTTTTACTTAAGTTGAATTTTTAGATTATGTCATTAAGCTTGATTTTTAGATGCATTGATTCTAAATATAAAATTGTCCCATAAATTAGAAGAAAAATATATCCAAATCTAATTTACAGATTCTAGTTGGAAACAAGATTGATCTAATCGGCCAACGTGAAGTGAGCACAGCTGAGGGAGAGAAGGCAGCAAAAGAACGTGATATCTTGTTCCGTGAAACTTCAGCCAAAACAGGTGAAAATGTGAGCAATGCATTTGAGGAGTTGGTATTACAAACAGCAAGAAAATATGGGAAGAGATCAGAATACAAGGTAATAAGAATTCCATTGGGTCCATGATACATCAGATGAGTTGCAGAATAATTATTTTAAATTTACATCAGATCTTGGGTCCATGATACATCAGATACTGGTTACTGAGTTGCAGAATAATTATTTCAAATTTAACACGTTGACCTTTTGACATTTTGCGGCAACGCCATAGGCTTAATTAATAAGATTAAGTTAAACATAATTATTTTCATTACTAGATGTATCTTCTGCAAGTATCTTGCTTTACATCTTAATTAAACCTTTAAGTGCCACTGTAATTTACACTGAAATCTTAAAGCAACTCATCATTAAGCCATTACATAAAGTTAGTATCATTGCACTTCCTACTATTCTCTTGTCATTGGTCAATAATGATATAATTCCATGCAGGTTTTAAAAATCCATCTGAGGTTTATTTATTTATTTAAGGAAGAAGGAAAAAACATCATTTTATAACTTCAAACATTCATATATTGAAAAAAATGAATATTATGTATGATCTTTTATGTGCCATGTTTTGAAAATCCATCTGAGGGTTATATTTATTTATATGTACATAAATTATATTGTCAAGGTAATTGTTATTATTTTATTTTATTTTATTTTATTTATTTTTTTTTTTTTTTTTGGTTCTTTTTTCACAAAAAGTTCCCATTATTTTCAAGGTTGTTGTACTGGGGAGTGGGGGCGTGGGCAAGTCTTCCCTCACTGTGCGTTACACAACAGACATGTTTGTGGAGAGTTATGACCCGACTATAGAGGACTCCTACAGAAAAATGGTCAATATAGATGGACTAGAGGAAATAGAGACAAGTACAGCTTTACATCATGCATAAAACAATTTCACCAAATCTTTGTAACTAAAGATAACAAAGAAATGTATTATATGATTTTATTTGTTATTCTTGTATATTAAATCATAAAAAACATGTTTCAGTGAAAAAGAAAAGATAAAAAAAAGTTATTTGAGTTTCTATTTTCATGATTCATTCTGTATACATTCAGTGTCATCATTGTGAATATTGTCAAGTTTGCATTTCTTATTAAGATACAGCATAAGCTTAGAATGTAGTTAGAAATGTATCAAAATTTACAGGATCTGCTGATGAATCACAAGGAAAAAGACTGAACAGAGGTCCAAGGTTTCAGATGTTCAAGTGGTTAAATTGCTGTGGAAGTCAAAAAGCAACTAAGAAAGAGACAAAGCTCAATAATCTTTCTGAAGGCAGTGCCATCAAGAAGAGACCTAAGAAGCCAGTAAAGAATGTTTTCAAGCAAAGAGCTGACTGCAATGTGGTGTTACTGCACCTGGGGGCTCTTGAGGAGGAGGAAGACCAAGTGATGGGGAGTCCAGTGATGTGCAGCACATGCTCTGTGGTGCTGTCTCCTTTATCTGCAGTTGAACAGAATGACGATGGGACAATGACATGTGTCTGGTACATAGTTTTAATTTGATTGTTTAATCTTACTCTCTTTCATTCTTTCTTTTTGTTTAAAAGTTTACCTGCATAAGCACAGAACCATATTTCAAAGTAACTTGTTCAATACACATTTTACACCATTACTTATGCAACCACCACAGAGAGAGAAAAGAGGGTAACAGCATGTTTTTAAAGTTAAAGCATTCAGCATGTCACACTTTATTTTTTATTCAGTGAATTCTGTGGCACTGAAAACAAGAACATTGACATGAACCAGAAGGCTCTCCCCAGCAGTGACACTGTTGACTACATACTTTCTCCGCCAACAAAACCCAGCACAGATAATGAGGACTTGCCGGAGAAGAAAATTACTTTACCTGGAATAGTGGTGTATTGTTTTGATATCAGTGGATCTATGGGAAGCACTACACCTGTGCCTGCATTACAAGGTGAAAATGGAATAATTTGTCAGATGTGTTACAGTGCACCTTTATCATAGTCTAAACCACCTGAAAAATAAAGTGAATCGTTAATTTTATATGGAAGGCTTAATCACCTGGCACTTATTGTTTAAATACTTTTTGATTGAATGTTTAATATGATAAAAATGTTTAAAACTGTTTTTTTTACATTTCCCAAACTTACCTAGAAGACATTTCATATTTTTCTATCTCCACCTTTATGTTTATTTTTTTATTTATTTCAGCTGAGTGGAAAAACCTAAAGCAGAAAAATGCTGGCTCAAGTGGCTCCCTCTATATCTCCAGGCTGGAATGTGTGAAGATTGCAGCAATAAGGTGAACTTCTGAGTATTTGAATTCGATGGCAATCATTTAAAAAGACTATAAAGTAGGTTGTAAAATCCTCTTAAATTGTCTTTGAGTTGTTATGTTCAGAGTCAGCTTGTTTTGCCTAATTCATTTAGACCACTGGAAATTTACAAGACAAATTTTATAAGGTAGGAAAGATTAGTACCTCTAAGAGCATCTTTGCAGGGTCTAATTTAAATCTTTTGTTAAAGAATAAAGGTGAATTATGAGTTCTGTACAAATCATATTTTGTTTATTTTATATAGATTATTGTGCAAACCCTATCAGTTTCCAAATATTTTCCAGCTCAGCCTTAGTGTTAATTCAACAATCATTTTATTAAAAGTATAAATGTTGCAAAAAATACAAACCTGTAGTATAAATTAAAACTGGGGATTATCTCTCCTCCTCATGTACTTCTTTTCAGTAACAACTAACATATTGAGTATAAAAAACAATGAAAGGGTCATACATGTATTTGTAGCAATCTGTAACATCTTTTTTCCTCCTTTAAACTTTTCCCCCTCAGCTTGCCAATTCATAACATACTTGTTTTATGTCTTTTATGTGGGATATGAAAAGTTGAAAAAAAAGCACATTATGAGAAAAAAGATGTTACAAAGTATAAGGTTTAATGTAGAAGAACCCTAAACTGAGCCTTTTTTGCCCTCCAGACAACTGGAAATGTTGAATATGGATCAACCAGAAAAACCAGTTGCCTTCATCATCTTCAGTGGGGAGGTTACAGTGATATTATTCAATAAGGGAGAAGTGAATAAGTACTTGGTACCAAGTTCATATTTAAACAGCTATGATGAGCTGGTGGAATATGGTATGAATTTGGCCAATGGAATGAACCTGGATCCTATTTCCCAGTCATTTAGGTTGGTGATTTGTGTGTATGTGTTTGTGTGTGACAAAGGCTTTTAAAATGTATTTATTAATGTTATGCATACAAAATGTAGCCTCACTCTTTCACACAAAGGGTAGAGTTGTCAGAGAAGCAATTGAAACCAAATGATGAATATTTATGGCAATACTGATTTATGTTCACAAATGATTCTAAATGAATGATCTGTAGAGTAATTTTTTGCATACTGTTTCTTCTTTCATCCTTTTTATAACCAGTAGCACAGCAGTTGGACATTCATAAAACTATTTAAAACAATAAATCTGCAGAGCAATTTTTTTGCATACAGTTTTGTCTGTCATCCTTATTATAAGCAGTAGCACATGTACAGTAGCTGGACATTCACAAAAATATTTGTGAGAATTGGTTAAATGATACACAAGTATAATTACTATATTGATTATTACAGTACAGCAGAGTCAATGATCCAGGATTTCAAGGTAGCTGGTGCCACTGCCCTAGGACCAGCTCTGGCAGTGGCCACTGGGCTGGTGTTCAAAGACAGGAAATCTGAGATAATCCTTTGTACTGATGGAGAGCCTAATGTTGGAGTCGGTTGCAAAGGTTATGATGATGAATTTTACGGCAAGGTAAAATATGTTTTATTTCTGTTTAAGATATTTGGGAATCAGAATTACATCTTGGCATTTTGAAAAATATCTTGGCATTTTTTCTTTCACTGGTATTATCTTTTCACAGTAAGGGCTTATCAAGGATTTGAATAATCTATTTTAACACCATCCTTTTGAAATCATTTTAACGGCAGGATGTCTAGCTTCTTAAGGGAAAAACCAGAATGTATATTCTCTTTTATTGTGTTTTATACCATGGTTGAACCCTCAGTTAAAGAATATAGTTTAATCATTTTACTTTCTAAGTTAATTAAAAAGTGGGTAGGATACGAAGTAGCAACTGATCCAACCAATCATATACACTGACACTTAAGTCACAGTTTTTAATTTTGAACATTTAGATTGGGTCATTAGCTAGAAACATGTGTGCTACCATTTCCATCATTGGGACGGAGGGGGAGAGCAGTGGGATGCATGGGGTCAGCCAATGTGTTGCAGCCTCGGGAGGAACTGTCAACATACTAAAACCACACGAGTTGTCAAGGCAACTGAGATTAATCTACCAGAATCCCGTTGTTGCAACAGATGTAGAAGTGGCATTTGCTTTGCATCCATCTTTGAAGTTTGAGGACAAGGTAAATATTTAATGACATGTATTTTAAAAAATGCATACATTTAAATTATCAACTAGATATTTTTGTGTAACACATTTTATGTACTGTTAAAGATTTAATTGATATCTTATTTTTTAAGGATGAAAACATGTGGGTGCAGGACATAGGGAATGTCACTAAGGCAATGGACTTGACATACAGCTTCAAGGCCAGAGATGACAACAAGCCTCTCAATATGGATCAGCTCCCATTCCAGGTGTGTGTGTGTGTGTGTGTGTGTGTGTGTGTGTGTGTGGCCAAAATGTAGGCCTAAAAGAGGAACGGATAAACTGAAACCATTTAAAGATTAAACCTAGGGAGTATAGATAGATTGAATCCAGTGAAACATCAGGGTTAACGATCTTTATCAATTTACTCAGTCCAACTGCTCACTTTACTTGAGTTAGGGATTACATGTAAGTACCAGAAGGGTGCTAACAAACATCCAGTTTTTTCAACTCGCAGTCATTCTTTGAAAAGTCTTAGTTCACCATGTCTGTTTTGGGACTTCTCTGTTTTATGACTTTCATATGACACCTTAATTATACTCCTATCTACTTTGTTTTAAAATTTGTTCTATAAGAGAAAGTGCTTATGTTCTTATAATTATATTACCATATCTTTGCAAGCCAGGAGTCCTGATATTTTCATTGTAAAAATATTCTAGGTCCAAATCAAGTACACCAAACCTGATGGCACGAAGTGTTTAAGAGTCATGAGAAAGATGCATAAAGTAACCAGTAAACGAGAAGAAATGGAAAAGGTAACATCTTTTTAGAATAAAGCAGATAAAAAATAAAATTACCTGTAAGAATGACTTTTGGATTTTGTAATTATTTCTATAGCTGTTCTTTTGAACATAACCCTACAAAAATATTATTAGTGTTACTCTGAACAAACATATAGATTTAATTTCAGAACTAAAGTGCTTAGCATTTATAATAAACTCACTCTTATACATTCATCATTTCAGAATGTCAATGTAGCAGTGCGAGGAGTGGCTGCAGTGCAGCGTTCTGCCGCCATGGCCCAGGCAGGCCAATGTGCAGAGGCCAGAGAGCACCTGTAAGTAGCAAACCAAGCGGTACCATGGTCCATTTGAGACACTTTTCCTGCTCTTTCAAATAGTCAGGCTCTATGGACCATGTCAAGTTTATTAACTAAACAAATCATCCAATACTTTGAAACAACCTTTATCTTTTCAACCCACATAATCTGTTTTTTTTTTCTTAAATGTTTGTTTAAGCCAAATAAGGCATATAACATGCATTGTTTTTATTCAAGTATCTATTTGGTGCACTAGTAGAAGCTATCAAAAAGGAAAAAATGGACTATTTAGGATGACTGAACCATCTTTTAACCAAAGCCCAATTTTCTTCTTCAGGGAAAGTGTACAGAGGTTATTTGCAAGAGGCGCTACAACATCAAGTCAAATAGAAGAGGGATACATTTTTGAAGTGGAGACAAAGGATTTCCATCAGATGCTTGAGAATAGTTTTGCTGGAAATGTAAATTATTTTACTTTGAAAATATTAATATCATGGTCTACAGGGTCTATCCATATTTGTTTTAATTTCAACAGGATTTCTTAAATTAGTTGATCAATGCTCTGAAGAAGTTTTTTTTTTTATTTAACAAGTGCCCTTAACAAATACAATTGTCCATTTCATAATCTTATCATATTTTCTGTGTGTTGTAATACTTACATTTGTTTATATGTTTGATGTTATAGGTCCAGTCAGACCATGCCACCAAGGTGCTGCACCAAAAGAAAAATCTGCCCCTTTTACAATTTTCTTCAGCACAGGCAAAAAAGGGAGCAATTCAAAAACGCAAAGTATGTGAGGAATACAGAGATATATACTACTCTTATGAGTGCTAAAGACATTTTTACTATTGCACCTTTAAAATAGTGTATCCAAATATACAGTATATAGAGAGTGGAAGGGAACATTTCTCACTTTTAATTGGTTGTGACTGTAACCATAAATATCCAGATCTTTTCGTCAAAAGACAATTTCGAGAAATTTATATTCAATGAAATAAGGCATATGTACTGTCTCAGCTGCAAAAACTATGTACCAATTTTCGGATCAGACATGCTTAACACACTCCAGGGAAGTAGGTCCAGCCGACAAGAGAAAGTTTGCAAGATAAACAAGCACATTTCAGAAAAAAAAAAAAAACAAATCCTTCATATTGTAAACTCTTTTTATTCTTAGCTTTCATAGCAGGCACCAGTCTTATATAAGATATAATGTAGTACAACAAAGTAGCCCATCAACATTCATAGCAAAATTGGTTGTATTATATGGTGTTAAGCGTATTAGAATAATTTTTTCAATAAATGGAAATAAATAGGTGAGTATAGCACCATTTCATTTTGAACATATGGAATGCTGGGATTAAAACAAGCATATATTGCAAATAATTTTCAAAATTACATTAAGCACCACTTTTCAATTCCAATTCATCGAAAACAAAATTCTGTTCAAATAATGAAATGGTCAGCTTAATGAAAATTTTTTGCTGAATATAAGTGTACGTTTATGTCCATAATGGACAGAAATAATATTCTTTGAAAAATAAATAATCAGAAAGCATGCTAATTCAATATTGCATTTTTCAATGTTCTCCATAACAACTGAAGTTATGAGCAAAACAACAATTATACATTTCATGGCTTTACTTAAAAAACCCCAGTATCAAATTCCTGCAATCTTGACTTGCATACTGTCCACTTTTGGGAGTATCTTTTCATCGCAAGATGAAATATCTGTTTGATTTTCTTTGTTGAAACAAAGAGTGCATTTCTGGCAATACTTCTCTGTATGAACACAATCACACTCCACTTTAATTGAATTTTTATTCTGTTCCTGCTCATCTACCTTAATTATGGGTTGGTGTTTTTCATCTTGTGGATGCAGAGTTTCATGCAGAGTATTACCTGTAGTAGCTTCAATATCTGCTATCTCTGACATTTTTTCAGTCGAACATTTGGTATCCTGTGGCAACTGCTGTTCATTGATAATTGAAATGCAATCTTTTACTGCTTGGATTGTTACAGAAGAACAGTTTGCACATTTCTGGTCTAAACTATTCAATAATTCCAGGCAATCTATTGTTCCCATTGTTTTGTCTTCACTAAATACTTTACAACTATCACAGATACAAGCTGCAAACAATTCAAGGCAGTCCTGAAATGACAAAATTAATTATTATTCAAGAACCACCTGTAGTATATCTGACAATTTGAAACTGATAAATAATTTTCAAAAAAGCAAATATGATGCTTGTGACAACTTTTACTCTTTAAAATGTACCATATGGATCTTGACATAAATCAAAATGCCATAAGGTATGTCTAGAAATGGGTTGTTATACATAAATGTTAAAATTTATCATTTTCTCTTTGTTGCATTCATGGCTACCTTTGGAAGGTTGTGCTGAAGAAGCTTTAACCCAGCCTCTTTTACGTCTGCCCAAGTCAGAAGTTCTTGATTTAACAGATGTCTGAGTAGAAATGCATATTGGTTCCAAGATTCCTAGAACAAATATATAAAGTCTGGGGTCAACAAATGCACGTATACTCACATACGAAATCCACCAAGGCAGACACAACAGTTATATCTCTTAAATGATACAACTAAATGACTTGTGCTTAATCATAACCTTCTTAAACTAAAAAAAAAAAACATGTAAAGTTCCACCATAATTCTTCATAAAAAATGGATGAAATTTTACCTGAAGCACCTTGGATTTGGCCATCAGTAAATGAACATACTTGGCACATATGACTTGACAAAAGGATGTATGCTGCTTCAGTGGACCTTGCCACAGTGCAGTCAAGTCTCCTAAACTTTCCTCAGTTATGTAGGGGGGTTTGAATATTGCTGCAAAAATGAAAAAAAGAAAAGACAAGTTGAATATCTCAGTTGCATGATCTAGTATTAAAAACCACATCTGCTTCTCCTTATATACTAGAGAAACTTTTCAACAGAAATTACACTCATCTTAAAAGAAAAAATAGCCCGAAAAGCTTAACTAATAAACTGATTCTTTGAGAATAAAAAGATAAATAAAGATCCTGAAGTTTCAAAATCTCATACCCTAACAGCATTTTCACCTCTTTACACAGCAACAACATCTGATAACATGTATGTTTTCAATCTAAACAAACTAGTGTTCAGTATTCAAAGCAAGAAATCCTATTTGTTTGTTTGTTATATTACAAAATATAACCTAATATAAGAAACAGAAAAGACAACTTACCACATGATACAGCTAAGTCCAACCAGAGCAGAGCTACTGTCTTATATGCCAATGGGAATATGTTCTATGGATATCAAGTAATAAAAAGTTTTACTTAAATCTTTAACTGTACAAAAAATCTTTCCACATAATTATACATAAGTAAAATAAGAGATCAAAACACAAAAAAAGTTTTTGATACTGTTGAAGTGTTAAAGAAAAATAAATTATTGATAAAAAAGAATACATAAATAAAGTAACAAGTAATATCTAGATACAAATATATAAATAGTGAGACACATATATAATAGCATTTCATAACCGGTTAGCATTAAAATGTCTGGTCTCTACATCTAGAAACTCATTCTTATTTTGTAATGTAATTCCAATCTAGTACTCACAGCTGTTCCGAAAAACGTGTCCTTTGTCTGTCTCAACAACTTCAACATCCTCTGATAGGATACACCATCTTTCTCAAGAACTAGGTCCCGCACAAAGTCCTACAGATAGTGCAAAAGGGACTGAAGTGCAACAGGCTTAAGCAGGTAGCAATAGCATTGTCAACAACAGCAACAACAACAAAAATTAAAATAACAAGATCATACCTTTTTAGAAAATGAAAAAATATATCTTAATAAAGTCTACATACAGATACATATACAAGTTAAAAACTGCTTTTCATAGTTTGTGAAATACAAAATCCTTACCCACCTTCAACATATTTATTGTTTCTGACACTGCACATACATCCTTGGTTTGGACTACAATGGCAGGGTTCCCATGAACTACTTGGACTGTCTTTTCACCCTTCACAGGTCTAACTGGGCTGTCCAAGCCACTGGCCATAGACCTGACCAGTTTGTCCAGTTCAGAGGTCATTTCTTTATTCAACATGTCTGTAATAGTCAATGCATTGTCAAAAGTTAAAGAAGTACTTTTTTTAAACAATAAGACAAGTTAATTATACCAAGCAATCAACAATTTTAATTATAACTTATTTAAATAATAAAATATATTTTGATGTTTTTAAATCAAATCAATGTGATGATTTCAAGTGGCTTCTTACATTGCAAAGAGAATCATAAAACAACACATTTGATTATTACATCAAGAATAACAGTATATGTCTAAATAAAAATGCTCAAGAAGCTCTCTTTGAGTTTTTTCCCCTCAAATGGTTGTAATACCTTTTCTACAAATCTGTAGTCAAACAGGATAGACACAAAGACACTATTTCTAAAGGGCTCCTACTTCAATTGTAAAACTGGTTATTTGCACAAAAAATACTTCAAGCAGCACATGCAAAGTTTCATAACAATCGTCTCTGCAGAAAAAAAAACTCAATTCTGCCTAAAGTCTAAATTCCATTCAAGTCTGAAATCTCATGCAAGCAACTTACTGGTGGTGAGATGTGCCTGTGACCAATGTGTCACCTTCTCCAGAGCCAACCTTGCTGATATCTGCATGGACACTGCTAATACTTGAGGCACAGTGTCGTCAGGAAGCAACATTGGTAAAATGGCTTCCGTCTTCTGCTGGCAGTATGCGGTGAAAGAAGAAACGATGTCATTTCTGGCCGTCTGCATCAGATTTCTCGCTACCTCCAAGACTTGCTGCTCTAGTCTGGTCTGAAATATCAGGCGGGTGTTTGTTAATAAAATAATAATAACAATCAGTTTTAAAAAGTAGTGGACATAAATCAAGATTATTTTTCAAGTGTTCAAATTTCATCCACATAAACTCCCATGAAATCGGTTTCTTGAAAAGAGAAGTTTTTATCATTGTAATAAAGTAAGACAAATAATCTTACTTTTAGCCTGTTATCAGGAGAGCCACTTCCAGTGCCAGAAAGCATTTCACCAACAGCACCAATGCCAATACTGATAAACCTGGGCAGCTCCTGGCTTCGAAATTTCTTGATGTGTATGGAGGCAACTCTGTCAGCAACAAACTCCACTGTCCTTTTCAGGGAGGCGGGGTGGTTGTGGAAAAAGTTTTCTTCCAGCTGCAGCTGCAAACAGTAAAAACTTAATAGTCAATTTCTTTACCTAATGTAGGAAATATTTCATAATCCTTGCTGGTGTTTATGGACAGATACATATGTGGTGTGTAATATGGTCTGTTTACTAATAAATGTGACTAATCATGTCTATATATCTATCTTCAGAAGTATAAAAACATAGCCCCCGTGCTTATACACACATAAAATTATGTAAATATATCAAAAGGACAGTGTGGGGTGGTTTGGCAGGCATAAATGACATTATCAGCTCTTGTTTAAAATATTTTGTTCCCAAATGACAGATAAACTTCAACTTATTTCTTGACATCATGCTTTTTGATAGTAGCCATGTTGGTTATGATAACCTTACTTGAAGTTGTTTTTCATTGACTCCAGTATCCTCATCCTCACATTCTGCTGCTATTGGTGTGATCTTCCGAATGTTGTTCTGTTTGGTGCTGCCACCTACAGCAAAGTCTATCAGCAAAGATCTCAACTCACCTAAAAAAAATGCGTCAATTCTTTAACAGTGACGATTCTTCTCATTTCCCCTAAATGCCCTTACTTAAGGAGGTACAGGAAATAATCTGACACAAATTGCATTTGAAAATGAAGGATATTTCAGAACAGAAATTTGAAGATTACTTACCCAGATAAGGACAACAGGTGTACATAAGAGGGTGATCTACAAGTTCCATAGAATCCTGAAGAAAATGAAGAAATCAAAACAAAAGAAAGTAAACTGAAGTAATTACATCTCCTTTATGTGTGATTGATGGTTCTGGTGAGTCCTTGTACTTGTTTAAGCAAAAACCATTCATTTACACAAGCTTAGACACCTAAACAATTGATTTGGGAAATCTTCTCATAAATACTGTATTCAGATAGATAAAAGCATTTCTTTAAACAAGGCAGCAAAGCTGTCAAATGTACAGACAAAAAACAGGAAATAACTATGCACAAAATAGGCTACTGTCAATTCTGATGCAAAAGTACATTATGTTAAACTGCAAATTCAACATCAAATTTTAATTATGCTCAACGGGTAATACAAATGTAAGTACAAGACAGCACTGTTCTGAAATGTTTTTTTCCATTTTTAACAATTTTTAACATAAAACAAAATTAACAGTTTACTGCCGTTTTTATATGATCAACTAAGAAAATTGATGAGATGGGAAAAATATCAATAGACAGGCCTACCCAACTACCAGACTCGGCACCTAAGGATCCTGAATTAACCGGTATATCGGACCACACTACCCGTTTTCAAGGTGTGTGTCAGATCGCATTTCGGAGTATCAGCCAGAACACCGACAGGATGAGCCCTGGCATGCTTGGCTGCCACCTTGATTGGATAGTAAACGATTGTCGTAAAATCGCTTTAAAACCGGGTGCATAATTTTGAAAGCCACCTAGATGAACCTTAGACTGCCACATTAATCTAATACAATGCAAAAAAGCCCTATCAAAAGTGGTTAAAACATTCAAACCGAATGTCGTAAAGTCCCCATATATCCCCATAGAGACAATAAAATAGAGTACTCTAAAGTAAGAGTACAGTTTAAGGTAGTTCAGCCGAGCGTGGATGAGCCCGCAGTCGTGCTACAAAATTCGTTCTGGGGTATGATACTCAGAAATGCGATCTGACACACACCTTGAAAACGGGTAGCGTGGTCCGATATACCGGTCAGTTCAGGATCTTTAGGTGCCGAGTCTGGTAGTTGGGTAGGCCNGAAAAATATGCTGAAAAGTGAAAAAACAGCATAACTTCTACAATAATGGCCCGATCAAGCTGATTTTCGAACTTGACCTGCGTTTTATGAATATTCACCAGCTCTGTAAATATAAAGCCAAAAAGTAAAACTTCCCTCCACTTATCGTGTTTACAAGGAAAGTGCACGGCATCGGCATCGGCATCGCCATCGCCATCGGCATCGGCGACGACAGACGCAGGTGATGGCAATATGTACAGACACATCTGTGTCTGTACATAAAAAGCAAAATTCAATTCAATTAACATAAACTAAAATATTGAAAAATATTTTCATTTTATTAGAAACATATGCATTGCAATCACTGAATGAGGATTTTTTTTTTTACATATTTAACTTTAAGGAAATCTATGATCATGTACAATCACCCTACAAAATGTTTTAGGGTAAAGGAAGTTTCAATAAAGTCATCACGGCTCAGCTTTTATGACTATCTATAAGTCAAACTTTGGGTACAGAACTAAATATGTTTACACAAGTTTACCAAAAAGTGCTTCTCAACTCTATTTTACCAGTGCATAAATGCTTAGAGGCATTCTGAAGAACATTTTGTATGGCGGAGCAAATCTCTACATAACAGGGGAGCTAAACAGGCTCTCAAATATAAAACATAAAGGACCGCAACTTTTCTGAAATAAAATTACACCGACGAGTTCTAAATGTCGTTTTCAGCTGACTCAACACATGTATGGCCCATGTTGTCAACGCCTCCTGTTTCATAAATATCATTTTCAACAAACTCCACGTCATCAGCATCATCGACAGATTGGGCATAGCCTCCATTTTGAAACTGCCCTGCAAGTCCATGGGTGCTGCTGCAATCCTGTCGTGAAACGGGGGATGCCTGGGCAGAAGGTTTGCTGACATATTCATATGCATCGTCTGGATAGTTTACGGGGGCATTTTGTTGCTTCTTGCCTTTATTGGTCTTTCTGGATTTGTCTGGCACGGCATATAGGTCCTGTACATCAGAGGCCTGGTTTTCGTTGTTATAATTCTGTTTCATATTATTTGACTGATCATACCGTTCTGTCATTGCACATTCTTTCTGTAGTTCGAAGATATTTGTGTTAACATAAGCTTTGGATGTTGTGCACAAAGTTTTGCTGAGCTTTCCGTTTCTTGAAACATCAATATCTGCGTTAGAGTTTGACATCTGTTTCCTAAATCAAAAACGTTCCGTTTACTAGCCAAAGCGTTAGCAGACAAATGAAGTAAATAAAAAAAGATGCTGAAAAATCCCCAAGAGAGAAATGTACATGTATTACTCATTAGCAAGCCGGTTAATAACAAACAAACAATAAAAGCAAGAATAAAAATATCTAAATGTGTGAACATTGTCCCAAATACCCTAAAACCGACAATTTAATTCATCGCAATGAAACGCCATTTATGAGCAAATTACATCAAATGCATAAGAGTAGATATACCAAAGGATAAAAGCTATCTGCAAATTTGTGTAACGTGAAATACTTCATTTTTTACAAAACGTAAAACATAGTTTGTTGACACTTACCGTCTTCGTTTGACGAATACAACAATTATTACAGCAACTAATATCAGCACTATTGCTCCAGTAACGCTTACACCGACACTGACACCAATGTTAGGGTCTGTGGACGCTGCTTTGGTACCAGCATCAGACAACACCGCTGATGATAAATGGAAATAGTTAGGTCAGCTTTCACTATTTTGTATGCTCCACTAGATATCAAAGTTTCTTTATAAGTAAATTTAGCCCTAATTTTGCCTGAAAATAGGGACCTTTACAGTAGTATATAATATCTCATATGTATTCACGACCACTTTTGAAACTTTTGAAAAGGATGCATAAATCAACTCTTCGACCAGTTTTTTGAATACCTTTCCAGGCAAAAACCAGTATGAAAAATGTGCTGTGTGACGTTAAACCTAGCAAACAATATTGAAAAAATTACCTTAAATACCGTACAAGATCACATACCGTTTCCCCAGTAACATGTATTTTAGCAGACAAGATTCACTCTGCTTTGTACATGTACAAGCGGACAAAGCGCTCATCACACTGATTCTCAGGGTGCTATAAGTAGTACTTATTTTACAAACATCCTTCAAAATCCGTACCTGTACAACTAAGAGAATCCACCCCAAATCCACCAGTTTCATCACACGTCAAGGTTACACTCGCATTACCATCCGGAAATTGAAATCCTTTTATACATTTAAATTCAACTGAAGCCATGAAGAGCAGATTCATACTATCAGGAGGTGCTACTGTATTGTTGAAATGAGGTAAACTACATGTTCTTCTTATGCAGTCAGGTATTGGCGGTTCCAGAGTTTCAGTCGCAATGCATTGTGACGTAAATGGTGATTCGACGTCATAGCCAGCAAAATGATATCCAGGAATGCAGGAAAATGTCACATTCTGTTTGTATTCATATGGCCCTTCTACTGCCTTCAGGTTGATTTTATCAGTAGGAAAACCACACGATATGGGAATACAGCTATGTAAGCTCTGATCAAATGTACCGTCGGATTGGCAAGTAAGGTTCTTTACTATTGACGTGTCGTTAAATCGGAAGCCAGTGTGACATGTATATGTGGCAGTTTGTCCTTCAAAGGTAACGGAACGCTGTGTTACCTGTCTCAGGTGATCACCTACAGGAAGGTCACAGGTTCCTGGAAGTGAGGCAAATCTTTTCAATATATTTATCTTTTCAGTTTTATAAAAAGTCCAATAAACAGCAGAAATTGTACACATAAATATTACGAGGGTATAATCGTTAGGTGAACATGTAGCAAACTTCACTTCCTTTTCAGGGAGGACACAGATTCCTGGAATAGGGATATGTTTTAATATCTTCATTTTATTAGAGTTTATTCAAAGCCCAATAACACCAACAATAATTATGCCCAAAATAATTACGGAAGCATAATCGTATTAAGGATGAACCTAGTGCAGACTGATTACTACATCTAAGATTCACAATCTGTCCTTTTTTCACATTGATGTCTTTTTAGTATCAGACTAACTGTTGCATGCTTTCCTCTCCCCTTCAAACGTTCCCCTAGGTCCGCAAGTCAATGTGAAACTGTTACCAGAACCATCGCTGAGTTGATACCCTCTGCTGCAGGTATAGGTAATATTGCTCCCAAATATGTATACTTTGGTATCTGGAGAGTGAGCTGCGTTGGAAATAGTCAGGACAGTGCATTCCACAACTTAAAAAACCATCATGTAAAGAAAAACATTAGTCACAATGACGATGAAAAGTCGAGCACTTGGTTGCACAAATAATTGATTAACTGACAATTCCCATTTAAACTGTACATGTCACAAAAGTTAAGACGCTCCAACTTAGTCGCAAGCTACCACTTGTACCAATATTTTGGTCATTTCTTAGAGCTTTATGTAAGAGCTAAAATGATAATGAACCTCTGAAAATAAAGTAAATATCACAAGATATATATCAACCGATATGATATTATTAATATAATTCAAAAATGTTTATGGTAAATGAAGAAAAATGGCTGAAAATTCATCGGAGTCGTATGAGCATTAATTTTCAATCAGTTTTAAAGATTTTTTCTTTAAAAGTTTTCATCGCATTTGTATCAAATCTTATCAATTATCCCAAATTAATTCTTTTCTATTTTTGATATCTTCTTGATATCAGACGTACTAGTGCAGGTTTTCCTCTTCCCTTCAAACGTCCCTCTAGGACTGCAAGTCAGTGTAAAACTGGTACCAGAACCATCGCTGAGTTGATACCCAGTGTTGCAGGTATAGGTAACATTGCTTCCAATTCTGTAACCTCCAGGTACCAGTGAGGGAGCTGCATTGGGAATAGCTGGGGCAGTGCATTCCACGTCTAAAAACAAAGTGTATGTCTGTAAAGAAATCTGTTTGTCGCAATGATAATAAAAAAGTGAACACTTGCACAAAGAACCTTATATAGTGATGATTTCCACTTACACTTCTTATTTATTTATCTATTTATTTCATTGATTTCATGTGATTTCTTTGAGGGCTGTTTATCATATTTTTTACAGGCGTTGCTTGGGTTTCGATCTCAATCATAGTGTGAGAAATAACAATGAAAATTAACGCCCCACTTACAACCAAGACACTGGTCACCGGTACGTCCCAGTTTACACACACACTCCTCTGAATATACTTCTGTTGCTGAGGTGTATGTTCTCACACACATTCCGTTCGTAGAGCAGGGGCAGTTGTAGGCGGGATTATCTGTAGAAAATCAAACCGCACATTTTTTGGTAATACAGGAAACTGCTGGATAATTATCGATTATTTGTGATTACGTAAGTAGCTTCTTTCTAAATGATGTTGAGTAGATATTGACCGTATTCTATGACACACCAAAGCCGATTTTACTTACTCACTACTTTATCTTACTCCTCTAAGGGCCCCTAATCACCTCCGTGAGATAATATGCAAAAAGAAAAATTAATAAGATAAAATGTATTAATAAATTAATAACAGAATAAAAATGGTGAACAAAAATTTTGTTTCAATTGCTTACCAGGACATCGTTTCATTTGATAGTGCCGAACATTGCTTACAAATCCTAATCCACTGCACGACGAAGAACTGTAATGAAACCAACAACTCCCATCCCAGTCAACTGCCTCACATGCTGGGTCTTCGTTACAAGCTTGTAAACAGCTGGATAATGGCCAATTAGTGTTCCGTGAGCCTCCGCTGATGCTTATATTATTATATAGATACAATACGTATTCTGGCACTGAAACAAAAGATTTTCAGAAATGATATATATGTATGAGGTAAGAGTCAGCTGCCGTCACGTTTCCTACAGTAATAACGAGGTGTGCATTATATAAGCCCTTTGAGTCACAACTCCAAATTGGGAAAGGAAGTATCTAAAATATATTTATTTTCAATGCAACCGAGTCAATTTGTTGTATTCAGTATGCCTTGTCTATCGACCAACCACTTCCCTTGTCATACATACGTGTAGTTACTGAATGATATGTTGTATCCAGTAGCATGTGGCCAAATCAAATGGTACCTGGGGTATTAACAAACTCGGGGTACGTTTTATGCCAGGAAGGGTTCAGCAAGCGGATCGATGCAATTATTTGCCGCCCAAAACGCATGCCTCTCTTGACCCTACCCCAAGTAAAATCCTGAATACACCGGTGCACGGATATATAGCTTACAATGTTTAGAGATTTACCTTCTTTTAAAAAAATCAAATGTATCTTTTTTATATTTACACAATGTACTGTAGATAAAATATACCCATAGTACTCAAGAAATTAATAAAGAAAGCCCTTGATTTTTATTTAATAGATATCTGAGGAAAAATATACACAGTGAAAGAAATACTCACATCCACATACTGGTGGTTCCCTATCAAACACACTATCTGTCAGTACACATGATGGTAAGAAAACCTTATATATAGATATACATATATGGAGCACTTGATTTTAAATTTTGAGTTTTTTTTTTCATTTTTGAAATTGTGATGTATGATAAAGTAGACTAATTTTTCTTTTATTTTTTTCAAAATCAAGCTTAAAATCAGAGGTTGTATAAATCTCAAAAAGTCTTGTCTTAAAGCCTTCCACGATAATTAAGTTATTTACTTTGGTCGAAGCTGAGTTTTAAAAAAGTAATAGATATAGATCATGTAAACTATATGTGTGTTTAAGATAAACGAACAACACCTAGATAACAAACACTCTTATGCAAGGATTTTATTTATTGACTACAGTTCAGCTTTTAACACAATTGTGCCCCAAAAAATATTTGAAACTTTTAAATCATCTTAAGCTACCTGTTTTTGTTTGTGACTGGATTTTAGACTTTCTTTTAGATAGAAGACAATCTGTTAAAGTCGGTCCTTTTAGCTCAAAAACAACAGTCTTAAATACCGGTGCACCACAGGGATGCGTCCTTTCACCTTGTCTTTACTCCCTTTTTACCTATGATTGTACAAGTGTATCCAAGTGCAGTGACGCATTTTAATTTGATCTCAAAACTAAATTCTTAATTATCTACTTATTGTATTGTTTTATTTTATTATTTTACTCTGTATATTGCTCCAAAAGGAAAATGATTTCCGATTTTTATAATTGGCTAAATAGACTCTTATCTTATCTTATCTTATCTTATCTTATCTTATCTTATCTTATCTTAAAAAGCTGGCTAATTTTAGCGAGATGTTTTTCGCGAATGCATTGCCTCCTCCAAAAGAATACCACTAGTAACCAAGTTTCACCAGTGTTCGGCGGAACGGCAACGACAGATAAGTAAAGTAACTAGTCACATATATGACGTACTGAAAGAAGCTACATCAATCTGTTTATTGACGGGGATAACCATTTTGTAAATTCTGGTGCCGACCCTACTTTCCTGGAGATGAGACAGGTTTCTATTCAGGCTCAACACAGCAACCACCATGCAAAATTATATCATCTTTAGAATAGTAATTTGAATCTTTGAAATAAGTAAACGCATTCACTGCATGATCCAGGATTTTGGTAAGATGTAAAAGGGGGTGGAAACATGAATAAAAATGTCTCACTTACATTTGCTAAAATACATAAATCAGGAGAGAGGGATGGTTTTATTGTAATATATATATATATTTTTTTTTTTGGGGGGGGGGTGTCCATATACATCCTGTGTGAAAACTTGTTCCATTTACCTGCATGGTTCCCTTGCCAACCACGAAGTAAACAAAATATCAGAAAAGGTTTTACAATGCTCGACAGTCCTTTCATTGTCTCGTTGTCCTTGCCCTGAAATAAATGTCAAGTTAAAGTATCTTGATGCGAAAAACAAAGATCTTTGCTTGAATAATATCACCATAGAGGGTGACTCATTATCAAATGTAGTTTAATTCTGATAATCAAAGCAACACGAATTTTTAAGCACGTTACAAAAAAGTTCAACCATTTTCTATGTATAACTTTATGTGATATTAGAATAACAAATATAAAATACAAATAAATAAATAAATAGATACATTAATGAACAAATGGTATATACACAACAATGGACAATGAAAGCGGCCTGTAGAGTGCTAACAGACAAACTTAAAAACGACAGACAGACTGACCGACTTACTGTCGAAAACGAGTTTTCGAAGCTAGCAAAGTAAAAAAAATAAGATTGAATAAATACCTTGATATTAAAAAAACACCAGGACATTTCCTCTTAGATCTTTGATAGAAAAAAAAACCCAACTTTTTAATTGAACCAAGAAAGAGGCAAATAATCCCAGGCGCTACAGCATGTAACAGCATTACTGTACTACTACACAACTGCGAGATGTAACTTATTAACATTTCTCGATCAGTACGTTCTGATAAAGTAGCACGCCTGCTTTGTTATCTTATTTTTATCTAGCTACTCGTACATGTACCCTCCTAATATGTGTTCCGAAGGAGTGTTCGTCCTTTTTGAAGGACGAACACCCAAACCTTTGTGGTCATTTGTTTCCAAACCCACCACTGCCAAATTAAAGGCATTTGAGTGACTTACGTGTACTATTATGGTTTATGCAATTGGAACTTTGAAAGCTTGTCTTTGACATATTAGTATCACCTAAATTCCACCCCTCCCCCTACTCCATGAACATGGCCTCGTGAAAGAGAGTAAAAAAATCTGTATCATAAGTACACTTTAGGGCCTATTAAATTGAACCAACCCAGGCCGTATACTGCTCCATTTGAAAAATGGCCCAAAACAAAACGCTAACTGTAAAAAAAATTTGATTTATAAAACTTTGTTGTACTGATTTCTCTCTCCACCCACCCCCTCCCTTTAAGTCGCGTAATTAAAATGTCTTACAAGAGAAGACCAATCGTTCTGTCGCCCTTCTGCCTCAGGTATGTACGTGGTGTAATGCAAGAAAGTGACAAATCGCGATCACTTCTAATTACATACACAGTACACTGTAGGCCTTATTACGTTGGTAATATTTGAGAGAGATGCGTACACGGTTCAGGCTAAGTACTGTGAATTAAAGTATCCTGTAGAACATGTCACTTACTGTACAAAGCATTTACACTTACCTGCCTAGTCGCTTTTACACTATCAAAGACAATTTTCAATCGTGATCAATCTACATTAATTCTTTAGGAACATCTTGCCTTTTCTGATGCTTACGTGTACTAATTATAGTACGTGTAACGGATTTAATACTAACCGTAGCCAGTTGAATGACCTTAAAAAGATAAGACTTGTCAAAGTGTGGCGAGGCCTAGGTGCGTATCTGCGAAGTTTTGTGAACAAGGAAGTGACCCATTTTATATTTTACACGACGCACGGTGTAGCTCCGTGTTTTAAAACAAAAAAGCTGCTAAAGGGGAAATATAAACATAATGACAATGGTACCAACCTCTGTTGCCACTGCCTTGTAATATTTTACTACTACTGGTACATTTGAAGACACTGCACTGTTGTTTGTTCAGATTGTAGAAGTTGATAATATAAAGTTTAAAGTTTAATGTAAAAGCTTAATTTTCGACAGTTTTATTTATATCATAATAAAAAAAATAAATAATATCTAGACTCTTCATGCTTTTCGTTACGTTAGCCGTTATACTCTTTTGTCTTAATTTGTACCTTAAATGGATTAAAGATTGTATTAGCATGATGCCATCTAAGACACCAATAAACAACATAGGTATAGACGTTTAACTTATGTACATAGTGCACGTGAATCTAGGTCACGTTGAAATAAAAAAAGCAAAAGGTGATCTACTTCCTGATCAACACAGGAACTTACTAACTTAACCTCGTCGCCATTACATCGTCCACAAGACTCTGGCTACTGTAATGCGAGTGCCAGTTTCAGAGTAAGGTAAGTTTACACACGCATATGCTACCACGAAACCGACTTGTAAAACGCCAGTGAATTGCACGTAAATATACTGTTTAATAATGATATGTTCATCAAAATTAAGATGATATTAGTCTGCTTTGCTGGGCGGACGTTGTATTATGCAGGAGGAAGGGGGGGCATTTTGTTTTTGCACAACTTTAACCAAATCATGTCTCATGAAGTCTCATAAATTCAATATAATTTCAATGGGAATATGTTTTTTATATTTTCAAGAGCTCGGTCAGGGAGGGCCCCACCAGACCTCCCCGAAATGTGCCCATTTTGCACAGGTTACTTCAAATGGTGTTTCGGTCAAGTGCGACATCTGGGATAATATATCGTACATTATATATTGCTTTGCCTCCGTTACCCTTTTATTTTTCCCAGAAAGTTAAAACACGACCAGCCCATGCTCCTTTTTCAAAAGGGGAGCAAGAACACGCCACAAACCGTAGCTCCTCGATGCAAGTGCCATGCACTTAAAACTAGAATATGTCCTAGATTGTACCACGTTTAACAATTTATTTCTTTGCAGCGAATGTTACAATAAATTTCATCAAAGGTTTGGGAAAGATAAATGCATGGTGAATTAAAAGTAAACTAAGATAAGATTTTTACCAATTAAAGTATTAAATCTATAAGAATTGGACATCGTTTCCTTTGAGAGTTGAACAAACTAAAGATAATATGTCAGTTAGCCTTAGGCTGCATTCAGAACAGCAGACTAACTAGTCCGAGGGTCAAATATGGCCGACCCACTTGAATACTTCCCTTCGTGGAATTTATTAAGTGTCTATTAGCAGATTAGACGTCAGGCTTGTTAGGGCGTCGCCATATTTGACTCGGACTAATCCACTGTTCTGAATGCGACCTTAGAAATGAGATTTATATTTGAAACTGAACAGGCTCAAAAACGATTAAAAACTAATTTATCACCAACATTGGGTGCCATCCACTCTCAGCAGGTTGACTGTTATTGTTCGCCATGGCCCTCCATCTTGTGCCATTCGTATACTTTCACTATGTTTTTTATTGCTCCATTCTTTTACTAGCATCCATGTTGTTATTGGTCTTCCTTTCCCACGCTTCCCATTTAACTTTCCTTCCAACGGTAACCGCTACAAATGATCTTTTCTTATGATGTTACTGAATACGTTTTTTTGGTAGAGTTCAGTAATGATCTTTTTTATTTTTAGATTATTTAGAACATTCTCATTAGTTTAGTGTTCTACTCCCTTCACAAGTCAGAAGTCAATTATAGCTTGGAATAAAAATGAATAAACGGCATGTGGACATAAAGCTTTACGACTTTTCGTCTGATAACACAGGTGTACATTTATGTCACACCCATGTAGACTAATCTCATTGTAGGACAAGAGTGGCCACAATGAAGGGATTGTCACAACTGTATGTATTTTTCTGTATATACAGTTTGATCATTAACCAACGTGGAACTGAGGCAGGTAAGTTGTTTCTGCCATCCACTCTCTGGTCACATTTATAGTAGTTAACACGAAAAAGGATAAATATCAGGCCCGTAGCCAGCAAATTCAAAAGGGGGGTTCTTTTTCTGAAAAAGTGGACCTTTTACAATGAAACTTTTGTGTACCTAGATAAATTTTTACCCAAAACAGACCTTTTCCTGACAAAAGGGGCGGTTCTTTCGAACCCCCCAAACCCCCCTGGCTTCGGGCCTGATATGTATATTTCCATAAAATGCTTTCACTGCAAATAAAAGCATGTGCAAAATTATGAATACCATTATAGGGAACCATTGTAGGGAACCAAATACCTTTGTGTGTACTCTTGTAAAGTTGGTTACATAATTTTCTTTTAGAAACACGAGACAACTGTTAATAAATAAGGCACCTGTTTATGCAAAGAATAAGTGTTTTAACCACTTGGGTATTTCGTACAATAGAATGTGACGTGCCAGAGGTTCCTCATTCAAGTCGAACTCCAACTAGTTCCCGGGTCAACAGTCAAGAAACCGTTACCTACACGTGTGCAACCCCTTCATATATCCATGTATATGGTTCTCTTACAATCACGTGTACTGACAGAGAGGACGTATTTGATAAGGAACCGCCAGTATGTGGAAGTGAGTATTTCTGTCTCTGTGGATTACTTTCTTCGCTACCTATTTTGCTGCAGATTACAATCGAATGAAAAATTGAATCTTTCCTTATCCATTTTCCTGAACTTATTGCGACCATGGAATTACATTGTAGGCCTACTTCCACGATGCGATGTTTTATCTACATCATCAAGCCGAAACATTTGTATTTCATTAAATGAGAATATATTCGTTCCTTACACAAAAGTTAAAGCAATATTGTACAACTAATATTTTCCGGGTTTCGTTAGTATAGTGGAAAATTATTGTATTCACAGTTTGTGATGTAAAAGAAGGTATGTGGAGATGTTTCTAGCCTGCCTGCGGAAGGGCGGGATCATTTTCCCCAAAAATATTACATTAAATAATATTTAATTAGATTATGCCCTGTTTTCAGAGTGATTTTTGTCCCAGGAACTATTTGGGTTTCGTCTCTGTTTTCCCTCTGGGCTTGATGAAAACCGTTATGGTATATAAACATAAAGTTTAAGTAGTTACGGTAAAAATGCTAATGCAGTTTATTTGATTAATAAAGAATCGGCGTCTAGCAACATCAGCGGGCTGTCGACAAAACGTAATTTTGCGTTCGATTTAATTTTGAAGAAAATATAGTGCGTACCGATGTATTCAGCCTTATACCTCTTTTACTCCTGTTGAATAGAAACGTTTTTTCTAAAATTATCTTGACTTGATATGACATATTCCACTGCTACTTACTTGTATTTACTACTGAGAATATAATCGCCCTTCGCACTACTTTGAGGATTTATCATAATCGCCGTGTTGATCTTGTATAAGAAATAGATATATTTCTTTGAAACGCATATAAAAAGACCTACAAGATGTATAAAAGTGCCCAAGCTTTCGGTTTGTGTGCCTTCTTCAAAGAATACCGGGTATAAACAATGTATAAACAAATAAACTACAAGACTACATAACGGAATATCTGTACATCTGACCTCATTTTGTCATTTTGTATTAAGCATATATGATATTTTGGGAGTCGCAAGTGTAACTTCCGTTCGGGTTCAGTGCCTTGCCCCCTGGGGTGATGATAGGGGTGTACATTTGTGTCCATCTGCAATATCCATAAAGCCTACGTCAGCTATCCTAGTAGATAAGTGTTTGCTTATTCTTACTTTGGTCCCTGAAGAAGGAAAGCCGAAATTTCGGACACTTTTTTCCGTCATAGTTCATCATTACACTAGTAGATGTGTTTCAGTGTAATTTATATATACAACTTTACGTTCGCCGGTGTATTCAGAGATTCATTAACGTGAACATCGGTTTGGTAGGAAAACATGTAAACATCGATCCGCTTGAAATTGACTTGAAAGTGGAAAATATTGTAGATCCAGATGATTTAACATACCAAATGCCCCTTTTCATTTTCCTACTTAAAATGGCATATTACCATTTTATATCATTCAAATACTATGTCAGCCCCTCCCAGTTTCGACATATACCCAATGGAGTTATGGAATCGAGACTCTTGCGCTCGGTGCGCGATGCTTTCGAGTTACGGGGCCCTGGACTCCGTATCTCGAAAGGTTCGCTATGTTGCGCACGTGCATTAGTGTCTCGATTCCATAACCGATTCTATTACGAGATATACGGGGCCATGAAATCGAGACGCACTTGCACGTGCGCAAGTGACGTAGGCCTTCATCAGACTGGCGTGAGCAGATGTTGACACTCACTGGCCACTAGGTGGTATAGCGGCCAGGACCATCTTATAACAGCTAGATCGACCCCTCGTCCCTATTCATGGGTGGCTGGTGACGGCTGATGTTGATAGCCCCTCATATCTTCCGCGGGATGTCGGATTTCAGTTGAATTCCAGTCGATACTGTGACCGGTGTCTAATACATGGACAGCAGTGACCAACTGTGATCCAACAGATACAGTTTGAAAAAAAAGCTAGTTATTCTCCCTTATTATAAAGGAATTTCAGAGAAAGTGTGCAGGATCTACAGACTAGACGTTTAATATGGAATATTTTATGCCTAAGTAAAAATGAGTTCTTTTTTTTTTAATCCTTTTTCATATAAGATATGTGAATAGAGAAGTCAGGTGTGAAGTCAGGTGTGTCGCTACCAATTAACTGACTACCATGTCTATTGCTCTGCTGCATTGTGTAATATGCAGAGATTTAATTGGGTAGTGCTCCTTTGAGCTGGTCAAAACTTGACTTTGGGGGGGGGGGTATGGTTGTGTCAAAAAAGTATCCATATGTCGGCAACTACTGCACAGAAGAATTTGAAATTTTGCATTGCAGTGTGTGAAATGAGCAAGCAGTGTTTTACAAAATTGTTATTCCGTGGCAGAATGGCGCGAAGAAGACAGACATTGCCAGACAGATTTTTGCGCCAAACGGACCGGTCCGCACAGTTTTAAAGATTCATGCCCACACTGATGTACCTACACAGAGGCCACGCCCAATGTATCCAAATCTCACCACCAGGATACAGGACTCACTGTCTTTCGGGATATGCTGCTGCAACTAAACAAAAACTAACCAGTCAGAATGAGGGGCAAATTGATGAAACTGATGAAAAATAATTTGGACAAAAATCCAGTGAGTGTCAACAGAGCTTTCAGACCCCAGTGCACATTAAAACAACACTTAGTGGCACCAAAGGACAAGACCCCTCAAGAACAGCGTTGTGGGACTATATATGTGTAGGATCAACTGCCATGACTTCAATTGCTTTTACATTGGTAAGAAAGGTAGGCAGTTGAACACCAGGGTAAGCGAACACAGAACATCAGTGACTGTTGGCAATACCAGCTCTGCCGTTTCTGAACATGTAATAGACACCGGCCACAGTATCAACTGGAATTCAACCAAGAATTTGACTTTGAAAATAAATCCATTTCAGATACTTCCTTTTCCAATATAGAGGTGTGACCTAAACGGCTTACATAATGTACACCTCGTTATAACTGTAGAAAACGTGACAACTGACTGTTCATCAGACATATATATATATATATTAATTCTGAAAATCTTCTGTTTTAGTGCCAGAGTACGTGTTGTACGTATATGAAAATATAAGCCACAGCGGAGGCGCACTAAAGGGTTATAGGCCACTATCCCGCTGTTTACAGGCCTGTAACTATGACCCAACATGTGAGGCAGTTGACTGGGATGGGAGGTGGTGCTGGTTCCATTACAGTTCTACTTCGTGCAGTCGATTAAGATTTGGAAGCAATGTTCGTCACCATCAAATGAAACAATGTCCTGGTAAGATGCAAATCAAAATGATTTTTAATCACTATTTTTATTTAGATATTTATTTTTTTTTTTAATTTCTCAATAAGGATATTATCTCATGGAGGTGAATAAAGACCCAAAGTAAAGTAAGATAAAGTACTGAGGAAGTTAAAACGATGTTGGTGTGTCAAAGAATACGGTCAAAACCTATCAAACATACCCAATACCATTCAGAAGTTACGTTAACACAAATAAACGTTAACTATCCAGCAACTTTCTGAATTACCAAAAATAGTAACCAAAAGTACTGTATGTTTCCTACAGGTAATCCCGCCTACAACTGCTCCTGCTCTACAGGAGGAACGTGTGTAAGAACATATACCTCACCGACACAGATATCTTCAGAGGAGTGTGTGTGTAACCTGGGACGTACTGGTGACCAGTGTCTTGGTTGTAAGTAGAACGTTGATTTTCATTGTTATTTAGATACGTCCACAGTGGCGGATTTAGAAGGGAGGTTAGGGGGGTCCTGAAATTATAATTTTGACTAGATGAATCATAGTTCTAAACCGTACCAAATGGCACCGTTCGCCCTCTAAAATACCAATTATTTTCGGGGCCCTTAAGCGGCCCCCGAACCCCATGCCAAGGGGGGAGGAGGGTCGGTTTCGCATCCCATCCCCGGACCCCCCCTTCAAATAACTCTGGAGCCGCCCCTACGTCCATGTATTTTAATGCATCCTCTACATAAATAGGTGTCTTCACAATGTAATGCTTCGGATAGAAAAACATGATGCAAACTATTCAAATAAAATCGTTACGACTGTTTCAGAATTAAACAGCATACACATGGAGCACTACCCTCAAAGATATCGCTTTTGCATTTATCATAAACCTCTTCTAATACGAATGAAATGAATAAATAAAAGATAGAAGTGTAAGTGGAAACCATCAATAAATAAGGTTCTTTGTGCAATTAAGTTGTCATCTTTTCATCATTATTGCGACTGATGGATTCCATAACAGACATACACTTTGTTTTTAGTTGTGGAATGCACTGTCCTGACTATTCCTAACGCAGCCCCCTCTCCGGTACCTGGAGGTTACAGATTTGGCAGCACTGTTACCTATACCTGTAACAGTGGGTATCAACTCAGCGATGGTTCTGGTAACAGTTTCACACTGAATTGCGGTCCTAGAGGAACGTTTGAAGGGGAGAGGAAAACGTGCACCAGTAAGTCTGATATCAAAAAGACATCAAAATAGAAAACGAAGAAAAGGTTAAGAATTATAAATTTAATCCTCAGTTTGCTACATGTTCACCTAACGATTATACCCTCGTAATATTTATGTGTACAATTCCTGCTGTTGTCATTGGTCTTTTAATAAACTTGAAAAGATAAATATATTGAAAAGATTTGCTTAACTTCCAGGAACTTGTGACCTTCCTGTAGGTGATCACCTGAGACAGGTAACACAGCGTTCCGTTACCTTTGAAGGACAAACTATCACATATACATGCGCGACTGGCTTCCAATTCAACGACACGTCAACGGTAAAGAACCTAACTTGTCAAGCCGATGGAACATTTGATCAGAGTTTACCTAGCTGTGCTCCTATATCGTGTGTTTTTCCTACTGATAAATTCAATTTGGATTTGGCAGAAGGACCATATGTCTACAAGCAGAATGTGACGTTGTCTTGCATTCCTGGATATCATTTCTCTGGTTATGACGTCGACGCGTCGTTTAAGTCACAATGCATTGCGATAAATACTCTGGAACCGCCAATACCAGACTGCATAAAAAGAACATGTACTTTACCTCATTTAAACAATACAGTGACAACTTCTGATAGCACGACTCTATTCTTCATGACTTCAGTTGAATTCAAATGTATGAAAGGTTTTCAATTCCCGGATGGTAATACCAGTGTAACTTTGACGTGCGATGAAACTGGTGGATTTGGTGTGGACTCTCTTAGTTGTACAGGTACAAATTTCAAGGCATATGAATAATGGGTATCCTTTCGAATCCCCATGCAAATTGACTTGGTCATCGACGCAGACAGGTGTCTGCAATTCCAGGCAGCCAGGCAGGCAGCAGTAATGTCCACTGTAATATTTTGATACTCAGGCACTCTATATGGCCCTATACAATTCTGTTATCTTTGGTTTAAATACTGGTTCTACATTAATTGTTACATTATATACAGAGTTTATATTCACACTTCAGAAAAACTGAAAATTCCTTGCTTATTTTTATGCAAAATCAAAGATTGATTTTTAAATATAAAGATTCGCCGTCTAGTAGAGCATAAAAATGTTTAAAACCATCTCACTTGTTTCCCTTTTACCATCCAGCGGTGTTGCCTGAGGCTGGTACCCAAACAGCATCCACAGGCCCTAACATTGGTGTTAGTGTTGGTGTGGGAGTTACTGGAGCGATAGTGCTGATATTACTCGTTGTTATAGTTGTTGTATTCGTCAAACGCAGACGGTAAGTAAAAAGAGACTATGAAAAACTGGTTTTATACATTCCAAACAAACGTAACGATAAAGGAAGGGTACACGTAAAGTGAAAAGAGACACCTTTTAGGCTATGATTGTATAAATGCATCAGACCCTGTAAAGTTTGTCAAATTTTAAGTGTTATTTATCAGAGTACCGTAGGATATAAAATATATGGACATGAAATATTTAATCCTTTAATCGACGTGTTTTCTTTAATGTATTGGTGCATCTGGACGATGTCGGCTATCCCTGCCATGGTGTAAGCATATATAGATTCATCAATTCTTAGTGTTTTGGTTTGAAATATGTTTACGCATTACGAATTCTGATATTCCTCCTTCTAAATTAATTTGTCTTTTAACCTTCTTCCTGATAAGGGGTACATGTGAACTAATGCATTTCGTTTCCATTCAGTAAACAGTGCCACTCCTCCCAGCCGCCCAGGGCCGTTAAAGCGGTTCTCAGCGACACCCCCGCGTTACACCAAAACAGTTCGAGTCAGCCAGACAGTGCTAATAGGGAACACGAGTATGTGTCACTGGAGGCCAAAACTGTCAACAGTTAACCGCGTGGCTGAATATGTTAACGTTAATGACAGTGATTATACTGCCCTTAGTACTGTAGCAATCAAAGATAGTCACAGGCATCCAACACCTGCTAACTCGGTTAACTGCGACACCTCAAAGGTATACCAAAACAGTTTGAGTCCGCCAGACAGTGCTGATAGGGAGCACGAGTATATGTCACTGGAGGCCAACACTGTGTCAAAAGACAACCGCGTGGCTGAGTATGTTAATGCCAATAACAGCACTTACACTGTTCTTGGCATGCCAGCAAACGAAAGTAATCAACGACAACCAACAGCCGCTGGCATATATCAAAACGAGGTGTAACTTGTTCAATGATAAGAGACTAAACTGCTTCACATCATACTTAAGTAAAGGGATAATAACGCTTCGTTTTGGCCAAAAAATGAATTTTCCTGGAGTAAACAACAATTTTCCCATACTTACCAATGGTTAATGGATCCATTTTTACATCCAAAGTTAGTCCCTGTTTTTTTTCTAAAAAGTTTGTTTTTTTGTTAAAATCTCTTAAGAGATAGGGAACACGAGTATGTGTCACTGGAGGCCAAAACTATGTCAAAAAGTTAACCGCGTGGCTGAATATGTTAACGTTAATGACAGCGATTATACTGCCCTTAGTACTGTAGCAATCAAAGATAGTCACAGGCATCCAACACCTGCTAACTCGGTTAACTGCGACACCTCAAAGGTATACCAAAACAGTTTGAGTCCGCCAGACAGTGCTGATAAGAGATTTTAACAGAGTATAGCCATCAATGGAGGTCACGTGATCTAAAGATAAACTCAGATAGCAGAATAATAGCTATAACTGCCATTTTTGTGGTAAAACAGAATATATTATATTTCTATGAGTTATTCACAATGTTTTTATTGTGAAATATACATCTCCTTCGAAGAGTTATTATCCCTTTAACTATGAAATGAACGGCATAACACAGAGTTTCAGAGGTAGTAGGAGTAGTAATGGTAGTAGTGAATTTATCATAGAGACTTACGTTGTCATTTATACCAGGTCTATTGCACCTATAAATCACCTATCAGTACTGTATAATCAAGATGGTTATTTGCCTATATCAAAGTTTATTATCACAATAAAACACAGGTAGGAGTGATAGTGGTGTGTATTGGAGTTTGTCTTAACTCTTGAAACAGTTAGTTTCATTATTACAAATTAGAATGACAAATCAAATTAATCAAGTGGCAAGCATTTAAATTATACACATGTAAAAAACTAAAGGAGATTTTTCAAATGTATAAAATTGTCCTTTTGTGTTTTATTTTACGAAATAAAGCATCAAAATCATGTTTTGTTCTCAACAGTTTGAGATTGTTCAATTTGAAGACATCCTCATTGGCAAACAGACGGCAGTCTGTTCTCCGGTCATGAAGAATAAGTTCTACAGACACAATGACTTCACACTGAGCGTATCCGTAGATAAAACAGTTAACTTTTGGCAATCTTAATGTTACTGAAGAGCAGTCCAGCCGCCTCGCAACAAGGATCGCAAATGCAGTGCACGCATGCGCCAAAGTACCGCTTGGAGCACGTGAGGTAGATCTCGAAGGACCGATATGCAGGCGTGAGGTTCCACACGTGATCGAACGTAATCATGGCGAACTCGCAGCCCCAGCAGAGAGCGATCGGCAGGGCGCAGATGATGGTGATGAACTTGTAGCAGCAGTTTTTCCCTCCCGTGAAGCACTTGAAAGCGTTTCGCCAGACACAGTCAATACTTTGGGTTCCCTCGGGTTCGCCGAAGATGTCCTCGAATTGGGTCTAGAATGAAAAACAAAACGACATTATTCTATAGGCTAAAAACACTGCTCTTAGTGTTCATTTTTGTTCTCGTGTGAGGAAAGACTTCAGTATAACTAGATTTCTAGCGAAAATGTGGTATTTCCACCATACTACTCAATACATGTCAGTTGAGAAAAGCCCATATCTTCATAGTTGACAGACATGACTTTGCCACCCAAAAGTGATTTTGTAGTTTTACAGATTTCAGTAAATGATTTTTTCATGAAAATATCCTAAAAACATAACGACGTTCAAACCAAATGTTTAATAGGCGTTGTGATGTTGTTAAGGAGAAGTAACTAAACGTTGTTGCTATAGATTACGCTAACATGACATTTCTTTCCTCTAACTTTGTTTTACAATGATGTACTAAAAGATAAAGTGTAATCTGGCGAAATATCCTAAACGCAAATAGTTTCATTGCTCAGTTCTGCTAATAGCCTAATAATTCTCTTGTTTGTGCACGAGTACGCATTCGAAGCCACCGCATCTATAGCCACGGAGTTGTGATGGCAGTGAAGTGACTTCAGAGGGCGTCGTCGGTGCTTTTTAGACCCTGTCCCCATACCTAGATCGATCTATCGGGATCGACCCGGCTTAGATGTCTGGCACGCCTACTGAAGCTGCTTAAAGATAGTTAATTACCCCCTAACAGCTTCAGTAGGCGTGCCAGATAACAGAGCCGCTTAAGCTGAATGCAATTTAGCTAGAAACCCCTCGGAGATCCGATCCTGCTAGATCGATCTAGGTATGGGAACGGGGTCTAAGACACCTGTCTCGTTATGGTTGTGTTTGGAATACGGTATTTGTGATGACTACTGGTGATCGAAAACGAGGCTGGTTGTGATGATAGTAAACCATGAGTGTGAAGGACGAATGATGGCGTTAAGTACATAAAGTACATAAATAAGTAAAAATAAAGAGTAAAATGATTAAAGTAAAATGACCTTGCAAATTTTTTAAGTACAGATATTTTTCATTGCCTTCGTTTCTTAATTTTTTTATAAGAACCCCTAAAAAGAGCTGGTTCTTGTGATTTTTGTTTGCCATTGATATCCTTATTCAAACAGAATGCCCAAACTGCTTTTTGATTTGAGAAAGGCTCTCCATTGTCAAAAATTTCAATTTTCAATTTCACCTTGAGTTAAAAAAAAAACAATATTACACCAATGTTATGTTGGTTGAGAGCTATATTGGTCGGGCATTTTGGAAGTAATTTTCTTTAATAGTTTCATGGTTTAAAAGTAAATTTCATTTTCGTTAGAAGTACTAGAAATTTAAAAAGACATCAATTAAATTCGTGACAACATTTTCCAGTCTCAAAATCTACAAATTGTCCCTTTGACGAATCATACCACGCCACAAACGCCACGAACCATACAAAATCATAGCACTAGAAGTGACAGATTGTGTATTTCTAACTTACCAAATAATAATAATAATAATAATAATAATAATAATAATAATAATAATAAGATGCATTATTTTTAGCAGAATTTACTTAAATGTTATTATTGATTGTGGGCGCATTAAATCATAAACTGAATTCTCTTACATTTGGTACTTTTTCACCAGTACTTTTTCATTATCGAAGTATAAATTGCGCTAATTAAGCTTATGAATCAAAGTTTTTTGTTGAAGTTTTCTATTCATTGGCAGGTATATCCATTTCACAATATACCTACCTTGACGTGAGCGTTTAAATCATTAGGATCGCGTTGTACCATATCAACCTCATCCATTTTCTTTTAACTTTCTTGAATGATAAAACGCTGTTAGTTTTATCGTTGCGCTGTTGAAATTAGTCTCTATTTTTCAAAATAAAATGCCTAATGGCAGGAATACTTTAGGAAGTTCTTATCTTTTAGTGGAAGCTATGTTTGTGTGCGTTACCGTTACCACGGGATATTCTGTAAGACGAGGGGTGGAGGGGGGGGGGAAGATATTACAAAGCAGACATACTTCGCATCTCACCATTCTCTTAAATTCAAAATTTGGATAGCTTTATATTTGACAACACTTCCACATTTTCTAACCCTCAAACAAACTTTTTCGGTTCATTTTTATACCTTGAACTTATTTTAAAAGTGATTACTCGTCGGACTAATGCATTCTGCCCCTTAGTTACCTCAAAGAGCGCAAATCTCAGCACAAGGACTTGAGATAATCCCTTGCCTACTATTTGGCATAGGTTAGTCACATATCTCTCTGATTCCTTGTTGGCAACCAAGAGAAAGATAAGTATGAATATCTAAAGGGATTTATTAAACAGACCCAAGCATTTTCAATTATAAGTCACGCTTTCCATATTGTATGCAATATAGAACTGTTATTGTAAAACATGGATGGCTACTTAATTAAATCAAAGCTGATAATGTATAGAAGTACATGTTGATAAATGAAATACGATGAAAAACATATAAAGGAAAAACAGACATTTTTGTGTCGTAAGTTAAAAATTATTATTATTATTATTATTATTATTGACGCAAATATGAATAACATTATATTATCTAGGCCTACGTCTTATTTGCAGTGTACAAACGACCTCTAGGTGGGCATATTTAAAAACGATAATGAACATGAAAAATTGTTCGGAATTTTACGAGATAATTCTCTAAAATGGTGCAGCAAAGTCGAAAAACAGATAATCAATGCACTTATTTTCAAATTAATATGAAGTATTAATTTTTTTGCTGAAAATCAAAGCAACAATAGACGCACACGCACGTAAAAGGTAAGCACTCACCCATGCATGTACCTTTATGTAGACATTAAAAAATTACCTTCAAATGTGCGTTTATATCATTGGGATCCCTGTTCACCATATCTGGGGCGTCTTCCCTTGACGTCAGGGTGTCAGTAGACGTCGGGAAAGTTTGCAGCTCGGTCACTTTAGACATGCCTAGAAGTAGAAATGGTCAGTAAATTTTCAATCCTCAGTCTGTTATCTTTTACACGGTTGCTCTGACAGGCTGAAGACGAAGATTAAATACTGAATTAATCATAATATAGTTAATCTGTCAATAGTATTGTTGGGTTATGCTCTGTCGTCAAACCCAGCTGTTTTTAGGGATGACGCTGTTTACAGACAGATAAGCTTATTACGCTGAAGCTCTGTTTGGAACACTAGTATACAAATGTCCGTCTTATCTAAGAAACCTGCCAGTACGTGCATAACGACGACAAGAGGAGGCTACTTTGGCAGCTTGCCTTTGGGTCGCTTTTAGTGACGACCGATACAAAAGTACAGTTGTATACGATTGGAGCTGCTTTAATAACATGTTTCTGATAAATAACATCTTTGTTTGTAATATTGTAGGATTCTGTTGTGTTAGCAATGTTGTGGACACACTTGGCTCAGGTCGACGCGTTATTTAAGAGAAGAGAGCTGTTGTTTTGTCTCTTTTGGTGTAAGAAAACAGACTTTAAAAAGAAAAGGCGTCAGACAAATAGCCCGATTTAGGAGTAGCCCTTTCTCCCTATTCTTTCTCTAGCATAAGTTCACTTTTAAAAATGTCTACTTTTAAAAAAATATACACTTTGAATAAGCGGAAATATTTCACAAATATTGGTCTGTTAATTTTGTGATTGGCCTTTTTGTAACACTTTTCATTTCAGTCAACTAGGTTTATTTAACGCGGCAAAAATGGCAAAAATGAAAAACGCAATATCTGAGTAAGAAAACTGGCGCATCTACCGCATTTCATATTGATGTACTATATTTCGCACTTCTTTTTCTAAAGAGTTACTCATTTGCTCTGAAAATGACCTCCAAATTCCTTTGCTCTAAATGCGGTTTTTGCATAAACTATGACTATTTCGGGAACAAACCACCAGGAGCAGATACGTTACTGTAAGTACATTTACGTAAAGCATTACCTAAATGATAGTAAGATCAGGTATTTTACTACATAATTAAATTTGTAGTTTGTCTTTGAAGTTGACGACGTGATACCATTTGAATTAATTTTATGATTTTAAAGTTATTTTAGTCGAGTTTATACTAGGTGAACACACTCTCTGTGGTATAGGTATGATGAATCGCATTTGACGACTTGTTTCACTTCTAGAGTTGTGAAAAACCGACCGCTGATAGGTGGTGACATGCGACATGGGCTGAAGGAAGGAAGGGGGGGGCATTCTCATATTGCTTTAGTTGAGACGGGATAATTGATAGTTGTGTTTTTCTACATGAAAGTAGAGCAAGGGGCTGACTGTGGATGATAGAGGGGGTTGGATTTGTGATTTTATTGCATATATAGTACTCTGTTATAAGACATAATTATTGTTCAAACAGTAAAACATAACAACAATATTACAGTACTAGAAACAATACTTGGTGCATGGTGTTTTTTGTATTGTTGGATTTGATCACAGGAAAAAATGTTGTGCTGTAATGTGAATTAATACTGCCCATGTTTGAGAATAAGTGTGTATATGGACCTGTGCACAACTTTTCAAGAATTAATGGAAAAGGTTACTTTGATGTATTAATTAATTAATTTAAATGGTATTATAATGTACATAAATAAATACAGATTATTAATTTCCTTATAAATATATTTTTCATTGTCAGTTATGATTATTGTTGTTTTTGTTGTTGTTTCAGTTTTAAATTTGTAAATTAATATTCTAACCCTGTAGAGTACATACCCAAACTGTAGTGGATTATTTCAGATTGCTAGAGGACGCGTACATAATGAAGGATCCGTTTGCAGAGAACCGACGTGGCAAGTTTATCATCCTGGGCAGTCACTGCTCTGTCTGTTCCAAGTCAGTGTGCATAGCTCAGGTGAACTGTGACAAACACTTGTTATGTACTGGTACAGATAGATGTAATAAAAACTACAGATATTAATTGTTTATTTTGTAGTTTTTTCTAATTGGCTCATGCTGATGGATTAAGTGAGATGCAGAGCACACTTTAAGAAGAATGATTTGTATTGATTATCTTGTAAATATAATTGAAAATGGCAGAATTTAATAGGGCATTGCATCCAAGTTTTATAACTATCAATAGTTGTATATTACAAATATATATACAGTGACAATTTTAGGCATGGCTATGATCCTGAATAAGGCATCATATTATTGTTTCAACTGTAGGGTACACATGTCATGATTTTAATATTCATTTTTATTTAATGATGAATATTTTCTTTTCGTATATATCATATTCATTTGTTATATTTTTTTTTCTGTGCATATAATTTGCAATGCAGTGTGATATATATTAATCTTGTGCAATTATTTCAGGGCTGCAGCATTTTTTACACAAAACGGTTCTGCATAGACTGCGTTATAAAAAACCTGAGTGAGTTTCCAACCGAAGTTCAAGAAGAGGCTCAGAAAAGAATACAAAATGACTGATGTGTTTAAATTTGGCCTTTACATCTTACTATGATAACAGTGACTTGGGATGACACTCAGGTATGACTGTGAGGGTGTGTGATTTGTTCTGCAGTGGTACTGTTATGATTTTGGATATGGTCATATATCTGTATATTCCTTTCAGTGAGCTATTCTTTGGAATTCAGTGTTGATTTTAGGTGGTAATAAGTGTGTAGCATTATTACAGCATTTTAACACCCACTGCTGGTCAGAGATGCCAACGCATGGACACTGATAACAACAGATTGTCAGAGGCTTCATTTGTTGTAGCTGTGTACTGTGAAATATATGATGTATATGGATACCTGCATGTATGGGTGTATATGGGTGTATTTATGGGTATATGTTCCCCAGAAGAGTCCAAAAGTTCTGGAAAGCTTCTTTATGCTGTGCCAGCAGTGACGTTTCATTTTAAAAAAATGCACTATATAAGAGATCCCAAAGGAGGCACATTTTCCTCTTCTTTGTTAATTTGGTTTATAGCAGATGTTTTCTCCACCCATGTTCTCTCTATCTCTCTCTCTCCCCCTCGTCCCCCTTACCCCGCCACCACCCTGGTGAAATCCTGGGTGGTCATAAAAAGTAATGGTAAAAATATAATTTTAATTTTTTGATCACTTATAATTGAGGAGTACCGGGTGCCCTTTGAAAATTGGACAAAATAATACCGAAAAATACAACTGGGTGTTTATGTAAATGTTAAAAATTCTGCCAAAGTGTTATAATTATAAAATTGAGGGGTGACATTTGGTGTGATCCCGGGTCACTTTTTCTCTTTTTGGCAATTTTCTGGTCAGAACTGATACCCATTCCAAGTATTAATGTCACAAGTCAGAACATGTGTCAAAAACAAATTATCAAAACATCTGGAAGAAATGTTTCTCTATAATTTGATAATTATGGAAAAGTGTTTAATATCGTAATTGAGGAAGATGGCGGATGGCTGCTGTGCAGTAGTTCAATTGTCTTTGTGTGTGTTTTTCAAGGGGAAGGGTTACTGTGTATCAGCATGGTGTAGTCTGTGTGAAATGATCATGGCGGTGTCTTACGACGAGGTGGCCTCCGTGATAAGGTCAGGAGGTTGTCAGCTTTGCGTGTCATGTGATGTCTTCCTCTCAGCACTGACATGATATTTGAGCACAAAATAACTTAATCTGTGTATGCTGCTGATTGCTTGGCACATGCAACCTTGTGACCATGGGTCATCATGGTGGGGGTTGAAATGTGTTGTTTGGGGGGGGGGGGGGCAGGGATGGGACCTAGCCATTTACCCTTATATTCCTTAGTAAAATGCCTATGATTGTGTGGAATATTTTATTTTACTTATAGAAAAATCACCGAGTCCATTAAGAGCAGGTATGATTTTTAGAAAGTTTGACTTTAAGAGATAAAGCCAAAATGTTTGTATTATTAGAAAATAAGATAATTTTTAAGAATATGAACTGTCAAAAAGTTTGAGTGGTGTCTTATGATAAGTTGGAAGATTTGGACTTACAGAGTGGGAAGTCATTCTTTGGAGACGGCCAAGATAAACTTGAGACAGCTATATTTGAACTTGTCTTTAAACATAAACCACAATGTTAGCAGGAGTTCAGGCTCAGTCAAGGGTACCAGTCTGACAGTCAATGCACTGATGTATACCCACGAGCTTATTAGGATTGCTCATTGCTACTCAATAGTAGCATTATTCACCAAAAAAAAGTCTTCAAACTTTTTTTCTCTCTTTTTTTCCCAAAGTTGGTATAAGGCGTCAGTTGGTGCCTATTTAAACTGTGAACAGGCCAGTAATTCCTATTGTGATGGATGGATGTCCACATGTGAACTTCTCATTCATCAAAAAGACAACTTTTCTGTACTGGAATTACTTTTTGCATGCACATGCACTTTTGCTCTAAGAGTTGCCAATTTGGGCTGAATTAAAGTGCCTCTCAAAATGCCCAAATTGGTGCAGTTCCAGCATGGCTGACCATCTTGGTCATGCAAGAACTGACCTTTGCCACAAGGGGTCAGTTTCATAAAAGTCCTTTAGACCAAAAATTGGACGTGAATTTTAGACAATTTTTTTATGTAATTTGCTTTGACCTGAGTTAAAACCAATAAAAGTTCAGTAAAATGAAATATTGTGATCATTTTGATAAAAAATACAGAAATGGTAATAATTTTAGTTTTTTTTATTATTAAACTAGGGAAGTAGACAAAAATTTTGGAAAATAAATCCAACTTTTGGTCTTCAGTTCTTATCTTTAACTTGTCATTGACATTGTGGCCGGAGCTACACAGACCTATGTTTGTGGGGTTAGTTTAAGGAAAAAGTAGCAAATGAATGAAGCTGGCAAAATAAGGAGCCTGTTTCAATGAGTACTTCAGAAAGTGATGCTGGAATTTGGACACTCAATTATATAGATTGAAAGGCATTAAATTTTGTGGTATCATTTTTGTGAAAAATTGCATAGGTAGGATTGAGAGGAATAGCACTAAGTCTTATGAAAATGAATTTTACCTAATAACACTTTTATTTAATGACTTATTGGTTTTTAGTCTTTGTAAATAGCTTAAATAACTTTGAGTCTGTAAAAGTTGATGACAAAGATGAAGTTGACTTAACACTTTAATTCAATGGCTTGATTTTCAATCATTGTAAATAGCTTGTATAACTTCTGAGTCAAAAGTTGAGTAAAAGTTGACAATTGAAGATAATTGGTCTGACTTTCCACTACAAAGTGAGGGTCGGATATTGGGTGTTCCTATCATGTAGCTCCATCTGCCTGCTTCTGTCACATATGTTACCTGTGTCAATGGCTCCTGTGGTGATAAACGCAGTCAGAGANACAGCTATATTTGAACTTGTCTTTAAACATAAACCACAATGTTAGCAGGAGTTCAGGCTCAGTCAAGGGTACCAGTCTGACAGTCAATGCACTGATGTATACCCACGAGCTTATTAGGATTGCTCATTGCTACTCAATAGTAGCATTATTCACCAAAAAAAAGTCTTCAAACTTTTTTTCTCTCTTTTTTTCCCAAAGTTGGTATAAGGCGTCAGTTGGTGCCTATTTAAACTGTGAACAGGCCAGTAATTCCTATTGTGATGGATGGATGTCCACATGTGAACTTCTCATTCATCAAAAAGACAACTTTTCTGTACTGGAATTACTTTTTGCATGCACATGCACTTTTGCTCTAAGAGTTGCCAATTTGGGCTGAATTAAAGTGCCTCTCAAAATGCCCAAATTGGTGCAGTTCCAGCATGGCTGACCATCTTGGTCATGCAAGAACTGACCTTTGCCACAAGGGGTCAGTTTCATAAAAGTCCTTTAGACCAAAAATTGGACGTGAATTTTAGACAATTTTTTTATGTAATTTGCTTTGACCTGAGTTAAAACCAATAAAAGTTCAGTAAAATGAAATATTGTGATCATTTTGATAAAAAATACAGAAATGGTAATAATTTTAGTTTTTTTTATTATTAAACTAGGGAAGTAGACAAAAATTTTGGAAAATAAATCCAACTTTTGGTCTTCAGTTCTTATCTTTAACTTGTCATTGACATTGTGGCCGGAGCTACACAGACCTATGTTTGTGGGGTTAGTTTAAGGAAAAAGTAGCAAATGAATGAAGCTGGCAAAATAAGGAGCCTGTTTCAATGAGTACTTCAGAAAGTGATGCTGGAATTTGGACACTCAATTATATAGATTGAAAGGCATTAAATTTTGTGGTATCATTTTTGTGAAAAATTGCATAGGTAGGATTGAGAGGAATAGCACTAAGTCTTATGAAAATGAATTTTACCTAATAACACTTTTATTTAATGACTTATTGGTTTTTAGTCTTTGTAAATAGCTTAAATAACTTTGAGTCTGTAAAAGTTGATGACAAAGATGAAGTTGACTTAACACTTTAATTCAATGGCTTGATTTTCAATCATTGTAAATAGCTTGTATAACTTCTGAGTCAAAAGTTGAGTAAAAGTTGACAATTGAAGATAATTGGTCTGACTTTCCACTACAAAGTGAGGGTCGGATATTGGGTGTTCCTATCATGTAGCTCCATCTGCCTGCTTCTGTCACATATGTTACCTGTGTCAATGGCTCCTGTGGTGATAAACGCAGTCAGAGAGCCCGCGACTAGCTGGAGGTGAGTAAGAGGCTTGTTTACCCGACACGATCAAGGATCTTCCCCGCGTCCTATCATGCAACATTGCCTGACCTGGGCTTATTTGCATTGGTGGTTGAATTGATATCTAACAATACCACTCATCGCTCTAAGTCAGGGTGAGAAAAGAACCATTTTCCGACTGCTCATCGTGGGCTTCATTGGATGATGGATCGGTACGGTCGTCAACAATAATTCGATGACAGTATCACGTCATTCCGCAGACACATATCCTCGCCAAATAACTGAGTAAGTAAGTTGTGAAAACCAAAACAGACAGCAGATGAGACCTGCGATTAGTCATTTGATTTCAGAGTGGAGCTTCTCAAAAGAGACCGTGCTGTGATCTTTGTATGGGAGTAAAGACTTCACTAAGTGTCTCAGCAGGATGTCCGTTCCAATGAAATTAGATAGTTGTAGTTTGTGTCTCTTCTTTGAGTCTTCCTCTTGTTTACAGTAGGACTGTCTGTTATAGATATTATAATTATACCAGCTGTACAGCTGTAGGGCTTCCAGTATCATAGATTCTTGGTTATTGTCAAAGTGAACATCTGGAGTTTGTCATCATCTCAGTATGGTATGAAATGAACTGATATGGTTTTAAGCCAAAAGATGGCAGCACTTGGTAATTTGACCAAGATGAGCTGCATTTGCAGATTAACAAGTATTTGAATATAAATATTTTTTCATGTTAATTACTAGTAATGCAATTATAATAAAAAAAGTTTGGAATGTGTTTGGAATGTGTTTTAAACATGAAATTGAATTTACTTACCCCAATAAAGTTTATTATTATAATCACTTAGTAACACATTTTTTCAGAATTTTCTGTTCAGCTCTTCAGTATCAATAATAGGAATGTTGTTTTGAGAAATATATGTTATCTGTTTTTTTATTAAATAATTTAAATTATGTATATTTTATGTTAATTACAGCCCAAATTGATTTGACTCTGTGTATACAAATGACAAAATACTTTGTTTGTGTGACTTCTACATCTGCATTTTAATTTCTGTATTTTTTTTATATATAATGGAGACTTTTATGAATAAAAATTGTTGCCCATAGGCAGGGAGGTTTTAAGGCATTTGAAGTGGCCTTTTGGCCAGAAAAGGTCGGTACACTCTGAATCAGTAGGCTCTATGACATTTGCAAAGTTGGGTTGTCCAGTGGGGTAAAAATCTTTGTCCTTCTCCAAATTTTTAAAAAAGCAAAAATGTTCATTTTAAGCTTTTGGCAAGTAGTGTAGTGCATTTAAGTGGTGATGACTTCATCTTAGTCAGAAGATGCCCAAAGAATAAAAGCACTAAGTTCAGAGTCTGTAAACCTAGCAGAAAGTTGAAAATCATGTCGATTAGAACATTGCATGTTACACAGGCAACCTGAAGATCAGCCAGCAAACAAACAGCAGTGCTTGCGTAACTCCCTCAAGATGCCTTTTTACACTTTCTTCCTTTGTAATTAAGGTATTTGCAGTCTTCCATGCTGTAAGTACGGATAGATCGTAGTTCCTCTGACGTTAGCGTTGCATGTGCGGACTCTTGTGGGGGACATCAAATCTATGGATCTGCAGTAGTTTCTGGATAGGATTGACGTATGAAAGCATGCTCTGTTAAGCTCGTTACAGTGTGTGGTCAGCTTTAAGACAAAAGTCACAGCTTGTTCAGTGATTCTGATTCCTTGAAGTACAGTTGTTATGTCACTGATGTCTATTTTAGGGTGTTTTCAAGGAAATTGCGGGCCTACGTGTACGAAAGGCTGACATGCTTGAGGAAAGGTTTAGAGGATTCGGGAAACAACGGTTGAGAGTCGATACTTTCACTTGAAAGATTTTTGTCATACTTCTTTGATTTATTATATGAATAGTTCCAGTCTTTGAGTTCTGATTGATAATTTGTTATTTTAATTCTTTTCTGTGTCTCGTTTTGGTCATCTATCATCCACCTTAACCTTTACAATCCTTGGGTATTTTTTAAAGATTTTTTTTTATATTGTGATGCCTGGAAAATGTCACTTAGGTTTGTTCTAATTAAGAGGCCGTTGACCCTTCAGCACCAATCCTTGCCAGATTCTTTATTTTTAAACCCCTGTTTCAACATTGTGGGCACACATAACATGCATCAGATCTGAAACTTTGGGGGCTGGGGGGGTGGGGGGGGGGGGGGGTAATTGTGCCCAAGACCAGAATCCATACTTGTGTTAGATAAGACCAGATTTATTAAGGTCATAGTTTTCTGTAACTCTCTTTCTCTTTCTCTCTTTTTCTTTTCACATAAAGAGAGCCATTGCATCATGGACATTTATGTCATGGGTTGAATAATAACATGGCCATCTGATTATTTCTGGCCTTCACTGCTTTTTTGTATGATCAGACATTGATATCTGTCAAGTGTTATCGCAGAACTTTTTTTTTTCAGTTTTTGGAATGGGCCTGGTCTTTTGTGTATGTTAAAACTCTATTATCATTATTTTTAGTACTAGTACATCAATTTGCACTGCAAAATATCTCATGAAACATTTTCTGGTTGCCCCTCTCTGCCACAGTTAAAGCCTGGAAAAGGATTTTCGCTAAAAATGATGTTTTAGAAATATCAAATCCTGATATCTAGTAAACTACATTTGTTAATTTTCTGCAGTTAAAATAATATAGGGTTTCTTTTTGTATGTAGTGTTAAGCTGTGTGATTAAATATATATGAAAGGATTTAAGTTTGGAAAAAAGCCAGTGAACACAACGCTATGTTTAGAGCTTACTTGTTTGCCTGTGTTTTGTGGTTCTGCATTTTCGTTACTGCATGCTTCATGTGTGTGTCCACGTGCATGTTGCGTGCTTTTGTGCTCATTTAGATAATCAGCCCCTCAACACACACAGCAGCTTTAAAGCATGCAGCAACGAAATTTTTACAGTGGATCCCTAGGAAATTAAACACTTCCTTCTCTTTGCATTGTTTTTTGTTTTGTTTTGTTTTAAGAAAAGTGTGTTAGAGAGGTAACATGTGTTCGTGTGTGTGTGTAAGAGTGTGTGTGTCTTGAGGACCTGGAGAGTATCAGGAAAATCAGGTGATTGGAGGGAATGTATGGGGTGATAGACCGTTAGCGTAAACAATCGGCTACCCCTTGCAGTCTCAGTGTTTACAGCCGTGGATTGCTGGGTGGAAAATTCCCATGATGGTCATATATACATGTATGGAATATATGTATTGTTTCGTGTCCTTGCATGTGAAAGTACATGCATCCTAATTTTTGTCACGTAGGAGACTCGTGTTGGAATATTTTAAGTTGTTATTTGCTTAATTATGATGATTTAATAAAGTGAGGTGAAAATTGCTACATATCTACAATGTCAACTTTAACTAACTTAGTTGAGTCCAAAAATATGTGATGCATTTTTTTTAATCTTTAAAAAGTATGTAAGTTATAGTTTGCTGTATGAACTCAAAAATTATATCAAATGCATTTTCATCAGTGGTGTATTTTTAGATATTTGCCGAGTGAGGTTACACAATTTATCCACAGAATGATTTTTTTTTTAAAACTATTTTCTCTTAATGTCTGTTGCACTATAGTTTATTGCACAATTAAGAGTACAAATTCTTCGTGTATTGCATGTTATTTATGTATTGCTTTCAAAGCAACTATTCCTGGTGCATATCATTGCAGCCTGTATTGTTCAATAGTAATCCCACTTCAAGCAGGTTATTGAACATTTTCTTGTCTTGTATAATGTCACATATGATATCACATGATTCCCATTGGTAAATAAATAAATAAATAACTGGATTACGATTATGTCTTCATTAATACACAAGATTATTCAATCCATTTCATTGATAAATATGATCTAATAAGTAGACTTACAATGGTTGTAGTATTGTGGGTATTTTCAGATTTCTCAGAGAAGAAAGATCAGGCCAGACATGTTACTATCGTTTGAACAACACAACTGGTGCCCGAGTTTGCGGAACGCGTGAGTATTTTCAAACAATTTTGACTGCTTTTTTTTTCTACAGCCATCATCAAATTACAGGCAAGATTTTGAAAGTTGGAACACCACCTTTTGCCTTTGTTTTCCTCTTTTTTATGAAAGTAAAAGAGTTTATTTATCATGGTGAAATAGGCTTTTGCCAAGTTTCGAGCCTGGTAGTTATCAAATCTCTGGAGAGCATTCTTAGTTCATCTGAGGATTAGTCATTGACAAGGATATTTTCAGTATTTTTTTTTTTGTTGTTGTTGTTATTTTATTTTATTTATTGATTTATTTTTTGTAATGAGAGGATTAAAAGAGTATACATTATATTTTTAATATGATCATTTTCAAATTTAGGTTTTTATGATGAGAGAAGGAGATTCATAGCTGGTAACTACAATGTAAGATGGGAGCATACCCCAGGGGGACCACCCTTAATATGGAGGACCTGTTATGGACAAAGTTGACCCCTGGGGACCACCCTTGATAAGGAGAATCTGTTATGGACAATGTTGAAACAAAACTCCCAGGCAGAGGTTGATTCAGTGATTCAGATTGTCCATAGTTTACTAAAGGAGAAAGGCCATTGATGCTGCATGTGAACAAATCAAGAGTTCGTTCTTGACAAGAAGTTTTAGCACAATGTGTATTGGAATTTCACATGCTTTATAGTTAAGATCAAGATACAAGATTTCAATATTATAAAAAGTAGTAAATGAAATGAGTTTTTAAAAATCTCTTGCAATTTATTTATTTGATACATTTTTTAATTTTATTTTTGGCTTACTCTTTGTTAGAGACCTGGAAACAGGAAAAATACAGTCGTAACCATTGCTCAGAAACGTAATATACAAATATCAACAAAAGAACTGATAAAACAATTTCCAGATAAACAACAGGTGGCAGATTACATTACACATACAGATGTGAGTCACAAAGCCTTGTGTTTTGAAGACAAAATTAGCTTTTTAGAGACACCAATGTCGGACTGTAGCATAATAACTGACCAGTTGCACAGCTGTGTTTTTTATGTTTTCGTGGAAGTATGGCCAGTGCAGAAGATGCAGAATAAAAATGATTGCAAACAAAACATTTACACTTACCCTGCTGATCTGGGCTAATAGGTATGTTGAATTGCCACCCCACCTCAAAACTATTACACATTTAAAGATAGAAAATCTCAAATTATGTCTTTATGTTTGCAGTGCAAATGGAAAACTTCAAATATATGCTCAATGATAATAAAAAGTCTTCATGCACAGAGCTCCCTTTTTTTTTTTTTTTTTTTTTTTTTTTGCTGGACAAAAATGTGCACCTTTTTACCCCCCTTCCCCCCAGTTGACCCAACTTGAAAAATGACATACCAGTAGAAACTAAAATCAAATTTCAGAGTGGGCCTTTTCAGGTTCATTCTACCCCCCCCCCCCCCCCTTGGCCAGGGTGGAAATGTTTTAGTGCTCACCCTAAGTTGTAACATGCAGTGTACTAGTAAATATAATTTAGAAATCACTCTACCACAATGTCATCATGTCATTTACCAGGAAGTGGTGTTGTGGAAACAAAATACAACTCTACTGAAATTAGGTATGCTGATTATTACATACAAATCAGGAAGCATACTAGGACAGGTGTATTTATGATCTGTAATATACTAAGTACAGTGTAGTACTTACAAGTAATACAGATCTGTCCACCCACATTTGATCATTAAAGTTGGTCACCTTTCTTAATAAGCTTCATGTGGTCAGATCTGCTGACCACTGTCGGTGACCCTGCTGTGACCACAAACCACTTCCTAACAGCTGGTAATTTTGACTTATTCTCATTTCATGTCTTTGATGGAGTGATATGATAATATGCAATTTGACTTTTTTTATATCAGCTTGTGATAGTATTAGAGCATTATTTTTACCATTGTTGTAAGTTATTTCCACATTTCATGATGAAAGATGACTGTCGGTTGCCTCTTTTTTGTGATAATTCTTTCTTATCTGATCTTGATGGTCATCTCTCTTCAAGGAAGTATTAAAGTTGGTATTGAATTTCATTTTTTAAAAATGTGTAGTTTTCAGAGAGGAAATGTCTGTAACTCCTATGACATTCTGCTTTTCATTGGGATTCTGATTGTTTTTGAAAGCAAGGCTCTCTTCTCGGTCCTTTAAGTTTTACCACTCAGAAGTTACTTTTTAGGCAACTATTCTCATTGTTTTTATTGGTTTTAAAGGAGAAACTAGGATAAAGGTGGAGATTGCAAAAAGTATATGATGCATTATAACGTTGACCAGAGATTTTTGCACAGTGATTGAATTTAGTAACTGGATAGACTTATTGGGTTAACTGTGAGTTATGTGGTGGTTCTCATGGTCCCAGCTTTAGAATGTTGTCATAAATCACATTTGAAGTTTTATTTACATATTCTTTTCTCTTAATACTTTGAAGTATCATCATCGTATTAACCACACACACTAAAGTTTTAAAAGAGTGCCCTTTTTACGTCTGCATTTTTAATGAAAAAGTGTTGTCAACGTGTTTTGGAAGTTTTTAAGTTGCTCAAAGTCATAATTGGCTGTAATGAAAACTTACATTTTTACCGTCTGTTTTGATGTGTATATTGGCCTATTAAAGTAAAAGAGTTGATGAAAAACGTTTTTTTGAAAAGAGCGTGGTGTGACACAAATATGACATAAATGACGTAAATGGGATATGTGATAAATGTTTCTGATACCTTTGTTTCCCGGTTTCAAAATGCAAAGGCTGTAGAAAAATATTTTGTGTTGTTGGCATACCCACCACAGCAACATTGAGTATGTACAAAGTTGAATGAACTTTACGACAGTTTACTTGTATCTTTTGACACAAAAGAAATTTGCTGAGAAGTCATCGCGGGGTTATGTAGCGTCATGCTATCTATTATACAACAAAACGGAAGGACGTCACTGCCTCAGGTATCACTTGAACAGCGTAATCACACCACCTTACATTCATACAACACAGCCAGGGGTGTCAGTCATACATAACATAGTATTGCTGGTATTTTGAAGGAAAGGATACAAGTTGGTCGAGCCAAGGGGCATGCATTTCCATGGGAGGGGGGGGGATCCTTTATCTTTTTGTAGATAAGCTCATTTTGAAAATAGAAATAATTACATCATAAAGAGAAAATGCCTGCCATACCTTACATATGACAGAACTTAATGCAGATGTTCTTTAAACTATGGTTTTATTTCATTCTTTGTCCTGAAAATGGCAGGTTAATAAGTCCTTTCTTACAATTTGTCTCTCTGACCTATGCATACGATACTAAGATCATATCCATTGTAAAAGCTTCCTTCATCCTCATTACTGAGTTGGTTTCTGTTACATCTTGTTGAAGTACGGAGGTGGCAAACTTTAACACTCCAGTTGTGGGGTAGTGTCGAAGTGTCTGTTTTGAGGTTTTGGGAGTGCACTTCTATTATGATTTTTATAAGAGGGCAAGAGGCCAAAGTGTTGTACTCAGTTACTAGTTCACCCTTGCTGAAGAAAAAAGCATTGTTTTGATTTTTTTTCACTGGTTTTGTAAAATGTGCTGTAAAGGGTTTTTGGTGCACGACTTTTGCCATGAATTTGTTGCAGCCTCATCTTTCAGGTATTGTCACAGTCGTGATAGCACGTGTTGCAATTAATTGTTGCAGGTGCCAGGATTAACAAATCATGCAGAGAGTTTAATGCAATAACTCAGAATTAAAAATGGCTTTTTGTTGTAAACTTACTGCTTTTAAAAATGGGGTAAAAATGCCAGTCATATTTTCAGAGATGTATACCTGATACTCTGATTGTGGTTCCTCCTCTTCTCCCCCTCCCCCCTCCCCCACCTGGGGGAGTTATCCTTTAGCTAGTTAACAATATGAAGAGGCCTAATTTTCGTGAAAAGTAGTCCAGCCAGACTTGTGCAACTGGCGGAGGGGTCAAAGAAAAAGGGGGGGGGGGGGAGTCATGCATTATAGGCTGCTGTACATAGTGTTTGCATGCATGATGCCAGACAAGTCATGATTAGCAATTTTATGTTCCATTTGTAAATCTATGCCACTATAGCACATGTCACCTTGTTGTGAAATAACTGGACCTTGTCCATTTAACTTTACAGGGGGACACAATTTGGCACCTTATATATTTTGATTTATTACAAATGTTTACGTGCTTCCTGAAAAGTTGTTCTCCTTTTGAATACATTGATTGATTCTTAAAGTCTGCCAGGTTTTATTTTTAAAGATGGATTAGAAGTTAGAAACCAGCTGTGCAAGTCAATACATCATATTCAACACACCTTTTCCTCACTTAACCCAATTTTTTCTTAGAAAGAAAATAAAGACTCCCTCATTTATGTATTTTTCTCCCCAAGGCATCAGTCGTGAGATGTTTGTTTTACTAAATGTATGTTCAAAGTGTTATTTTCAAAATAAAGCAGATTGTTTTTGGGCCTCTTTCAAATATAGAAAAGTAAAATACTGAAATGAGTAAAGGGCCATGAATTATGAGCTTTATTATTATTATTATTATTATTATTTTACTTTGTACTTAATCATATAAACCTACAAAAAGAGAATTGTGTTACTTTGTAAAGGTCCCACGAGACAAAGCTTGGAATAGGGTTACATTTATTTTAGCACATATCTTACAAAGTTAAACCACAAATAAAACAGCCACATACTTTCTCAGTTTAAAATATGGTTATGTAGTAAACTGTACAAATATCCAATAGTAAAAGTTATAACGAAAATTCATCAACTCTGGCCTGATTAAGAAAGCTCCACCTTTTCTGACGCCTTCCTTTGAGGTAGCTAGTAGGAGTGAGCGTGTAAACATTTGTTGTTTTCAAGGGAAGCGTGGCAAATACCAGTTCTTCTCAGCCAAAATATAGATCATTCAAAATAGCCATAAATTGAATGTCACTTCCTCATTAGATTTAACAAAATGTTTCTCTAAGAACTTGCCCCATTGTTACAATAGCTGCAAACACATTTAATTTACTGTTCTTTGTAAAACAAGGCTTTGAATTCCTTCCTTTACAGTTTGACTCAACGCCCTGTTTACACACAACCAGTTGATTCTGCACGGGCCAGGTGAGTCAGCTCTTGTGCAATATGTGAAAGATTGTGGAAGGCATGCAGATACAGTATCACTACAATGAAAGGAAACGTGCCTTTACGTTGGCGTTGTGGTCAATTATTTCCTTGAAACGAAAGAACAAATTTTGAAAGATTGACTTGGTCTGGGATTAATCTTGAGTTTACACTGAACCATTTTCGTTGTCATAGAAACACAGATGGCAGTAAGTCTATATCAAGGTAATTCTTTTTTTTATCAAATGTTTTATAATTCTTGGCCTTTTGGCTAAGATCAAAGTGCAGTATCTATTCCTATCAGCTTTATAGATGGATTTTTGTTTTTTTTTTTCAAATTACTATTTCAGCTGGAAAAATAAAAGCAATACCATAAGGGAGGTTACTCTTCCTGAACAAAATTGTTTGCTTTCAAGTCATATACAGAAGAGAATCAATTGCATGGTGTCATTCTTTTATTGCCTTTTATCCTCTAGAATTGAGAAATCTGTCACTGGGAATAACAAAACCATCTTAATAACTTACAATCTTATGTAATTAACCTATGTATATGTTCAGTTGCACTCAAAATGAAGTGAAAAAGCATCCAGAAGCTGCGCACAAACAAAAGTTAAAGGGATAACGACTGTTTGTACGAAATTCATGTTTCACAATAAATACATTGTAAACAACTCATGGAAATATTATAAATTCTATTTTACCCCTAAAACGGCAGTTAACGCAATAATTCTGGAATTTGTGCTTGCCATTTGCGTGACCTAGATAGATGGCTATACTTCATAATCATCTCTTAAGAGAATATAATAAAAAAAACTAACTCTTTAGAAAAAAAAACAGGGACTAACTTTGAATGTTGGGATGGATTCATTAACCATTGGTAAGTACGGGAAATTGTCCTTTACCCCAGGAAAATCTTTTTTTTTTTTTTTTTTGCCAAAATGAACAGTTGTTATCCCTTTAATCACCCCTGCTGCTTAAGGAGGTGTGTCAGTTAATCTGCTTGCAATCAGCTATAGTCCCCGTGGAGTTGGATTGATCAATGTTGCGAGATAGTTTGGCTGGGAACAAACTGTGGAATCTTTGTCAGGATAAAAGGACAAATTCTAACTCTCACCAGCAGAGAAAACAAACTGCTCACATGCAGTGGATTAAGTATATGGCTTTTGTTAATATTTCTGTGGCTTCACACCACCTGAGTGGGGCTTCTCGGAAATTATCTTTCACTTTCTATCACCTGATGTCTCTCAAAGTATGTATAAACATTTTTCTAGTAAACAGTATCAGTTTGCCCAATGCACAATGCTGTAAAGTGGTCATTCACCAACTCCGTTGCCTAGGATCTTCCTGTTTAAATTATTGATAGTTATGTCCTCCAATTTCTTTTTAATTAATAAAATAAATATCTCTGCTAATAAACTGCATTTGTACTGGAAGCATAACCAGCTCATGCCTCCATAGATAATACTTATATTTAGTTACTGTGTAAATTGATGGATGAAGACTGACAGATAGCCAGACATTATTTTGGGTTGATAAGTATTGGAATACTGTTGAATACCTTTCCAAATTGCATGTTTTGTTTGAAATCCTATAAATTGTCATATTAATTTTCAGGAGCACTTTGCACATAGGGCCCAATGAGAAGGCAATGCTTCAGAGCCCACACCATGAAAATGAATAGATGACATTGCAAGAGTATATCTGTTTTCCTTCAAATGCTAACCACACAAAAGCCATAAACACCCATTATTCATTTTTAACATGTACACTTTTATTTACAATATTCTTGACAATTAAAATTAATTTCTTAACCTTAAAATGTGCTTCATTGTCCATGGATAAAACACTTGGCTGCTAGTAGTTTTTCTGCTTGTTAGCCCAGTTTTGATGCTACAAATATGAGATGCACTCTGCTATTAGCTGCCTCGTCTTGTTATCGAAAATAGTAGGCTAAGTGGGTAAAATATATCGTTATCTCCAGTTCTGAAATGGTGCAGCACATGTAAACCTCCGGTAAATATACTCAACCAAAAAGTTCAGATGATTTTCCCCACTACATAGTTTTTTTACTTATTGAAAAAACAATTTCGTGTTTCGGAACTTTTTGGGTCGGGTTTACAATATATCAGAGACCTATTTTATGTAATCTGGCTTGTTTCTTATCTGCTGAAACATATTTTGTATACTATACATGTTACAGAAACCTTCTCTCTCCCTCCTTATTGAATGGCAGTGACTTAAAATGTATCTATTGCTATAAAATAACCATCCTCAGTCAGTGTACTGCACAGGTACAAACAAATGTATCATCAAAATACGTCCAGAGCAAAGTAAACCGCTTTCTGGCCACGAGGAGCATTAACAAGCGATTTGTAAGGTTGTGTGCCGAAAATGAAAATACCTTTCTGAGACCTTTCTGTTCGATGTTAACTCCATTTTCACTGTCCAGAGCTACATACCATGTACAAGTTTCATTTATGTTTACCTATTCATATTTTTACATAAATAAAATTGGCTCTTGTTCAGTGTCTAGGACCCAACCAAGACCAATCTCAACTTCAGACCAGGGCATTTAATTTGTATATTTACAGCCTGGTCTTTGCACAATGCCATATAATCTATTCAACCACTATTACATATTTAACCAGTACCACGACAGTTGTATGATATTGTATACAAAGCCAAGTGTTATAGACTTTGAAGTATAATACATTTCAATAGTGAGATCAGCTACTGCATTCACATACTCTCCTGAACACAGGCACAAACACATATACATACCACATGTACATCTAAATCAAAGTGCCCCTCCCCCCTTTTTCTGACAAAAAAAAAACTGACTAATTGTTCTCCAAACATCTAGAAACTAATTCCGTCATGCCAATGACTAACAGGGAAAAACAAACATGTTGTTTAGTCATACTTAGTGATATTAAGCCATTTGCAAAAAAAGATAAATGTATTAAGTGTCAGAGAGTAATGACACCCCCTTCCCCCCCCCCCCTCTCTCTCTCCCCCAGATACATTTGTTCTACATACACCTTGGCTCTGTTCTCACAACTTTTAGATCGATCTATCACCGCGGGGAGTCTCACTAGATTACTGTCAGATAATCCCCCTTAAGTGTCCGTCCCCGCCCACTACAAGCTTTAAGGGGTAATTAACTTTCGTGTCCGCCCGGCTGACAGCTATTTAGCGTGAACCCCCAGGGAGTTAGGTCGATCCAATGTAGGTCGATCTAATCTATGAGAATGGGGTGATAGTGATAGCTCTAACTCCATTTCAAAGCACCTGTCAGTATCATTTCGACCTTGGGAAACTTTGACAATGCTGCTATGGATTTCTCAATATAAACTTATCACAATGGGATTGATCAGTGGAGGATGCTGAAGACTCCCATATAGTATACAGCACACACAGAATATTGTGCTATATAACAGGTGCCTCACACGTTCTTTAGCGCATCTCTCATCACCATGTATTTAAACTTATATTACTTCATAATTATATTAAAGTGTTTATATACATTAACATATATATTATAATATTATTCAAATCTTTATGAAATGTATCCTGGTAATATTTGATCTTAAAGAGAAGAGTCTAAATCATAATTGACCTGAATGCCGTGCTTGTGAAATTTAAAAATCGACATAATTTTTTTAAATAAACTGAATTTTGTTCTAGGAAATACTGGGAACTGTGCAAGCTACATCACATGATCTTGGATGATGACATTAAATGACAGAATTATCATTATCCACTGAAATCATACCATATTTATGAAAGTGAGCTTTAAGAAATGGACACAAAAAATTCTAGTCAAGATCAAAATGAATATACTTTTTCCACACATCTTCCTTATCATATTATCCAAATTAATGCAAATAGCTCCTAAAATTGACTCAACACAGAAGAACCTTGACCTACTATGGGACCAGCCTTCAGGTCAACATCAGCCCATGTTGGGCAAGCTGACAAGTGAACTTTGGCCCAACATTGCCCAGTCAGCAGGTCAACATCAGCCCATGTTGGGCAAGCTGACAAGTGAACTTTGGCCCAACATTGCCTAGTCAGCAGGTCAACATCAGCCCATCTTGGGCAAGCTGACAAGTCAACTTTGACCCAACAATGCCCAGTCAGCAGGTCAACATCAGCCCATCTTGGGCAAGCTGACAAGTCAACTTTGGCCCAACATTGCCCATCCAACAGGTCAACATTGCCCATCCAACAGGCAAGCTGACAAGTCAACTTTGACCCAACATTGCCCAGTCAGCCTGTCAACATTGGCCCAGCCTTGGCTTAAGACATGGATCTCATTCATTCCAAAATGTACCCAGTTGTCAGATAATCAGAAACCCAACCTGGATCAAGTCCACTGGTCACATTAGCACAACATTGGCTAAATCTCATATAACACTGACCCAGAAGACAGCTCATCAAAGTGACAGGTCAACATTGGCCTGAGTGACAAGTCAACACTGGCCAAAGTGACAGGCCAACATTGACCCAAGTGACAGGACAACACTGGCCCAAATGACAAATCAACATTGGCCCAAATGACAGGTCAACATTGGCCTAACTGACAGGTCAACAATGGTCCAACTGACAGGTCAACATGGCCCCAACTGTGTGTGTTGTCTGTGATTGTAGCCAAGAGTTGACGTTTATCCAACCTTCCCTGAATTCCCCAGATGAATCAATCACACTGTAGCTAACTAAAACAGTCCAGACAATTTATGCTTCCTCCGCTATGTCCTCTTGGTCATATTCTATTGTATCCACAGAGTCATTGCTGTCCTCTGCATCGCTACTGTTATTAGATGTGCTATTCCCGTCACTGTTGCCGAACTTGTTTTTGTTATTATTGTTACTGTTATTGTTTGTTTCTGAAGAGAGATTCCTTTCTTTTGGTTTGTAGTCTGTGATGATTACTGTTACTGCGCCTACTGTTACTTCCATGTGCGTAGCACTGCTGCGATCAATATTCTTCAGTCGTGGGAGCCTGGAAAGGAAAACATTACATAAACGATGAGAATCCTTAGGATAGATGACATGAGAAATTATCTGAAAACGTAAAGCCTTAACTCATCCTCTGCAGTCAATTTTCACTAACTTGACTTCAAATTAACCTAACACATATCTAATTTCCCCTATTTCCCAAATAATTTGAAATGATGTAATTATAAGTACCAAGTACATGCCTATATTCAAAAGAATTTCCAAATTGTCATCTGACATTTACAGATCAAAATCTCAAAGTGGCACACATGCCGTGCCCATGGTAGCTGTTTTGTTTACATTTTCCCTCCAACATGCAAGACATGGACATATAAATAACGCCACTTAGTTAATCGTCTGCTCGTGGAATTATTGCCAAATTCAATACATTCACACAAGATATGTGTAAAATCTGGAATAGGAATGTACTACTCTGTTCCAAGGTCAGCTATTCTCAGAGATGAAAGACGTTCTCTAAAGAATTACAAGACATCTCAACTTTTCCTTATAAATGAATGCCCTTGACCTCAAACCAATCCCCCACGCTGGCATCCTACCACAATTGCTTCCACAACTGCTGGTCTCCTGACTTACAAAGAATGTAGCTCTATATATAAATCAGTTCTGAATTGTTTTCGTTCTTGTCTCTGTTTTCGTTCTTGTCTCACAAAATAGAAACATTTACCTTTAGCATTGCCAGCTACCCAAGAAGAATCTTTCTCACAGAACAAGACTTGTAAGACTAACTCTAACCCCCAAAATTGTCATATCTACTTTTCTGATTTTCTTATATTTGGATAGCAATAGGTGTTAACAATTTTGGTTTGATTTTTCGTTTTAGTCCATTCCACATAGTACCATTCATTTTTGGATGAAACCATGACCAAAATGCTTTCAGGATTTTTCTGTATCAGAGATGTCATTCCCAAGGTGATAAGAAAAGATATTAACTAATACCATGCATGCCAATTCCATTTTATTTAGAGCTCTCCATCATTTTGAGGTTCTTAATAACATAACTGGGTTAACTTTTAAAACATCTTGACCACGTTTTATAGCAGAAACTATGCCAGAAAAACATTATATATGCCAGCTGTTTAAGCCTTCTAGATGACATTAATCCATGATCTTTTTTGTTGCCCACCACTGGATAGCAAGGGGAAAACAATTTACACCCCCCTAAAATTCACCTACTTTTTCAGTCCATTCACACCATGCTCTTTCTTTCTGCCGCCGAGCTCTTTTTTGTCTTTCTTCGGGGGAGGAGGCGGTGCAAACTGTTGCGCCAACTGCTGCGTAACCAATTGAGGGTTTATTCTGGGTTTCCTAAATATCAATAAAAACAAGCGTTCAATTACAAATCCAATGACCATAACAGTAACACCGACTACAATGGGGAAAAAAATCACCCTTTGGGTTAACACAAGAATTGACTAGGCATTAAATAGATGTCAGTCTGACTGCTTTGACTACTCTTGTGGAAACTGGGCCAGTTGTGAAAAAAGTTAAATAATTGATGGGATGCTGAAGGTGGCGTGGGTGGATAAGTTGTTGATAATCGGTCTTCGGGGACTTGCATCATTTTATACTACAAGGTGGATCTGGCAGCGTCATTAATATTGATCAAAACACTTCTACTTTTTGGATGATTACCAGGAAAAATGTACCATTTGATGGGGGTGTTTTCTCATTTTTATGATGAAAATGTCAACTCAATAATCATTTTGCTTATCAAATCCTTACTTAAACTGTGAACCTGTACTGAAATTAAATGGTCTTAACAAAAAGGCAGGAAAGGAAGGGGAAGAGAGAGAGAGAGAGAGAGAGAGAGAGAGAGAGAGAGAGAGAGAAATAGGTAACGAAGGCAGGTGAGAGAGAGACAGAGGGAGGGAGAAGTACCTGGTGGATGTCCCCTTCCGTACATCGCACATATCACATTTAAAGGCTTCTGGAGAGTTTCTGTAGGTACACACGCTGCAGTCCCAGCCCTCTTCTTCTGCTGTTCTTATCCGCTTGGATCTGAAGTGAAAATATTGATAAAAACAGAACAATTAGGAATTAAAAAATTTATACAAGTTTGATGTTTGTGCACATACAGATCAATATCTCTAGGATAATATTCCTTTTTCTCCCCAAACGTTCACTATATTTAGAATTGCTGTACATAAAAACTCACATTTCATAGATCACTTATGGCAACCAGAAAAACTTTACCAGTGTATGTGTGTTGTTTTCAAAACCTTCTTGGGCCCAAATTTATTAGAAGAAAGACCTAAATACCAGAAATTCTGTTACATGCACATACATCCAAACAGACGTCACTTGGATGAATTTGTGAGCTGTTTTGTAGTGAGATTGCTCACACTTGCTTACATAATAACAGATCATACATGCATGCACTAATTCAAACATGCATTGCCAAGCAAATTGCTGGAACTTAATCACTGTAATTAGAAATTAATACTGTACTTTCATATTTTCAACATTTTATGTGCTGTAACAACCATCAAAAATGATATTCACGGGCAATGGTGAAAAATATTTTACTGGGCTACAAAATTTTTTTTTTTTTTAAATTAAAAAAAAAAGGAAATTAATGGCAGCTATGAAAACATCAAAAACATTGTACAACCCTACTCCAGGCAGACTGTAGTAGCAGTTGGCCGTTCCACATTATTCCAGCTTCCGCGTTACACGTTACACGCTGTTACACACGTCACTCTAACATAGCGTAAACACCCTTGAGAAGTTCACCGACACTGGTCTGGGTTATGACCTCATAAACTATTTACTATGGTATGTGGATCCCTTGTCTAGACTTCATATTTTTGACTCTGGATGAAATTTGGGATTTACTAACAATTTGCAGGCCTTATGTGTATTTCCTTTTTTTTCTTTCTGGTATTGCTCAAAACAGCTGATATAGATTTTTTTTTCTTTTTTCACTAACAGCTGTAGGGAAATTAACCTCATCTAAAAATCAATCATTTAATCATCATATTCACAAATTTTAATTAATTAGGTTGAAAAAAAGTGTGCTTCATCTGCTATCATTGGTTGTTTGGTTGTTACTGAAGGGCTGAGGTGGGAGGGAGTGTGTGTGTGTGTGTGTGTGCGCGTGCGCGTGTGTGTGTGTGTGAGAGAGAGAGAGAGAGAGAGACTGAGAGAGAGAGAGAGAAGTACAAGATAATGAAAAGCCACTGTGTGCATGCATAAGAGAGAGAGAGAACGAGAGGGAGTTTAAAACCCAGATGTGTATATGAAAGAGGGAGAAGCCCATGTGTGTGTGTGTGTGTGTGTGTGTGTGAGAGAGAGAGAGAGAGAGAGAGAGAACTTATTTTTCAAATTCAGGCCTACCCAACTACCAGACTCAGCACCGAATGATCCTGAATTCACCGGTAGATCAGACCACACTACCCATTTACAAGGTGTGTGTCAGATCGCATTACACAGTATCAGACGCGACACCACTCTTGCCTAGTATGCGATGTGATATTGACGATTCTCAGCGGGGTTGAAAAGCATTGCATCACCACTCAAAATTTGTTCAGGGTATGATACTGTGTAATGCGATCTGACACACACCTTGAAAACAGGTAGTGTGGTCTGATCTACCGGTGAATTCAGGATCATTCGGTGCCAAGTCTGGTAGTTGGGTAGGCCTGAACTTACTACTAGTACATACTAGTACAGGTCTTGGCACAGACTGACTTCAGTATTAACTGAATAATCACTCACAACGAACAAGTGCCCTAAATGTCACTTTCACACTTTCAAATAGGTAGCAATATTCAGATATGCCTTATCACCATAATCAAAATAAAATCTATGGTTTATTTTTCCCAAAAAAACATGAAATGCTATTTTCATGTACAGGGCAATTTTATATTAGATAACAGAGCATGGCATGCTGTGAAGTCAGACTAGGTCAGAAAAGACCATCGAGTACTGCGCAGTGGTTATCAGCAAATTCAATGCAACTCAGTTGGATTAATGGAGTAAAATTGGCCGCGAGTTGCTGAAATAGAATTAAATTGACAGAGCATCACAGACAAATTGGTATTTTTAGAACTGCTGAAGTTGTGTTGTCACATGGAATTTGATAATAATATCCATCTCTTTAAAACTGCACCATAAATGCATTTCAGTGTGATGAACAAATAAAGCAGAACAGTAAGAGTGAAAACCAGTGAAAAGACCTTAAATAAAAATATTGAAAAAAAAAAAGGACCTAAAATGAATGGTGGAAATGAAAGAAAAATATAAAGGCCTACAGTATAACAAAGTAAAGCTAAATTTTTTGTTGAAAGTAAAATGTAAGATCAGCGGTACTACTGCTGAAATAAAAAAAAGATAAGAGATTTTCAAATTACGTTTGTCTTCATCATAACTTTTGCATTTACCATCAATATTTTTGCTCTTCCCACCAACTGAAAAATTTATTATCTATCTTGAGTGGATAACAAGTTCTAAATGACACCAACATTGCCATCTTCTCTTGTCTAAGAATTGTGTAATGTCAAAACACTTATAGGGCATCTGGTGTAACTGGCAATTAGACCTGTCTTAAGTGGTGCTAGCAATTTTTTTTTTTAGCCAAATGACTACTTTTTATCACTTGTTTCTCCAAATGGTTTAAATTGACTAAAACAAGTCAAATCAACCCTATTTTGTTCAGCCAATTTTAGTCAGTTTTAGCATTTGGCTAAATTGGAGAGAGTTAGCGCTACCCCAGCAGGATGTATACAATGCACCTTGACAGCTGCGTCACCAGCATTCTATCACAATAAGGCTAAATTACAGTCTGGAAAACAATTTTTTATCTTCCTAGTCCATGTATCATATGATAAATCACAAAAAAACAGACAAAAAATTTATAACATTTCCTACAGTGATTTCCATTTCAAACTCGAAAGATTCTGTAACAGTAAAAGCCTGCTGCTGCCTTCTCTCTATCTCTGTTTTTCATTTCCTCCTGACATCATTCATAAGTGAAAGGCAGAAAGTGAAGGCAGGCTTATAATCTCTATTAAGTATATATCAGACAATATGGAGATAATTGGAGTGGTATGCTGCTAGATCTCCCTTTCTGTGTCAGTTTTTCTCCACGCACCTGTCACTACTTCTTTGCTTGCCANGAAAAGAGAGAGAGAGAGAGAGAGAGAGAGTGAGAGAGAGGGAACGAGGGAGGTGAGAGAGACAGAGGGAGGGAGACGTACCTGGTGGATGTCCCCTTCCGTACATCGCACATATCACATTTAAAGGCTTCTGGAGAGTTTCTGTAGGTACACACGCTGCAGTCCCAGCCCTCTTCTTCTGCTGTTCTTATCCGCTTGGATCTGAAGTGAAAATATTGATAAAAACAGAACAATTAGGAATTAAAAAATGTATACAAGTTTGATGTTTGTGCACATACAGATCAATATCTCTAGGATAATATTCCTTTTTCTCCCCAAACGTTCACTATATTTAGAATTGCTGTACATAAAAACTCACATTTCATAGATCACTTATGGCAACCAGAAAAACTTTACCAGTGTATGTGTGTTGTTTTCAAAACTTTCTTGGGCCCAAATTTATTAGAAGAAAGACCTAAATACCAGAAATTCTGTTACATGCACATACATCCAAACAGACGTCACTTGGATGAATTTGTGAGCTGTTTTGTAGTGAGATTGCTCACACTTGCTTACATAATAACAGATCATACATGCATGCACGAATTCAAACATGCATTGCCAAGCAAATTGCTGGAACTTAATCACTGTAATTAGAAATTAATACTGTACGTTCATATTTTCAACATTTTTTGTGCTGTAACAACCATCAAAAATGATATTCACAGGCAGTGGTGAAAAATATTTTATTGGGCTACAAAAAAAATTTTTTTTTAATTAAAAAAAAAAAAAAAGAAATTAATGGCAGCTATGAAAACATCAAAAACATTGTACAACCCTACTCCAGGCAGACTGTAGTAGCAGTTGGCCGTTCCACATTATTCCAGCTTCCGCGTTACACGTTACACGCTGTTACACACGTCACTCTAACATAACGTAAACACCCTTGAGAAGTTCACCAACACTGGTCTGGGTTATGACCTCATAAACTATTTACTATGGTATGTGGATCCCTTGTCTAGACTTCATATTTTTGACTCTGGATGAAATTTGGGATTTACTAACAATTTGCAGGCCTTATGTGGATTTCCTTTTTTTTTTCTTTCTGGTATTGCTCAAAGCAGCTGATATAGATTTTTTTTTCTTTTTTCACTAACAGCTGTAGGGAAATTAACCTCGTCTAAAAATCAATCATTTAATCATCATATTCACAAATTTTAATTGATTAGGTTGAAAAAATGTGTGCTTCATCTGCTATCATTGGTTGTTTGGTTGTTACGAAGGGCTGAGGTGGGAGGGAGTGTGTGTGTGTGCGCGCGTGTATGTGTGAGAGAGAGAGAGACTGAGAGAGAGAGAGAGAAGTCCACTTGTACATGTGTGTAAGATAATGAAAAGCCACTGTGTGCATGCATATGAGAGAGAGAGAGAGAGAGAGAGAGAGAACGAGAGGGAGTTTAAAACCCAGATGTGTGTATGAAAGAGGGAGAAGTGTGTGTGTGTGTGAGAGAGAGAGAGAGAGAGAACTAATTTTTCAAATTCAGGCCTACCCAACTACCAGACTCAGCACCGAATGATCCTGAATTCACCGGTAGATCAGACCACACTACCTGTTTTCAAGGTGTGTGTCAGATTGCATTACACAGTATCAGACACGACACCACTCTTGCCTTGTATGCGATGTGATATTGACGATTCTCAGCGGAGTTGAAAAGCATTGCATCACCACTCAAAATTTGTTCAGGGTATGATACTGTGTAATGCGATCTGACACACACCTTGAAAACAGGTAGTGTGGTCTGATCTACCGGTGAATTCAGGATCATTCGGTGCTGAGTCTGGTAGTTGGGTAGGCCTGAAATTACTACTAGTACATACTAGTACAGGTCTTAGCACAGACTGACTTCAGTATTAACTGAATAATCACTCACAACGAACAAGTGCCCTAAATGTCACTTTCACACTTTCAAATAGGTAGCAATATTCAGATATGCCTTATCACCATAATCAAAATAAAATCTATGGTTTATTTTTCCCAAAAAAACATGAAATGCTATTTTCATGTACAGGGCAATTTTATATTAGATAACAGAGCATGGCATGCTGTGAAGTCAGACTAGGTCAGAAAAGACCATCGAGAACTGCGCAGTGGTTATCAGCAAATTCAATGCAACTCAGTTGGATTAATGGAGTAAAATTGGCCGCGAGTTGCTGAAATAGAATTAAATTGACAGAGCATCACAGACAAATTGGTATTTTTAGAACTGCTGAAGTTGTGTTGTCACATGGAATTTGATAATAATATCCATCTCTTTAAAACTGCACCATTAATGCATTTCAGTGTGATGAACAAATAAAGCAGATCAGTAAGAGTGAAAACCAGTGAAAAGACCCGAAATAAAAATATTGAAAAAAAAAGAACCTATAATAAATGGTGTAAATGAAAGAAAAATACAAAGGCCTACAGTATAACAAAGTAAAGCTAAATTTTTTGTTGAAAGTAAAATGTAAGATCAGAGGTACTACTGCTGAAATAAAAATATGTTAAGAGATTTTTCAAATTACGTTTGTCTTCATCATAACTTTTGCATTTACCATCAATATTTTTGCTCTTCCCACCAACTGAAAAATTTAGTATCTATCTTGAGTGGATAACAAGTTCTAAATGACACCAATATTGCCATCTTCTCTTGTCTAAGAATTGTGTAATGTCAAAACACTTATAGGGCATCTGGTGTAACTGGCAATTAGACCTGTCTTAAGTGGTGCTAGCAATTTTTTTTTTAGCCAAATGACTACTTTTTATCACTTGTTTCTCCAAATGGTTTAAATTGACTAAAACAAGTCAAATCAACCCTATTTTGTTCAGCCAATTTTAGTCAGTTTTAGCATTTGGCTAAATTGGAGAGAGTTAGCGCTACCCCAGCAGGATGTATACAATGCACCTTGACAGCTACGTCACCAGCATTCTATCACAATAAGGCTGTAGCCTAAATTACAGTCTGGAAAACAATTTTTTTTTATCTTCCTAGTCCATGTATCATATGATAAATCACAAAAAAAACAGACAAAAAATTTATAACATTTCCTACAGTGACTTCCATTTCAAACTTGAAAGATTCTGTAACAGTAAAAGCCTGCTGCTGCCTTCTCTCTATCTCTGTTTTTCATTTCCTCCTGACATCATTCATGAGTGAAAGGCAGAAAGTGAAGGCAGGCTTATAATCTCTATTAAGTATATATCAGACAATATGGAGATAATTGGAGTGGTATGCTGCTAGATCTCCCTTTCTGTGTCAGTTTTTTCCACACACCTGTCACTACTTCTTTGCTTGCCACTCGTTCAGAAAAATTGAGATAAAACAAACAGGTTTTTTCCCTTATATTGGATATATCAATGTCAAGAACAGAAAGATTTTCTAGCATCAGATGTGACAACGTGGCAACATATACAATAGAAGGCACCTTGAAAAGATCATTAAGTCATTGATTTAGCACCTACTTCCAAGAGGAACACTTAAAATGCTCAATACAATTTACTGAGAATCAACATGGTGTGAAAGATAAACAATTCCTAGTCTCCAATACATGACATAAGCATGTCACTGTTCATATGAAGTTTATTATATTTGCTACTGGCAGTATAATTTAGACTTCCCGGTAGCACAGTGTGATACTTTGAATCTGTATGCAATGCCTAGACAGCATCAAGTAGGATCAATATGAGACAGTGCAGTCAACAGCCCCCATTGACGTACTTTCCAGAATTGATTGGAATGACCTCAATCCATTCAGTGTGACAGTCACAGAAATGGCGGTGTTATTGCTGCTGCCGCCCGCCCCCCCCCCCCCCCCAGCCAAATATAAGTCTTTTTTTTTTCAAGATTTTCAAAATTCAATTGTGGTCCCTTTGATTAATTTATGCTTTTTTGTATAAATTTGTTTGGATCAAGCAATTTACCAATTTTTCGAAGCTTTATCATGAATTTTCAAGCTCTCTGACCCATGGAATTACAGAAAATTTTCACTCCTAAGATGGCCTCGGCTCTTATGACGTTTGAATGGGCTTGAAGTTTCTGGAAAAACATCGCAAATAATCAGAAGTGAATTGCCATACTAATTCATTTGAATTGCAGAGACAACACTGCTGAAAGTCAAGTAATAATTAAAACACTGAAAATCACAGTGAGACTGCCGTTGTACCAAGATGGCTGACATCCTGTGCTTTGACAGCCATTTGATAGCCAAGACTACCCCAAAATAGAATGTGTATGTGTTGGGAGGAAAGACAGCGCAGTAACTTTTAGTCTTCATAATTAAATAAGTGATGCTTTGTGGTAGCGTGTATGGGCCCACTTGTGCAATGGATGGGTTTTCACGTTACATTAGTACTGCAAATATTTTAGGTCTTCAACTTTTAAGTGCATTGGTTTCCATTTGTATAATTAAGAATGATGCCAGCTTCAGGTAACTAAAACTGACAAAGGCAAGTGTGATACTGCATTTCGCCTACTAGCATGCGGTTTTTACTGAATACATTTCGGATATTCTAGTGCAGTGACAAGTGCGATATGGGGGCGGAGTGTTAATGTTAGCATCAACTAATAAAGTCCTACCTAATGTGTGGCACAAGTTCGCGTAGTTTTATATGATGGAGACTAAACTGGAGCCCACACAACCCCAGACGTTCCCGCTCACAGATATCATTTAGAACTAAGTTTTGGCGCTTACCCATGCACCATTTCACCTGCGTATCTACCTCTAAGTTCGCATAGCATGGATACCTCTCTAAGCATGAAAAATCAGGTCAAGTATTTTCAGGTCAACCAACTAGTTCATTTCATGGTAGAGACAAAGACGTCGGTTTCATCCAGCTACAGTACGAGATTTACCGGTGATGTTGTACAGTAAGGGATCACAACAGGTCGGTACTGTCTTCTCTTACCTGCCGGAGCTTCTTTTTTCTTCCATGGAAGCCTTCCTCGGTCCAAATTTTCTAAAATCGACCCTGTGAAAATTTTCCAGGGAGATTCCCAATTTAGTAGTATGGCGGACAGCTTGGTCACATGACAAGGGATCGCCAATGGTAGTGTAGTAAACTCGTTTTCGACTCTGACGTCATTTCGAGGGAAATTTCCACGTGTACTTCTTCAGGGAACGTTTTATTTTCGTGTTTTTATTTTATGTAAAATCTCATCGTTATTTTGCTTTCTGCAGTTGAACCCCCACACAAAAAGAAGATTTTTGTGCGTGACTGAGTTGAGTGGATAAGCATGTGTTGCTTAAGTAAATTACGTGCGAAACAAAATCGAATATGTATGCTGTGACACTGATGTTAGCCTATTACAATAAAATGCGTAGGTGCTTGCGGTTTACCAACATGTCATGCAATCATTATCGCATTGACAGTAATCAACGACCCCTGGTATGCAGAGATGCGGGATGCTATTATGAATTTTACGTAGAATTTACCCCTCGCTGTGGAAATTAATACACTGATTTGCAATTAATATTCTGGAATAATAAAGATAAGAAGTTCAGTTTTAAAAATGAGAAGAAATGTAACCTGAAAGTTTATCCTTTCACATCATCCACAACAAGACTAAAAGAGACGAACTTAAATTCATCAATATGTCATAAAAAGTGCAAGTGGAGGTCTGACAAAGTAAAGGCTTGCTGTAAAAATGTGGGCTACATGTATCTCAATATTACATACAGTAAAGGTGTTGATAAGCGACCACGTGGTTCAGGTTCAGCTCTATAGCTTTATGGCCACATTTCACCTCTGAGCATCCCTCGTCTTAAAAACAATGTGCATTCCACGAATGACGCAAAATTAGTGCTAATGTACGCAACAAACATCGGTTGTTTTGAGGTTATTAATCGATCACAGCTGGTGTGCTGTACATCTGCATCGCACCTTTCTCTAGTTTGAAAGTTTGAAATCAACCCAGGCGTGGATTAGAGCCATCTGGCGCATCTGATGTCTTATTTACGCTGTGAGGGGCGGGGAAAGAGCTCACCACCAGTGCTACAGACTCACGCAAAACTGAAACACATGAAGGCTGAAAAGATTCCAAGTTTCAACCAATCTTAGCGGCTTTGATATCTTTTTCTACAAACCTTGAACAAAATTGGTTCCGACATTGTCAAGGTGCCCTAATGCCAGATAAGGATAGCACGCAGTATTTATCTGAAAAGTGAAATCTAGATTGTTACAAAAATACAAATAATGGCATGCAAATATGCTCTTACATGCACGTGCAAGAAATAGAGAGAGAAAGTTTTCTCCGATATAGAAGTATGATATTGTACTCCCATGAATTTCCTAGACTTGACTCGGAAAAGGGGATAAACCTTTACTTTGAATTGGACATTTAACTTACAATCAGAAACTATATATGAATGTATGACTATAACAAGCGTGCATACTTCTCTGAATATAACGGATTTAAGGAGGAATAGCTTTTAAGTCTCAGTTACATGACAAATAGAAACTATTCCGTCGCCCCAAAATTTAGGACTCCCACATTTCTCTTTCCTGTGTGAAAATTGCAAATGCTTTAAATTGTTCCCAATTAATTGTTCATGAAATACCAAGGCCGCACGCGCAGACGTATGCTGTTCGTAGACGTACAGCCAGCTGCTTAATGACACAGGCCATCACGTCTGTGGACAGGGTGTAAATTATATAACTATCTTTTATCCAGTCTAATAAAAGAACAATAGGTGTGTCACTATTTGGTATCATTCCAATTTACTTTTCTTTTCTTGTGGTGGTGTGGTACAACTGGAAATATATACGTACAAAAATCACACTTCATTCATACCGGCGAGACAATTTCCGAAGATTTCCGTAATTGCACGTAATTACGGTCGTCGGGGGAGCTTCACCTGTTGCTAACCATAGTTAAATTACCCGTTGTAATCACATCTTAATAGGTCTCCAGAGAGTTTATCTTGTGTGTTTCTTAAAGAAACCGATTTTCAGCTAAATCAACCACAGTTCGCATCCCCACCCGCAAGAACCTGTTTTCTTTACAAACTAGCGCGACCGTAACGTTATTGTATCCGGTGTTTTTTCATATGTTTCGCCGGAGTGTTTTGTCCGGTATTGGCCCTTTCCCTAATCTATTGTCTTTAGAGAACGATTCGACGCGTTTGAAGTAGTTACGGTACCACGTGCGACCGGTGCAACGCATTTTAATTGAGTATTGTCTTATTAAAGATAAATAGTATTGCATATGTGTTAGAAAGATGTTAACGTCTGCCTCCCACCGATTTGATGAGCTGGTGGAGTTTTAGTAGGTGGCATTGGTAATGAGCGCCAAATGCGAACGGCAGATGAACCTCAATATGAGGAAATTAATAATTCACAGACCCTGCTGTCAGCAAACATGTGGAAGCACACGCATCATGTTGGGCATCCCCGAGGTGTTCAGTGGCAGAAAACTGTTTCTTTGGCATTGGTTCCAATGCAAAGAAAACTAATTAACGTATCAGATCTTTAGAGATTCACCTGTTACAACTTTATTAGGATCTAGTGCAAAAACAAGAATGCTTTTCCAAAATTAATCAATATGGATACTACGCTTTAACGCATGCATCTTATTTTGCGATTGAAAAAATATACCATATCGGTCTACAACTCGAAGAATCTCTTAAGGCTACTAAAATTTCACGATTGATAAATCAATATGTGCGTCAAGGGACACATCTAGGCAATCAGTTTTCGATATCATACTAAGACACGAGAAATTGGAGGCGGAGAATCCGCTATATGCAGAGAAGCCTTGCCACGTATTGCATTAAATTAGCTCCGCAAGCAGGCTAATCAGTGACACAAGGAGGAGCTGTGCAGCTAACGTTTCCAATGCGCCCCACACGTTCTCGATCATGTATGAGTCAAGAGCGGGCTTGTTTGTGGATATACTGGGTTTTCTCACTCTCTTCTCTTTTTTTACGGACTGGTCTTTTATTCGTTCCTTCGAGCTGAGTCATCTCTGCCTGCCTGGAGCTGATTTCGGCCAGTTACCTTCACGCTGGTGCCGAGGATACCGTTACTTCTTGGTGGTCTAATGTTCGAGTGTGTGTGCGTGCGTTTGTGTGTGTGCGTGCGCACTTACCTTCACGAGGATACCGTTGCTTCTTAGTGGCCTGAAGCACAAGTGTGTGTGTGCGTGCGTTTGTGTGTATGCTTGCGCACTTACCTTCACAAGGACACCGTTGCTTCTTGGTGGTTAGAATAGAATGTGTGTGCGTGCGTTTGTGTGTGTGCGTACCTGTGTATGTGTGTGTGTGTGTGTGAGAGAGAGGGGGGAAGTGAATCATGTGCATGCATAAGTAAGTTGCAGTTTTTTACGTGTATATCATAAAGTTTGTGTTCACATTAATTGGGATGCATGCGTCTGTGTTCCTATGCTTTTCTCCGTCTGATAGAGTGCATGGGTGTGAGTTTTTGCTGCTGGCGTAAGTGCACATGCACATGCACATGTGTTGCGAGTAACTGGGTCTCTTGATGTTAATGAAGGATGGTTCAGAACATCAAAACACTTATTTTCGCCTAAGTGTTATTTTCCGTGAGCTTTAAAAGATACGTTTGACACAAGTCCCAGAACTGTGCCGATTTTCTGCTCAATTCATGATTCAATATCATAAAGTATAAATGATGACACGTCTTCACGAGATACGTACAACCCCCTCACTTTACTGTGCTACATTAATCAACTTCCCCAGTTACTATAAAGAGACCAAAACCTCTACTACGAGATCGCTGATTATTTTATTGTCTCACTCTGAGGTCAGACGCGTGGGAGGGTGTATCGGGTGATCAGTTCTGATGACTTGAGGGAGGCTGAAGAAGGGGGTGGGGGGGGGGGGGTTGTGATAGGCCGTATAGATGAATTTATTGCCATGTCTTTATGAAACATGTGTCCATATGCACGTTGAGCTTTATTCATTTCGCAGGCCGCTGCAGTTAACTTATGGGGAGGATTATTCTTCATTGAGAGTGAATTTGTAGTTTCTGAATGGGACTATGGAGATGTACAACACGTGTACAACAGGAACGGGATTAGAAACGAGAGGAGCGCATAGAGTTGCTAGGATTTATGGGGGGGGGGTAGCAAGTTTGTTTTTTTTTCCTGCTATTTCTACTTTGAAGTGATGGTTCTCTTACCTTTACCCCATTCACACTACAGTTGCCAAAATGCGCATTTCTATAATTCGGATTTTTCGTAAGGAAGGGAAATCCGAATAGGTTTACGGTACGGAAATAAGTTCGATAATCGCTTGGTTTATCAAATTTCAGTATCAGTGAATGCGAAATCTATGGTTATCAGGCGTGTGTTAATGTTGAGAATTTAGAAACATCGGCGCCTGCTGCAGCGTTTGTCTTCATCAACTTGTGCTGTTTTAAAGCCACGTGGAAAGAAATGTTTTGATGTATGTCGTTTATAAGACGACAGAAAGGCGCTTACGCTATATTTTTCAAATGAATGCAATGAAATAAATGTTAAGTAAAGCAGTGCCTTGTTTCTCAATACATATTTAGAAAACCGAGGAAACGACAACATCAGTTGTGTTTCTGGAATTTTTTTTAAAATTTCATCCAAATTATTCGCCTTTATTTTATTAGAATGTATCGGGTAGGTATGCCGTCGCCCGAGAATGTCTGTTTTCAGGAAATTAGATACAACGTAGAATGAATAATGATACATCCAATAACAATTTTCTATTGTGTGTGTGTGTGTGTGTGTGTGGCAGGATATTTTACCTTCTTAACCATTCAGAGGGCTTTTGTTTATCTCATTTATCAATTTACCATTTCTTTTTTATTTTTGTCATTTGGGCTGTCATATCAGCCACTATATATACCAATATTGTCAGAAATATGATGTTTGGGTGGTGGGTGATGGCAGGATGCTGATGAAGTTACTGTGCAAAAAACATCAGAGAACAGAAATCAGCATGTCTGGTGTATACCCAGAGAAATACATAGTGTACAAAATTCTCTCCGTGACCTAGTAGAGGGAAGGTGGAGGATGGGGGGGGGGGGGGGGGCCAGACAGATTCCCATGTGCTGAATAAATTTACTGCATAGCAACGAGAGCAAGTTCACGTTATGCAGTCCTCTAACACGACAAAAATTCAAAAGAAATAGAAGGGAAATGATATAAATGATTTTACCGGTCCTAAGAAATATGTGAGTGACAAACCGTTAAGCCTGTTGCAAGGTATTACATATCATTTTGTGTAACTTTTCCATTTGATTTGCCTGATATGTGATGCTTGGAAGTTGAAGACATTGGAGGTTAGGCATGTGTAAATGCTCTCACGTGTAGTTATAAGTTTGTCGGTAGCAATTACAACTCAGTAAGACTAAACATATTTTTGGAATCAACGGCTATTAATATCTTGTTCACTTTTTTTGCAGTAGCTTTTGGGTTTCTTTTGAATATACGCCAACAGTGGGCCAACATACACCGATATTCTATTCTTCAATAAAAAAAGGAAAAAAACAATACCGTTGAATGTGTAACAAATCTTTATTTCAAAGTGAATAATTTAATTAACAATAATTTATGTAAATAAATGACACGAGTGCTGTATAAACTGATGTGTAAAACTTGCACGAGTGTGTAAATGAAATAATAACTTCACTGTAAGTACACGTTGCATAACATTAGAAAATCTAACACAATGAATCGATGAGATGGCTTATGATCAATGATAAGAATGATATAGTATCTATCATAAAAAATCGATACCATGAAACCGCGGTATGATAGTATTATTCTACTTTGGGGAAACTGCGCTAAAATGCGGTTAACATACCGAAAACTATTGGCGTCACTGTATTCCACTGAGAAATATAAAAATAAATGGCAAAATGAATTGTATATATACCACAACTGCACAATAACTGCGACTGCACTATCGAGAATTACTGAGCGTGTATTCACGATAAAACTGGACACTGAAGCTGTGATTTCAATTAGGTTATAGTACAAGCAAAGACACACGTCTATGCTTTGGGCAACTATTAAATACCAACCCAGTGTCAACAAAGCATTAAAATATACAACTATAGCCCATACAATGTTGCACAAAGTTGTCTTGGCAAAGGTTTGGAATTACCGTGTCAGATCTTAGTATACGTAGATGACGGACATTGAGATGTTCTACCTGTACACTTGGCTACACTGAGACATAGTTGATGGTATTCACTAAATATGTATTGGAAGACTTCATAAGCAGCTGATTTACCTTGCCACTCTTTATACTTAACTACTACAATAGCACTGTATCATCATCATTATTATGACGAAATTACGTGAGGCGATAATACGTTTTCAGTATATTATTTCCAGAAGCAAGTCAATTCAAGATGACGCAATATAGCTTAACTATTGTGATTTGTTTCGTAATTATTTCTGTTCAGTGACACTAATTGCATACCACAATAATCTCATTTTCTCGGCGCATGGCCCATACCAGTTTCAGCCAGGCTGTTGACACATTTCTCACAACTTGTGAAAATAATTTCTAAAGTTGGCTTGACTAATGCTTTCTGAAAGACCAGTTGCATCCAATTAAATGTTGTGCAAAACGGTTATCTGTCTGTTTTCCAATTCTTTCTCACCAGGAATGCATACCGTTACTACACTACGGTAAATTTGACTTCGTCTTTTATAATAAATCTACTGCTTTTTAGGTTGAAAACATAAAATAAGTGAAACAAACTGTGATATGGAAAATACGAAAAATCTTAAGAGCTTATATTTCACAAAATTGGGCATCAAAAATGATTTGCCATAATAAAGTAAACATAAGTGCCAATGCAATGAGTAGAATCGCCGAATCCAACTAAACAAAAATGCAAACGATACAAAATAGTTATAAACCTTTCAACAGAAGCATTAACCTTTTCACCTTAAGATGGATGTATTAATAAGAAAAGCTACCTAGTCCGCCTTGAGTAGCACCTGCCAATTACTTTTCGACCTCCCACTAAGAAGAGTTCCGACAAAGCAACTACAAATTGTTACTTTTCATGAGACGAGTTAAGCACAAAGTGCCTTTAAATCCTGGTCTATAGAAGTCAAAGCTTTTGATAGCAGCCGACAGTATCACACTTCTGTCTATGTCTTGTGATATCGCGGGGTGCTTGTGTATATATAATGAAAAATTCATAGATATTCATGAGGATGATACGATGAATGAAAAAGACATTTTTCGGTGAATGCGACAGACGATGAGAAAAATGAAGGGCGCGCTAAGCTGTGCGCGACTCGCGGATAATAATGTCTTTGGCATTAAAAAAAGGCGCCACCAACAGAGATTTCTTTCAGAAATACAATGGGACTCCAGTTATTAGTCGATGGTCATCGGGATAGTTTCTTTCACAAAAGCACACGCTCCTTCGGAAAATGAACATCGTCGTCTGCTCAAAGGTCACAGAAGGGTCACGCCTCTCCACCTAAAGCGCCTGGCGCGCCGCTGGCATTTTCGGTTTCCATCTTTTTTTCTTGAACAAAATCTCTTGTGATGAGCGATAACAAGATGATGCTGAAGATGTCATATATTAAAAAAGAAGAATCTGGTAGAAAAATAGAGTAACTATGTACACTGTACAGTAATAAATTATTTTTTAAATACTTCGATGTTAAATGAGAATTTGGGTGATATTCGAGCAAGATATGCTGGCGACAATCCCTTGTATGGGACTGATGTATCCACACGAACTGTTCAAGTGTTTTTGGAAACTCACACTTCGTGGGTTAATGTCCTTCTAGTCTTTTTTGCTCACACTGTTAGCTGAACCTGCCGACAGTTGGGCCTCAAACGCATCCTGACATTAACGTCTTTTCTAGGGGGAAGGATTTCATGTCCATAATATTCTACAGCGTATTCGGCTTTCTCGCCTGGCAAGAGTTCGATATCTAGGCGATTAACCATCGCTAGCATGTACCACTTCAATTGCAACATGGCCATCCTCCTTCCAGGACAGAGAGATCCGAAGGACAAAATGGGATTCTTGATTTCACGGCCGTTTCTGTAAAATTTCTTGTCCTTGAAGCGGTCATGTTTATACTCCTGAAATTATAGAAAAAACTTTTTTATCAAAAAAGCAATTGAAACACCATTCCGGCATTAGAATAACACCTCTACAGACAATATTTACAAATAAGAAGTTAATACCACTTAATATTTTTTTATAAATCACAATTCATGCTTCTTTTATTTATTTTTGATTGCGATATGTACGAGAATAGATAATTGCGTCTGGGTAAGTCTAAAAAGAAGAGTGACTTTTGTTTTTTGGAGATAAAGCAATACAACCAGCCGTTGGGAATGAGAAAACAAGGCCTAATGAAAACAGGAGAACAGTTTTCGCACCGCGGTAACATCTGCGTTAAGGTTTGCACATCTGTCTCCCGTTGGCTTCTTTTTTACTCTGTGGTCTGTCTCAACAATACTAGAAGACTTTTTAACGAAGACGTCTTCAGACATGCTATTGTTATTTACTTCTATGGGTAACGCGTTTTTGAATTTGTGTGAATATCAAATTAGACCACAACCACGCAAGCCAGTGACATACGTAACGAGCACTGTCAGCTATCTTTTAATGCTCAGTAATCGGTTATCAATTAAGTTCTCATTTATCAACCCGCGAGCATAAAAGTATTCAAATCAAATGCGCCGAGCCCACCAACTTCAAAGCAGTACTCGCTTCAAACCACTTACGACGTCAATCTAAATAATATTCTTTTATATTTTTGCTAATTGTTATTTGCATTAAATTTTAATGCAACTCTCTACGTACTTTCTTAAACATCCAACATTCTTCTGTATGTATATTATTCACAAGTGTTAAGATAAACGCTTGGCGATTAACACAACAAAAATGCGTCTTGACTTTTAAGCGATATCATCGATAAACGTATGTTTCATAGTTGTAAATAAAAGAAAATGAACATTCTTGCAAGAATACTCGAGTCCTTACCTCGGGATCTTCAAAAATTTCTGGATTGTTGTGGATTGCTGGCGGGTAGATGGCCGCTCGGTCACCTTTTCGGAAAATGTGTTCCTTGCCCTCACTGGTCGTGAATTTTGTGTCCTCGGTCACGTATCGTACCATGAAGACTCCGCTTGACACTCGGAACGCTTCCAAACAGATACTGTCTGTAATGGAAACCAAAACACACCTTGCTTAATAATATTAATCATTTATTCCAAACACATGCAAAAAGAACTGAATATTAGACAATAATGAAGCAGCGGTCTGATATAATTAAGTACGTCCTTAAACAAAACAATTATGTGGCTTGGGTATTCATTGAGGATGCATCCACTTAACGTTGCGTTGCAAGTGGTCGAGCCCTTTGCCCTTATAAAAGAATTAATCACTGCAATAAAATTTATATATCCACTTCACCAACAAATTGCTCAGATATGGTTTTCATAAACGGAAGCCAGAGCTACCGGTTCGAAACACTAAGCTCTGTCAGATTGGCTGTTAGAAGGGAAAACTAGATTTCACTTAAACGTTTATCATTACTGGAACGTGGACCAGTGAGCGGGCTGCTGCTAAGGGGATAAGCTAAACGTAAAATGCAGAGTTCAGCATTTTCTAATGTCTCTTCTGAATTCAATATGTATCTCTCTGATGATTGCACCTTTCATCGGCATTTTTCTTGGCTGCTACGGATATCGTTCAACGCGTTGTGGAAAGGAATAATTCTAGGAAAGCAAACGTTAGACAAATCAGTACCAGGCAAGGAGAAGGCACACAAGGTTTCGGCCACGTGTAGATGAACGTACTTCTGGTATCTGTCCGGAAACTCGGATCAGCAGATCTGCGTTTTTTCGGGGTCTAACTACAAAATCGATTAAGACAAAATGCCTCCCTACTCACCTAAAGTCTTCATGCCCTCCACATCTGCTTGATCAAGCAGGATGATCTCATCTGGGTTGTTGGATTGGCGTTTTCTCTCCAAGATTTCGTCTATTTCTTGTCTCAGAGCCTGGAACCCTTCTCGCTGCTGCAAGATGTGGTACAGCGCCCAGAACGCTACTTTGAACGTGTTATAGTTCACGTGCAGGTACACTAGGTTGTGGGCTTTAATATCCATTTCGTTCTGATCGTTGGATTTCATGAAAGCCACCATTGTTTTGAGATATTCTGACGCGTCGTCCCTACACAGTAATTCATCAGATGAGGGCTGGAGAACCAGACGACCAAGAGCCTTTGTCGCTGCCGGGAACCAACTTCTGGGCATCCCAAGCCACATGTAGTTAAAATACTTGTGATACACCTCGAATTCGTTGCAGAATATCGTGGGGTTGAAATCCGCGTTGTCCTCGCGACCGAACAACGTGTAGAAGATGGCGTTGAAGATGGTTTTCCGGCACAGTGACCGAAGACCGTCTTCTGACCATTCTTTGGACATGTCCGACGTGTTGTTGTTCTTCGAAAGTCCAGCCTCAGTGGTCACGTTGTCCATTGCCTCGTCCAGGTGTCACCGAAGTGCATCATGGCTTTGTCCATTGCCGGACCACGGACAGTCTTACCAGCGATTTTGACCATGGCTTTTGGCTTTTTTAAAACGAAACTGAAGACATTCCAGTTTACCTGTTCTTGAATGGGATTGAAGTCAAAATTTTTCTCTTTGCTGAATGCTTCATAGCTATGAGGGTCCATTACAATGGTTAAGCACTGATTGAGTAAACGAATGGTAAAAACGTCGCCTAAATCTTTACCACACTTTAACAAAAACTGCACCGCATTCTTGTTGAATTCTTCTCCATTTCCCCACAGAAAATGTCCCTTCGCCACCGGAGCTTCACCCGGCCGCCTGCCAAATATATAAAAAATAGAAATCATTTTCATGAAACAATTTTTGAAGCAATGCCCATTCGTGCATGTCTAACTCGTGCAGATGGACAAGGTAAACAAACCCTAGCCCCCTTTGTACATGCAACAATCTGATTGCCAATAAGACTTTAGCCTATGCTTTATTCATATAAGCGGAATAACTCCCGCTGAATGAGTCAATGGAGGGCAAATTATTCTTGTACAAAACTGCGGAAATCCCTATCGTTTTCACCGTTAAATCGATCCCTAATGTAAATCATTACAAGTTAGATTAGCGTTAATACAGGTGTGGGTTCACAAAAGGCCGAGATTTGGTTTTGTAACATTTTCAGCAGACGATCAAACAAAGCGCGTAAAGAAGCAGAATGAAATCACGTCCGATGAATCGTTTCAAGCGTGTTTCGAATTCACAAATCGGCTTTTCTTTCAAACTTATGGATTGAACAAATTTGTTTTGATGGTGATAGCCGTTCTAGGTGACAATTATTCCAAGTAAAAGCTCTTCTCTTTTGACCCGGTGAGCCAAAAGTGAGCATCACCCCCTCATATTAAAAAAAAAATCAAAGGCCAATTTTCCAAGACCTCCCCCGACTTAAGTGTGCCAATAAAACAGCGGTAAGCAAATGTTTTTAAAACACACGTTTAGCAAGGATCGGCGATATATCATTAGCCGAGCGTAGAATTCCTTCCCGTCTCGACTGCAGCGCCCCGGCGAGAGACGCACGGTAACAAATTTGTAACAATCAACACCCATGGTGAGAGAAGGAGGACTCAGTCAAACGATCGGCTTGCATTATCTTTTCGGAGAGGGTGTGAAAATTCCCGACGGTCTAAATGGAAAAAACGTCTTGAAGAATTGCCTATAGATTAACACGATTGTTTTACGGCCTGTTATGCCAGCAGCCTCCGCTAAGGGCAATGAGCTCGCCTCACGTGTTCTGTTTTTTGAGTGGATTTTTCTTTTTTTTTACGCAGACGATAAGAAGTTTTCGTGGAGGATCTGCACGTGCCCAGTCTGGGGTGCTGTGCGACCACCTGTTTTGTTCAGTGTGAATTTCTAACATGACAGTAGTGTTGGAATAGTTCCCGATTAGACACGGCCCGGCTCGACTTCTTACCGTCAGCGAGTATCGGAAAAACGGTTTGACGTAAATGAGAAAACATTTTTACAAAGACTGAACTAGAGTCTCAGGGGCAAGGGCTGAGGTTGTTACTCCGTGATAGATTAGATTCCACAACAAATACTATTTTCTGTCTGATCTGTTCTAGTCGTGAAACGTGTTCGCCGTAACTTGACGGCCAGAGATCAGTCAGTTGTCATCATAACGTAGGTTTTCATACAACAATTAAAAAAGTAGAATGCAATGATAAAGAACAAGCCACAGGGTTAGACTCTATTATTGTATTCGCCCAGAATTATTTGCTACCGACCCTGATTTGTAGACTTTAAAATCCGAACCGATTGTCTTCAGTCCATACAACCATTATTCACTTTCAACAGTCACTCGACTTCACAGAACAAATATGATAATATCTTTTACAAGTCGCTATAACCAATTTCATGGTTCGACTCTTAAACATGTGGTAAGCACTCTTTTGTTAAAATGAAATAAATCTGTCAAAATATATGTTATGAAACAGAAGTTTCATAACTTAAAAAACAGTAAGCGGAAGCAACTAATGTTCCTTACTTGTCCCAGACGCGGTTCCCAACCTCCTCTTAACCCATAAAAGTCAATTTCAATATCAAAAATAGAACCCCATGACAGACAGACAAAAGTTTTAACTTACCGTTTTCTGTATATCTTTGTGAAGTATAAGTAGATGAGTAGACATGCCGCCACTGTAAACAGGGACAGAGGAATTATTAGTCCAAACATGCTGATGATGATGTATTGTGATCGTCCAGGCTTCGGTCTCGTAAAGCTCTGTTGAAGATATCTGTTGCTGCCTCGGGTCTCTTTCGTCACCTCCTAAACTAAAGAGAGAGGGAAGACTGACTTATTCACGTGCTAGCTTCTCTTTATATAAACCGCGGGCCTGGTTAAAATAATGCTTTTCGTGACGTCTAACACAATCAGAGGCTTCCCCTCTGGGCGGGGCGTATTCTAATTTACAATTAAGCAACCGCCTTATATGGGTAGCCGGTGTACAGCTGACACGTGCGCTCCAGGGAAGCGAGAGCGCTGATTGGCCGAGAGCGCCGTTACGTGGTTGCTGCTGAAAATTGGATCATTCAAAACATCTGTAGAGTTGTAAACGTTTACTAGAAAGCCAGTAGTAAGAATGTCTATCAAAGTGTCAATTACCAAGAGGCATGAACATTACCGACAGAACCGAGCAATTAATTTCTCACTGGTGGCGAATGAGAAACGGCCTTTGTGAGTTTGATCTCTTAATTTGGACAAATTACTAAGACAACAACGGGGCTGGGAAACACTAAAAATAGCCTTCTTGTGGGCAGATTACAATTAATTTGATATCCGGTCAATGATTTGATAGGAAGGTATTGTTTTAATTGACCCCTACACGAGAAAAGATGATCTCTATTCTTTCAGCTGTGTCGAGCCCTCTCTTGAGTTTTAATTACTGTATCTCGATACATTGAACCACATCCAGTTTTATTCTTGGTATTCGGAGACCACAAGAGAGGCTATTTTAAAGCGTGGTGTGATCCCCCTATTCCCTGGAAATCAGAGATCGATTTGTTTCTAGCAAATAGTAGAGAGCAGGCGATTCGTCGATATTTTGTTTCCAGAATTATCATGATTAAATGAATTATTCCCTTAAGTCCATTCATTTTCAGCTTGGGTTGATTTGAGTAAAAGATCGCGTAACAACGCATCCCAGGCCCAGATTAGTGTGACCACTACAATCGGTGATTAACGGTGGGAATTCTAAATTTGTTCGCACTACGGAAGTTTTTCTTCCTTATTCCATCCTTTCTTTTAGGCAGTTTTCTTAGTCCGCGTGAAATCGAGTGTGGAACCTTTGTTTGAAAATGTAGGTTTGCTCGCATACCGATGGCAATTGAAACAATACCTAGTATTAGTGAACGGAAAAAGATCAAGTTGAACCGACGGAAAGAAGGAGCGCCGAGTGCTCACACAAAACCAATGATGCACTAATATGCTTTATTGTTTTAAATTACAACAACAGTCGGCTTCTGTTTGCGGAAATTTCCGGGAGCAGCCGAAGATAAGTCCGTGACTATTAATAGACCCGTTATCTGTTGATATTATTTTTTGCTCTTACTCGCGGTTTTCCCCGCTAGCAGACCGTGGAGCAAAAAGCTTATTCTGTTAAATATGCAAGGTCAACTTCTTTGACTTCATACTTTTTTATCAATGAATACAAAACTAAAATGGAAAAACAGAAAGTAGTTGGCCTGAAAAAAAAACTACGTAAAACGTCCAATCTTGGTTAATTTAACCCGCGTCGTAGAAAGTGTATCGCAGAAAACAAAAAAGACTCAAGCGCAAATTAAACAAAAAAACATCGAACAAAGACAGCAAAATGCTGACTATATTTCACGATAGCTCTTTTCAATGTTATCACGCACGTTCGTGCCCACACACCTCCCAGCCGATCACGAACTCTGCCGTGACCTCATTAGACCAAGCATAACAGCACAGACCAGCTATAAATATTTTTTCATCATTAAATACTGTTTTGATTGATACACTGAAAAGAGCGGAACTAGAATGTGCCACTGTCAGGTTCAATTTTTAGACAGTTCCCCTGTTCTTTGAGAAAAGTCGCTTTTTCTTACCCCCTCTGCGGGATGAGGGCATTCTCGTTGAAGAGAGGCAACTGCAATTTACAGACGTGTCCCTAATTTCGCAGCGTAACATAATTTCACAGTGTTTCACAGGATCATACATTTATCATGTAATCTAAACACTGCGAAGTCTGATTAACCCTACATTTGCGTGAAATTTAATGTAGCAATAAATTTTCTATGGTAAGCCGCCGTGCAAAAACGATCAGGCCTGTAATTCGCCACTGTTAGTTTCGAAGAAAATGGCATTACCCCCGCCGAGAACGGTGTTTCTCTCCCCTAATGATACTATCATAATGAACATGACTAAGATTTTCTGAGAATTCCGAGAACCGCTTCCCCCAATCATGACGTGCATGAAAGCCGAATTGATTCAATAAAACGGGATATCGATCACGAGGCAAATCTATCACGGCATAATGCAAAGGCCTCTTGATTTCGGCTCCTTACCTCGCTTCTGATAATCTGAAGATTACACGTTCGTATTGTGTCCGTGGCCGTTTACGTGTGTTTATACGTGTTCAAATTTCAAGGCACATCAGCCAAGCAGAACCTACCAGTCTATTAAGTTCAGTGAAACCTCGCCACTTTTACGCTATATAAACTCTCTCGCTCGTTACTGTAGCGCTAAATGCAAGAAAGGGCTTTTGACCGCGATGCTATTTACTTACTTGTACGGTTCGGTAGCCGAGCGTTCAGTAGAATCCTTAAACTCACTGCTCAAGTTAAAGCGTTCCTTTCCTCTTTTTTTCAGAATAAAATATAGTTAATGGAAACTATTGCTCTGCAGGATGCTCTGCTCCAAAGTATTGCTGTGCGGTATCTTTCTGCCCATATTTATACAGCTTTCGCAATTATTAATTTTATCCGATGACTAAACACAAGCATGAATGAACAAGTGCTAATAAAGAGCTCATTTTGAGAAAAGAAAACGCGTTCTATGTAAGACCATATTGTCTATGGGGAGCCGCCTCCAATTAGAAATTAAAACAACAACTTCGTCGCCGATCAAAGACGACGGTGGCCGTGATTAACACGCGTAATTAAGCCCTGCCGGTGCGCGGTCAAGGTTAAGGGGGGTTCTAACTTCCGCACAACGCTCGGCGGCGGCAGCTCTTTCTCTAAATTAATCTCACATCGTTAGCCGAGGCACAAAATGGGAAATGACAGAGACGGGAGCAAGTGCCCGGGGGGAGGGGACTAGGGAGTATGATACAGAGACGCGAGGGCGGCCGAGAGTAACGTTCAATGATTACTTTCTCGTCATTTGTGTAGTAATTACAGGGGTCAGGGCCACGTGGATTACTTAACCCATAACTCACTCGTGGAAAGCCAGGTAGAAAGCTCTCACGTTTTCATTCCTACAGTACGTGGAGGCGACGGGGATTTTGTCTCCAACCCTATGATTATACTCTGTGCTCTGTTCAGTGTTACAAAACGGCGTATTACACGCTGTCAAAACCGGCGGGACATTTGTAAAGGAAACAATTACAAGATGATGATCGGGGTTTAATTTATCTGTGCCTGACAAAACGTCCTGATGTACGGAGGTGGGAATTGGTAGCGCGATATCAGATCCGATAAAACACTCCAAACCACTAGTTTGGAGGATAATAAGCGCTCAGTGTGTCTGCGGCGTCTGAGTGATTTAGCCACTGTTACACAACTTAATCAGAACAGGGTGCCATCTGAGTAAAAATAGAATCTTTAGACCCCATATTTATCTCCGAAAAACCGCATTCCTCGCTACCCCCTGCGTTGCTGGGTTTTTAAAGCCGAGAGAAATTAAAAGAGGGATTGGGACTGAACGCGATGATAAATCTATCTTTTCTTCACTTCTTCCGATCTCAGGCCTATGTCTATTTACACAGGTTGCGGCGCACTATTATACAGTGTGGTTTTAATTTCACAACAGTATGATTGAATAAAAAGAACAACAGAGGACCGCGATGTTATGGCCATGTTGATATATTGGTTGTACAATAATAACCTTCCACCCCCTCTCTCTCTCTCTCTCTAACCCCCTCTACCTCTCTAAGATCTACCGCCGTACTACAGTAGCCACTGGCGGCGAATCAAAGATAGACGCTTAAGCGGTTTTTTGTAATTTTTTTTCCTAACACCTCCCCCGCTTGCTGCCAGCGATACAAATGTCCCGACGGATGGCGGTAGAGACGACAACCGCGTTGAGGGATTATCCATATTTTCTGAATCAGTCGCTCTTCCGGACTATTAGCCTCATTAGATGTAGATTCTGAGTCCCAATTGGTTAATTACCCTGTAAGTGCGGGGGCGGGAAGAGCTAATATCTCGTAATGGGAAGTCAACTAGAGGGCGGGGCCTAGCGGGCTACCAGCGCTTCCGTGTTATAATACAGTCATGTACGGAAAGAATATTCAGTCGTATTCCATGAAAGTAAATTTGTGAGTAGCATTTTATTATTGAGAATGCCATTCCTTATTTCATAATTTTTCTGTTTAAAACGTTTAAGGTACCTGTAAGGGAGTTTTTGTTTTGTTTTTTTCTTCAGTGTTCTCTGTGTTGTATAAAAAATAGATACAGAACTTGGAAGTAGCACAGAATGACGCTTTGAGTACACGTTGCTTGTTAGACAGTGGCCGTTGAAATTAAGCCTATGGTCTCTGTCAGTATTCGGCGCTTTTATATTTTAAGTACGGGCAGATCGCGCGATGCTAGTTTTGACGATTTCTATTGTGATGCCGTCCCATCGCGTGCTGACTGCGGTCGCCAAATGGACTATCGTGACAGGGAGTGCGAGCGCCGTCCAGATACTAACTGCCCGACACGTGGAACGCAAAACAAACAACTACATTACACCAGAGACTTGACCGGGTGTGTGCGTAACTCTAGAAATATTGTCGGCCGTTCTTATATTGGTATTGATGATGTTATTTTGCAGTTTATGTGCAGATTTCCCGTCTCAAAAGGGAAAAATGGCTGGTCAAGTGGAGTATTTTTTTTAATACTTTACAGCAATTTATGTAAAAATTTATCTTTCGTTACTAACATTATTCATTTGAAAATAAAAATGGGTGTGATTTTTTTTTACCCGTCATATCTTTCCTATAAAATGTCACCGACATTTTCAGTGGAATGTATATTTGACGTAGAGGAGATGTTTTTGAAATAATTCTTACTAGAACTACAAGGCACCGGACAATCATGCTAAATTTCTGTGGTTGGCGCGGTTGCGCAGGGAAAAAGGATTTGGGCATTTTCGTTGTCATCGTCCCTTAACATGTTGTCCGCTGCACGCGATGCTGGGTTCTCTTTTCGCGCCCGAGGCGTCGGTGTTGGTGATAGATTAGGCCCTTGCTAGGATATGTGTTTCAATCGTCTGGGTACGTTCCAAGTTCCGAAGCCTCAAACAATGTTCTATTTCACATTATGCGTGTTAATTTTCGCAGTTTCCTTGTATATATTTCGCAACTGGGGCAAATGACTGTCTCTCGTATTTCCTAAGCGTTCTATCACCGATGGCTTTTTTATTTGTGATAACTGAGAATTGATAAGTGATGGTGCTCTTCGGTTATGAGAAAAACAATTGATTCACTTGTTTAGAATAGGAAATGATCGATCGGGAAGCAAGGAGTCAGCAACGCAGACTGAGTCAGAAGAACAAATAAAGCATGCCAAGCATTCAAAGTAATATTATCACCTCGTTCATTTAATACGAACTATCACAAAGGCGCTATACGCGATCAATTAAAGGAAGAAAAAAAAACTTCTGAGAAACAATACTGGATCCTCACTTCGGCCGTCTAATCTTATCTATGACGTCGCGTTCGCGGCCCGTTGTTTGCAAACCGAGGGATTTTCTCAAAATGAGCCAGGAAAATCCGAAAATTAAGATTCTGGTCATTATTGAAAGTGTGATAATTTGCTTCCTCGAGCATTACCTCACACTTGGCTCCCTATCACCATAAGCCGGCCTGGATAAACGCAGGTATTCGGATTACTATAATTAATAGTGCTACATAGCAATTCTTATGTAGTATTTGTTTATATTGCTATGCGGCTAAATCGTTGGCATCGTACCAACAAGGCTTTTTCTATAGTATTAGATTTTTTCAAGAAAGAAAAACAATACCCCTAGAAATTAATTCTCGCTTGGTTTTGATTTTTAAAGTATTTATCTTTTAAATTACGTATAATATTAATATGTATATTTCCCTTGTCTAGAAAGCTCGGGTTTTTTCATCAGCCTGATTATGAGTAATACTGTCCCGAGGATGATTCTAGGAATTTTTTCTGGAAGGCCATTAGATCAAAAACATTTGGCGAGAGTTCCAAGATCTTAGGACTGATTCACCATCGCGGTTAAAGTGTTAATTCCTTGAATTCAATTGTTGCTACGTGAGGCCAGAGAAACTCAGGGACATTTGCTTTACTGAGGTGTTGGGACATCTGTTTCTTAAAAGATGATTAATAATTTAAAAAATACTCTTGTGCACATTTTTCGGTATACACACATATACACATTGAGCGTACCAAAGAAGAAAAATATTCTAGATGCTTTTTAATTGAGTAAAAACGTTTAAAGAATAATTTCCTTCGTTTTTCGCATATTGCAACACGCAACAAAATAGCGTGAGGAAATCGCGTGTAAATTCCTTTCGTCTGTTCTTGATATTACAGTGTAAGGGACATCTATATAACTTTCTAACATGATTTACGACGGAGCAGTCGGTCTACTGAAGAATAGCGTTCACAGTGATGGGAGACAGGAACGGAGAAATTCTCCCTAGGGTCAAGGAAAATATTCTATAAGTCAGTGAACTCGTCAATTGGGGTGGTGGTAAGATTCTTTGGCTTTTGTTTTGAGTTTCATATTTGATGACAGGGGGCAGACAAATGGAATTCTACACATTGATATTTTCATTTCTTGTGTCATTCTGAGACACCAGCAGATAGTTTTCGTCATTTTTTGGGCGGAGATTTTAGCTTCAAATCAGTCTCAAAGCTTTGGAAAAAAAAAGCGACGAGAATCGTAGCAACGGATAAATCTAAAACCTCTCAACGCAAAGTGTTAATAGCACACTCTTAGTGATAGTCCTCGTAATTTGCGCATTTTTTCAGGTCCTGAATCAAAGGATTAAATAGCCACGATAAAATCGCGTTCCTTAGATAAGAAGTTATCAGTTTTAAGTGGCCTCGTATTTGCTCGAAGATATTTGTCAATTTCATTCATCGGCGGAAGGACTGAATACTTCTGAATACTTTTACAGAGGAATGAAAAGAGCTCAGACATGTTGAAATCGCTCGCATTTTTTGAAGGAGTGCAATTTTTTACTTTTTTTTTTCGAAAACGTATTTTTTTCGTGAGGAGCGCTTTTTTTACTTTTTTTTATTTCGTTAGTCTCTACATTGGAAAGGAAGTGATGGGTGACTGAAAGAAACAGCATTATAACGAAGGGATAAAATGCGACCTTAGCATTCATATATCTTAGAAGAGGCAATCTCAATACCTATTCTCAGCAGACATGAACATTCATCAGACAAAGATATTCTGTTTCATAGAGCACTCAGATTCGGTCAAACGTCCACAATCAACATATTTAATGGACATGAAAACTGTGTTTAAGTTTTAGGCTAATGCGCCGTTAAATGTGGGGTCCAACCTCGGCTAGCCGCAATTAAAAAATTTAACCGAATAGATGGGAATCTCAGACAAATATTTGCCCTCCCGTATGTTCGCCGGATCAGTTTTCGCGGATTTCTGCGTGTAAAAATAAATACCTAACACGAAGTGGACAAATGTATTATTCTTTGTGATCTGAAAAATATCAGTTTATTATTTTGCGTTTTGCATTTGATAAATAAGCAGGTGAGAAGGGATTTTAACTCCACAGTAGCAGTTTTCCGGCGTCAATTGATAAGTCAGCTTGGATACCTACTTCAAATATTTAGCAAGGGGATTATTGGACAGAATGTTGCGCTTTTAGGCTAATTTTCTGAATCTGACGGGTTGAAAATAAATTTAACCGTAAACCTGCGGATTGGACCGACAAGACCGCACATAGCGTGAGTTGGCGAAACCACAGTTTCATCATATCAATTTCTCCGCAAGCCAAGTTCTTTTATGAATCTCTTATGAGTTATTCCACTTCCCCATATCTTGCATGAGAGTTTACTTTAGCAGGAGCTTGTTATCTGACTTCTCACTTCGTTCTAATCCCATGACTTAGCTGAATGGTGGGAGAAGTTTCTTTACATTACGCTATACGTATACCAAGCGGCTCATTATTTAAACTGAATTCCTCAGACTCGTGTAAGCTTGTCCAATCCGTTACCTATTGTTTATTTTGTAATCTAGTAATCAGTTACATTTCTAAGTGTAATTGTTGATGACTTAATCTTACAGCATTTAAACACTGGAAGTTGGACAAACAAGCTATTTATGACTCGCTGGGAGCCCTGTCGCTGCGGGCATTATACACGGAGAAAGTGCTCGTTCATTTGAACCCCTTACTATAACTAACAGTTCCTTTAAACATATTTATTTTTCTGAGAGACAAGATAAGTTTTATTTTAGGAAAACTGCAAGTTCCCTGGCGGTGTGGGAGCCATGAGATCAAACGCACAGTCATGAATTTCCCATTACAGACTGTCAAAGAAAATGTTTCCGGGCACCACAATGATTTCTGCTTTTCCGTTTTCTGCAAACCTCCAAAATGAGTTACCGTGATTTATACAAACCCAGGGGCGGCAACAGCATAGATCAGTTTATAAATAGTACTGTTAGCGTTAGCTGAAGTGAAAGGCCGAAATATTTTCCGAGAGAATATGGAATAAATTTGGGTGGAGCAGCCTCGGTGTCTGCTATGAGGGAGTAATGTTCTATCATTTTTTACTATTGCAGACCAGGAACCTTGATGTCTGCTCCGACGAAAAAACAAGTATCTGAGAAATTACGCAGTATTGCATTTGCACGTAGATACGTCGACACAGTTTCAAGGTTTTTTTTTACTTCATTAATTTTTTTTCGGTTAATAGGGCAACAAAACTGTCTCTCACCCGTTTAGTTCACGCGCTCATCATTTCCCGCCGACAACTGACAACTTATTCTTGACTGACGATAGATTGAAAATGAACTGTAGTTTTTCCAAGAACTGTCAAAATAGAAATCGTAGTGAAAATGTTTATAGAGCAACAATAATTTTAAGAAAAAAAATGTCACTAGTAAATCACGAGAAAAAGTCGGCCTTTAGCCTCTAACCGTCAAACATGCTCAAAGCGTGTAAAAATGATTCTGTATGAGGCTTATGATGTCACTTTTGTACCGAAAGAAATGTTGCAGCGGGAGAAAAAAAACGACGATTTTCCGTGCCTCATCCCTACTGCACGCGCTTTCCTCGCTGTCACTTTTTAAGTATTGTAGATTGTTGGAAATTAAAACCAAATTATGCCTCGTCCATGAAGCACCTAAGTTTTAAAAAGAAAGCAGACGATCTACATCAAATAAGACAGACCTCCCTGAAGCGCCATTAGCAATCATATATTAGTAATCATATTTTCACACTCTGCTAGAGTTAATGCTATTTTGGCCAAGCGATCTGGTAATTTTCCTGGTGTGATAAAGATGCGAACCGCGTATCTTAGATGCCCCATCTTTCTCAGATTTCCCAATGTATATGTATGCTTGGAATTATGAAATAATTTGTGGGAGGAATGCTCTGATATCTGCTCGCAAACAAACACAGCGCATTAGGCAAACGATTCCTGTTTGAACTAACTTTTTAAAACTAAATTTTTAATTAAAAAAAATCCCCACATAATTTTATTTAAAATCTTATCTAATAATGATACTCTCCCCCTTTGCATAACAGCGTTTCAAACAAAGAAGACAATATCAGACCCCCCCCCCCTTTCCCCCCATCCTAATTCCCGGACAATTTTCTAATCTATCACCGGCTCTTTACTTGGGCGGCAGGGGTGTCTGCAGAACGCAAGGAGCAGATATATTCTGTAAAAACCTTAATTGCATATTTCGAATGCTGGGGTCAGGCTCTATCAACATACGCCAGGTGCGTACAAGAACGGGTCCCGATAGCGCCGTGTGTTGATTTTGTTGATCATGTGCTCCCGTAAAGGAAGTGACATTGGTAGCTCTGGCACGCGACGAGATTCGGTGGCAGGGCAAGTCTGGGCACAGTCTCTGCTGTTTCTTTGAAGTTGGTTATCAGTTCTCTTGGACTTAAGCCGCCCTACCCTACGGAGATGGCCAAGCCTTGGTGACACTCACAACGCCGACGAGACAACCGGTGTCACGAGATCGACCGAGAAATCCTCAAGGGTTAGGCCCTTTAACGCGATATGAAAGTTTTGAGGAAGTAGTTTACTCCGGTGATTGTGTTATTATTATTGTGCGCGATTCGTCTGTGAGATAGGGCCACACATTAGACATAATCCAGATGTGACTTAGCTTACCTTGGCGGTACTGATAACGCGGTAAAGAGCGACCGCAGTGTGCGTGTACCAGAGAGAGAGAGGGATTAAGCCGTGAGAGCGGTTGTGGAATGCGCAGTCTTTACCTGAATTATAAATGTTTTGGGCTTTTGTTTTTCGCCTTCCGCGAATAGTAGCTTGATATATAGAGGCGGCGGAATGAAGGAAGTAAGGTGGTAGAGTAATTTATCAGGTTTGCGGTGTGTACTCATGTTAACGTTTTGGACCCCCCCCCCCCCTCTTCGGCTGACCGCCCTGCCCACGTACACAGGTGTTCGATAGAGGTGGACACACGCCGGTGTTAAATACGAGAGGTGTTGGAACTTTGAACCCAACGTCACCAGAAACGGTGAAGTTTTGATTAGACATCGAATTCCACAGTAAGCTGCCATAAATAGATTCGTCTGGCGGTGTTTTCTTGGAGGGGAAAAGGGGGATTTCTTCGATACGTGCAATAGCTTTGGTATACGTGTCAACTGTTTCGTTTAAGTGTGTTTGGTGCCGGTCAGGGCTTAACACGAAATATCTTCAACATTTACAATGAAGCGGTTATTTGTGTCACATGCTTGAGAACTCCCTACACATTGCTTTTATCTTTTTGGGCCAATAAAATGATTTAAAACGTTTGACCAGTGGGGGTCAAATTATTAACTGTTTCCTGTGAGGCTTGCGGTTTGGCATTTGAACCCCCTCTGTCTCTCTCCCTTTCTCTCTCTCTCTCACACACACACACACCTCTCTCTCTCTCTCTCTCTCTCTCTCTCTCTCTCTCTCTCTCACACACACACACACACACACACACACCTTTCTCTCTCTCTCTCCCTCTCTTTCTCACTCACACACACACACACACACACACACACACGTTCTTCAACAAAATGGTGTCAGCAACTAATCCACGTGTTAGTGTGTCTCGTGTGTGTGTGCCGAGAGTCTGAGGTCTGGAGACTCGATTTGAACCAGAACTTGTCAGGTCCCGGCCAGTAATTTAATTGGCAATCCGAATACAATAATAGCTCCGAATAAAAACAAATCTGTCGGTATTTATAAAATAAAAAAAACTCAGACTGTCTGGGAATTACAGCCACCTTATGCGGCGTATACGCGCGATGATATTTGTTAATTGGGTAGGTCGCGGGTGAGCATAGGTTTACGAAAAATCTTAAAAGTTCCATGTGTAAACTTTTAGTCGTGTTTTAAGATCCAATGGCATGTTAATCCACATTCGATTGTCCTGTGTGTATTGTTTGCTGTATACGAAGTCCTAACGCTTGTTTGATTTATAAAATTACCCAACGTGTAATAAATAGAACGAGAACCGGTGTACTATCAAACACATCCACAGCCGGCGAAAGTTTGTGTTGTAAATCTTAGTTTAAATACCACTGACAGTTCCTTGTCATAACACGGACTCCGGTATTTATGAAGTAACATAAACATCACTCACCTGTCTTGTATATAGTAGTAATGTGATACCAGGACTTTCTCCGCTCTCTGTTCGTTTCTTACTTCGTCAAATAACACTTCCTTAGTTCGACCATGTGATAACAGTGCTTGGCTGTGTTTAAGCACGAATACCGTTCCTCGAGCACACCAGGTTTATTTATATCACGGGAATCACCTTGGCTATCTAGAATAGCTTAAACAGGTAAAACAAAGGGGGCGGAGCCAGAGAGGGCCACCTTAGCCAATCAGAGGTAGCGGTTATCGCCCAACCATCTCATTCATACCCTCTGGTTGGCAAGCGAGTTTCGAAACAACTAGACTTAGCAGTAAACATTTGGTCTCGCCCAATTCATTTTGACACAGTTGCAAGCTGATTGTAAACTTTAAACAATGCTAATTCCGTCGTTAAGTGTCAAAGCAAATCCAGCCCTGGTGACGTCAGCTTCCATTCATAAAATTTCGCAGCTCATTGAGCGGTGGCTTGCATCAGACTTCAATTTTGCATGTAATTCTGATAATCTTTCTCAATGAAAATTTGACATTTGATTAGATTATCAGTGAAGATGATATTAACATGCTTAGACCCATTTAGTAATCGACGTATAGTAAAAGTAGACCACACTAATTTTCAAAACCCCTCGGCTAATTTGTGCACTATTAAATGTGAATTACTGTTTCAAGGTTTCGCGAAATTACAAAGCGGTTTCGCAAAGAAAACATGCCATCTGTTTGAATAATGTTTTTCAAAAGCTACTTATGCTAATCCGTTTGGACATTCATCAGGCTGTGGTGAAATAAATAGAAATACCTGATCTTGAAAGAAAAAAAAAGACCAATTTGGAGTCGGGACTAGAGTCCGCGGGGACGAAATTCCTTCTCGCAAATTCCAGCTCCACGGCATAAATTCTAAGCCACATATTATTAGAGTGATTCTTTGAAATTCAAATGAAATTACTCGCAAATTAAATGAATACAATTTGAATCAATTCAACCGGTCAGATTGCTGAATGAAGACGTTTTTTAAAAGCTTTGGGACATTGTATTTCACCTTACGATATCAGAGTCATTATTTGGCTTTAATGACTCAATTGTGAATCTTCTTAGGGTTTAACACCTCTAAAGTGAGTTGTTGACAGAACCGGTATATGTTGCTGAATGGGCGAAGGGTGTGTGGGGGAGGAAGGGACTGAAAGGGGGTTCGTGCTAGCAGGGAGGGCGTAATGATCGAGGAACAAACCCTCTATGCCAACTGACAAGACGGTTACCAGAGCGGATATCTAACGTGACAGAGAAAGAGTTTTCAGAAAATTTGCGCCAACGTGTGTTCTACTGTCTACGTATTCTCAAGTGTGCCACAATCCCTATCTTCTTGCAACGTTCAATTCCTCTTCATTACACGTTATTAAAAAATCATAAAAACTGACGTAGTTTACTCCTACAACAGACTCGATTTCCACTCCACGGTTAATCATTATAACGAATGATTTAACTCAAAGAGCAGATTAAACAATCTGAAGGAGCCGATAACGTTGATTTCACTTTAAATACGGCTGTCTTTGTTCTGTTCAAGTATGTTAGTATTTATAACGATGGTTTAGGGATAGGCTTCACTACAGTGTTGGAATGATATTAGATAAAGAAAACTGATTTGAAAAAACCCTGCTTAAAATAAATGCCGTTGTTTTGTCACCACCCATTCGGTTGGTTGGTCATACTCTCTCTCTCTCTCTCCCTCTCTCTCTCCCTCTCTCTCTCTTAGCCGTTACTTTCTGTCTGAACGTCATTGCTAATGATGAAGAGGGATGAAGATTTATTTATCAACCGGTTAGTTGTTCTGAATTGTTCACTGGAGATCTCTGTCCAGGTATTCAATTCAAGGATTAGCGTCTTACAACTTTCTCTGTTGGGGACGTCTTAAAAGTTAATCCCGCCCGAGTCTTAACTTTATTTCATTTGCTGGATTATCGGGTCTGAAGAAGTCGCTACAGACTCAATGACAAAGGTTAACTTTAACATGTTGCTTGTTCGGATTTAGGCAATAATACCTCCCATCAAAAAGCTCTCATGAATGTGTGAGGTTTCCCGTCAATGTGACGAATTCTTTGCCTGAAAATGCTTGTCATATTTCTCGTAGCTCTCTTGTGAAGATCGCAAGCCACCCTCGGTGGTTTATTAAAGTTTTACCTTCACCTGTGGGACTCACAAGCACTTCTGTCAACAAACGGTTGACCTCAGTTTAGATGATCTTTATTTGAGCTGGAAGAAAAAAATCAAATAGTAATAAGAAAAAAACCGAGAGAAAGAATGGTCTCCCCCACGAAATCAATCGTCAAAAAGCCAATAAACAGCGAAAAGAGTCATAAAAAAGTCTTTAATTCCACGTGTTGTTAACTTGACTTTGACGAGAAGAAAAGATCTTCTTCAAAGAATCCCGCTTTGTAGCGTCTGCTTCTATTGGAACGCGCTGGCGGGGAAAGAGGGGCGGAGGTCTCGTTTGGAGATCATTAGTCCGCAGACGTTACTCTCAGCCTTGAAATTTTGACGGTGTACAATATTTGGCTGCTCGCAGCGGTGACGCTCTGAGAAAAGCCAATGGTGTCTGAAGAAACGTTTCTCACACATCTTCTCATGATCACTTTTTCAATGAAGACATTTCAACAAAGCGGTCCCGCTGTTCCATCCTATACTGCCGCCTGACTGGTAACAATGGCGTACCCCGGTATCGTCTGCCCGTTCATTACTGATACCCCCTATATATGACTTGTTGGGTGGCATTCCCAACTCGTTCAAATATCACTCAATTAACCTCCAATCAAGTTGTCAAAAATCCTTATCGTTAACGAGTGAATAAGTATAGATTGTTTTTATTATCGTTTTGATTGTATATTTTATCTTTTTTTGTATTTTTGATAAGATGTTTTAGGTAAAGTATGGTTTCTTCAAAACCTAGGTTTACGTCTGTTGATACAAATTAGGTTTACACTGTTCTTTATCAAAACTATTTTAAGTTGCTTTTTAAACCACAATTCCTTATTTTTGTCGCAGCGATAGATAAGGAATTAAAATCGTTTGAATACTATTTCTGTGACCGTTTTACCGCAGACCATACAAACATCCTGCAAAACAAAGGTTTTATCATTTTTTTTTACGATTAAAACGCAATGCAAACATGAAAAATAAAGGTTTAAAAAAGTACGGAAAAATTAGATAATCCGGATGAAGGAACTGACGTGTGAGCATTTAAAGAATGCTGCCGCACCGATTTTAAAGGATGCTTAATCAGAATGATAACAAAAGAAAAAAGGTTCGGTTAAACGCCATTAACAAGAAAAACGTTTTACGAAACGAGCTCTGTAGACTGCGACATTTCTCGTGAGGCGATGTTTTTAAAAAGAACTACTCACATTTTAAAATCTCAGTTTTGCACCAATGTCATTGTCATAAAACGTATCAGTAATTTGATTATTCAAATATACTTTCTCTACAAACGAAAATTCATTAGCTACTTTTTAAAATAAATGTTTGTTCTTTAAAACTTTTGCAATATTCATTTTATTCTTTCTTGGCAAGACCTGTTTCACCTTTCCGATTGAACTTGAACCCATCAAGAAAACCGTTGTTAGATTTTTTTCCGGAACATACCTCTCTCCCGAAAATAACCTAAAGGATATGATTGAGGGGGACTGATGCAATCAATTTACATCTTGCACATCTTGTCCCGAAAATATCATTTTGAATAAAATGACGACCCGTTACAGCTCTTGAACTGTTAAAGACACAAATATATTTGTTTGGGCATTAGGTTATTACAAAACAGCTTTTGGGCATGTTATTAATGTCTTCTTCTTGACCACAAGTGACCGGCGCCCACCCCCAGGCTCTGGACACATGGTCCTCACTTGGCCACAAGTATCTTTGAATTCTTAATGTGGAAAGGGATTAACTATTTTTGTACATACGCCTTTATAAATATCTTCAAGTTCTAGTAACCTTAATAATAAGCCCAAATGAAATTAGACTTGGGGTTTCTCTTCGGAGAGAGGTGATTCCTTGGGATTTAAGGGATCCAAGTATTTTAATAAAACTTTAAAAAGTTTTTAAAAATGTGCAAAAAATCATCAATTTGACATTTTACTTCTCATGTTCACAGATATGTACTAATTTTGATTTCAAAGGAATGCACTTGAGAAAGGATGATAACCTAACACGCTCACCATGAAGGGGATGGGTAGCAAAAATTAGCGGAGTCAGGCAAAACGGAGATTTCCTGTCCATTTACACGCTGTGCATACTTTCCTTAATTTCATTGAATCGTTTGGAGGGAACCTACCCTAAATTCATCCCAAAAATATAGTGGTCATTTTACAAGTGACCCCTGCTAAAAACACGTGGACTGGCCATACTTGAACATTTAACCGTACCAGTCGGGCTGTTGGAGGTTCAAGGGGTCAGTTTCACGAGACCTTCTTTAGCTTATGTTTTCTGGTCACAAATTTACTTAACTTCAGCTATACAGTCAATGTTTTGACGATCGACTCTCTACAGCCAACGAACAATCGCTACGTGAAACCGGAATTTTCAATATTTAAATTATGTTCATTTTGAGAGTATATTATAATTATTTATTGTTTTACCAGTTATCGTTTCAACATTATCGTTTTATTTCCCGCAGCAATTGCATCGATCATTCTGCTTATACACAGCCATATCATTGCACTGTTGCAACATATAACATCTTTTAAACGAAACGTTGTATGTTTTACTTATTGCAATGATTATACCAATAGTTAACCCATAGGTAAACGTATTCATTTCAGTGGCGATGTTCACTTATGCAGTAGACATAGTAAGGATTTTATAATAATAATAATAATAATAATAATAATAATAATAATAATAATAATTTATTCGAGCATTAAATGTGGCAGTTACATTTTTTTTGAAGTTACATTTTTGAATTTGTCATTCATTCCTTTTTCTTTTTTTTGTTAAAACAATAACGAGTATCCACTGGTCAATTTTTTTCTGACCATGGGACACGCCCCAATCTTAACGAATGTCGTGACCATTTAGACTGTGAACGAGGAGGACGACCATGAGTACAGACAGCGATGGCGAGAGCGTCTCTGAGAACGAAACTCTATCGCCCCTCTTCATCATAGAAGGAGACCGAAATTACCGGGTCTGTTTCCCGTTCTCGATCCTTGGAGTGACAGCAGGAGACGTCTCAAGTCTATCGTGTCGGTCTCTCCAACGTTGTCATAATCTCGTAGAAGCCATTGTTATATACCGGCCGTGATTACCCCAGACATAATTACCACGTTGTTTGAGCGGTTTCCAACGGTATCGAATCTCCTCGAGTGGTTATAACAGGGCGTTACTGTCACTGTGTTTCGCTCAAAGGGCCCCCAGAAAACATCGTTGGTTATTCGGCACGCAACGTGAAAGACAACTTGTCAGACTAAATTATACACAAGTTCAGCGGAAATCACATACGGAAAATAAGATATAAGATCTCAGATAGAATTTGTGGAAGTCTAAGGGGTTTTTGAGGTGAAATTTGAGAAGAAAAACAGCCGATGATTATTCGACGGAAATGTTGACTTATGAATTAAATAATTTTGGTTGTTCGTTGGTTCAGGAAACAAATCTTTAGAACGTTTTAAAAAGTAACTGTGTAACTTTTTAAAACTCCATTGCAAAATACAAACGCCTGTACAGGAAAATAAAAAAGAAGGCTTGTAAACCTGAACAGTATTGTTTTTATTTCGAAAAGTCGCGCTATTCTTTCATTGAAAGTTAAATCCTGTATCGCACCTCAAAATATGATATGTACTTGACGTCACACAAAAATATTAAATTTTCCCCACAACCATTCATGTTTTGTTAATTTGATGAAATTACAGGAATTTTTAGACCTTTTAGACTGAATTATGACATAGGTCCACATAAATAGTACTGCCTAATTATAAGAAATATATTCGAGCTGACGGATGGAATTATTCGCGCATTATGCTTAACGTTGTAGCAACAATCCGTTGAGAGTCGCACTATTTGTACACGGCGGCTAATAATCTACTTCTGGACCCGCTGCATACAATGATACATTCAAGTCCCGTCAATGCTCCCAGCTGTTAGAAACATCACGCTATAAAAGAAATCAGCAAACCATTCACTCTAATAAATAACGTCAAGATTACAAGATATTTCATATTTATAATTCCATATTCATCCGAAAATGTTCCGCGGTTTAAGCCCTTGGACCGTGTAATGCGGTTCCCCTAGCCTAAATACGTGCAGTTTAAAGCTCGGCCGTTAGAGTTAACAAGGTGGAAAAACGTTTAATACGACGTTTTCTGTGTCCAAACACATAGTGAGGGTTGTTACGGAGAAGTTAACTGTTACATTAAGGGGTCATTAAACACCCAAAGTCAAGAAATATTAGTCGGGGGCCAAAAGGTCTGCTAGGAGAAGATATAATTCTTAAAACCGCAAAGTGTGTCGTTTGCGACCATTTGCTCTAGGAAATCCTCTACACTGCTTCTTTATATCAGTGTAATATGTGTCAATTATTTCATGGGGAAATAAACAAGTGATAAATGATCATACTATATGTATATATTGAAAGAAATAAATTGTGTCCTGTTACATAATCTCCCTTTTTTAGTCTTTTTAAAGTTAAAACTTAATTTGACTGAGAAACCATATCAAATATTTATGCAAATTGAACCCACAACCCATCTAGTTAGTTTCATGGGTCTCAGATTAGTTGAAATAAACCCTTAATAAATGGGCATCGACTTCGGCCTATCAATTTTAAAACTTATGCCGTCGCTGTTGTTGAAAGCAACACACGTGCTGAACGTGACGTTTCGTCGGTCGTAATTTCAACGGGAGCAGGAACCCGTTGTCAAAACAGAGTAGGGCAGACGATAGTTCGGTGAAGCGTCTTTTGTGCGTCTTCTTACAAAACATCGAATAATGTTGATTCATACATTTAAATGAGACGATAAGCTGAAAAACAAACTTACGTCTACGTCTATTAAATATAGGAATCATTTTGTTACTAAGGAATGCCGCTGCGGTTGTCGTAAATGTTGTCGCACAAGGTGGTAATAATGGAAGAATAAAGCAGACGATTCCGAGGACAATGAAAATCTCGAGTGTCCTCTCGCCACTCACTGAGAAAAGTGTCAAGGAATTTTCATCTGATAATAACTTGATAAGCCTATCACTTGAGAAATCTTAATTTGGGCGAAAGTTTTTCCGGACTTTCTCTCACGAAAATAACCGAACAACACTTATCCACATTGATTTCAGTGTAGTAACGCTTTAGATTTACAAATTGTTTGACAATAAATCTTATCCTGTTGAAGAAACGGGAAACCACAAAGGTATTCAATGGAACGCTGTCCCTGACCTCAACAATTCGGAAGGGAACATGAAAAGAAGAATTTATCAACAAGTTATTACAAATCATTAAATAAACTCTGCGCTTGGAATTATCAGACTCGCAGGCGTGCGCTGCCCCCGGCCCAGGAATTATCGTGCTACAATGTAACCATAGGGGAAGGAATTAGTACTGTACTACAGTTGCGGATTTGGGGGGGGGTGTCATGGGGTCCTGACCCCTCCTGCCCTTCGATTTCTGAAAAAAATATCACACCAATGGTCCACTCTTGAAATTAGACTTTTGACTAGCTGAATTATAGTTCTAAACCGTACCAAATGGCACCGTTAGCCCTCTAAAATACCAAAATTTTCCTTCATCGGGCCCCGAACCCCACGCCATGGGGGGGATCGGCTTTACATCCGTGGACCCCCCTTCAAATAATTCTGGATCCGCCCCTGATTAGTGATAGTGATGATGATGGCAGTAGAAGCGGCAACTGTAGTAGTAGCTGCTGCTGTTTTAGTAACAGTGATAGTAGAAGTAGCTTAAGAAAAACACCAATAGTAATAAAAGTACTAGCAGAAGTGAACCAATAGGCCTACTAGAACTGGTAGTAGTGGAAGAAACAGCGGTAGTAGCAGTAGAAGCAGTTTAAGTAGTAACAACAAGAGCAACAGTAGCAGCAGACGTGGTAGTACATGTAGTTGTAGTTAACGGTAGCCGTAGCAGTTGTAGAAGAAATGACACATCTAAGCTGTCTCACTCCAGGGGGTGATATCGTTGGTGTAGGAATGTTTGCTTAGAGGTAATCTGTAGATCGGCATATAAGGAGTTCAACAACACCATTGAGTCAATAAAGATTAGAAAAATGTACACATATCATTGCTTCTCTCTGCGGTTGATTTCTTGTTGTACATGTTACTTGAAAGATACCGGTCGAATTTGTATATTATTAAATTTCATGTAACTTTTGAGCATATGATTTCCGACATATTTTGCAACTTATTCAGCACATTATCGAGCCGTTGTGATTCAACAGAGATATATATGAAATAGGTTCAAAAGGCTGCGCAGTGCGTTAACTCGGAATTTGAAACGTGGTATTGGAGATGAAAAAAAATAATAACTGTGTCGTAAGCAGGGGCTAAAAAGAATCTTTAAACATAAAATGAGATGAAATATTTCTAAGTCAGCACAAAAAAAAAAACCAAAAGATACCCCAAGAATTATGCTCCTGCCTGTACAAATTCCGCGGTCTACAAACGCGTGCATTCAAGTGAACTTTTCACGAGATGAAAAGAAAGCTGATTCACAAACCATGTTTAAACACAATATATCTTTCACTTGTCGCGACGTTGGGAAAATAATTCACCGTAAACATTACCAACTTTTTGTTTGTTGTGCATTGTTTTGTACATGACGCTTGTATCCTTCAGGAGACATTTGATTTATATGGAGCTTATTATAGATTTTGAAATAATTGTTTCCTTGAGTAGAAACATAAACATGTAGATTTCGTATCTTTTATGATATAAGGAAAGTTCACTTAATTTCTTTGGTCACCTGATGACCGAAAAGAAGAAGCGTTATTTAAAGATATTCTCTCCCGCAACGCTATTCCCGGTGTTTGTGAAAGCTATTAAGCCAGACTTGATCAAAATGACATTTTCTTCGGCAACAAATTGACAGCACTTTTTTGAAAATTACATAACATTTTAAATGTCACAAACAAGTTTAGTTCCATCAGCTGTACAATTCACTAGATAATTATTATCATTTTTCAACGAAGAACCAGTCATAACCAGAATGCAAAAGATGAAAATAATTGAAAGTTAGCCTTGCGAAGTGTAACGAAAAATCTTGTAGCTTTATCGCACACAAAAAATGTGAAAGTCTCGACATAAGTGATTGAACCCTATCCCCAAACACATCTACCGTCACCGTAGCGATAGAATTGGGGGGGGGGGGGGGGGGCAA
>NW_019776079.1:1491145-1547062 GCF_001039355.2 Lingula anatina | reverse complement strand
GGGGGGGGGGGGGTGCAAAACCTCATGTAAAGACCATATCAACCTGTATAGAATAGACAGACAGACACCTTATTAAAACTGACCTTGCAGATATCTCAATATAGCTACATGTATCTACCCTCTCATACCAGGGGCCTCTAAAATAGTGAACCAAATTTTGAGTTTCAGCGATACAATAATATTGTAACAGACCACTAGTGCATCCTGTAGTCAGAGAGAAAAACTGTATCACTGGAAGAAACTCCATGTACTTTTATCTTCAAACTCACTGGCAAACCAATATCAGAGAGTCAAGATAAATAACAACCCGACGAAAAGTTTTTTTTATACCGATTGGCTACGGAGCAGATTTTCAGACTGGATAAAACGAAGAAAGAACGATTAACTTTACTGATGTTTTCTCACTTGTTTTATGCACCACGTGCAACCACGGTGAGAGTGCAAACAGACATTAACGCGCGTTTATTATCTAACCTGGGCATGCCTTAATAGCTTTTGGAGCGACAAATAATTCTACTAGAACGGTTGCTGTCTACATAATGACAAGGTGAATGGAGAAAATCAACCCCATACCATGAAAGGGCACCTTGTGGTTAAATGGCAGGGGTATGATATATCTATAAAGGTGATTTAGTGAGTAGTGGCGCGTGAATGAACTGGTCACCGCATCTTTAAGGTGCTTAAGCGACATTTTTTCATTTGGAAATCGCCTCACAGCATAGCATCTATATAAAAATGCTATATAGTACTTAACGTATCACATGAGAGATTTCGTCTTGGAGAAATGCAGTCAATAAATTTTCTGGGACAAGGAAAAGTTGTTGTTCTGTACTCACCAACAAGCTCTCTTTCTATTTCCAAACTGTTGGAGATTCTCAAAGTAGGCATGTTTTGCAATAAATTTTATCTGTACTTGGTTTAAGTCTTGTATACGCTTTACTACAACTCCAGTTTAGGCAAAAAAGCGATTGTGAACAGAAGGTAGTAATTCCATTATTAAAAGATTAATTCATACAACAAGTCATCACTTTTTCGTATGCGTTGGGTTAAATATGAAAGCGAACCTTCTCAAATTTGACTCTCTCATCCCTACAACTTCTTCCGACCTGGTGCAATCAGCTACCCAATATTTTGCATTGCTTCAAGTCAAAGTAAACCATATGAGAACCATTCGAATGGTTTAAACAAATAACCTATCTTCATCCCCACGCTACTTTCGATGACAAATGGTCAATTAAAAATGAAATTCTCAGCAACCAAAACACAGGATGTTCAAGGTAAATCTGCGAGCAAAATTCGATTAGTTTTTTAACAGCTCTAATGGTGCTAAACGGGAAATTTGACCTAAATTGAAACGTTTTTCATGGGCCAGAGGTGAGCAGAGGTTTTCTGAGGAATTTCGGTTCCGACATAACTGGTATTGTTTGTAATGATAAAAACAAACGAGGCACACCTGGGAAAAAGGAACTTCATCACAAATGTAAGGATTCAACTGTGCCTTTTATAGCTAGTATCACAAATAACAAGGATACACTTGCCAAACGAACCGCTCATTTTTAATACTTTTCCTGCGAAGAAAATGTGTCAAGATAGTGTTATTCTACTCATTCATCAAGTATTCTAGTAAGTTAAAATATATCATCATATCCAAGATAATTCGAGAGAAAGCAACTGTGAACTCACTGGGCCGACGTGTCTTTCGACAACCTTGGCTTGATGCAAGGATATTCATTCTGCCCCCCCCCCTCCCCTCTCCTCCCCCATAGCTCCTTGAAAAGCAATAATAAAATCCGAAATATTGCGAATATGCACAGAACAAAATACACACAGCCGTATTCTGTTTCAATACAATTTAAAAAGCAAGTGAAAAAAAAACGCAATATCCATCCAAGCTCCATTAAAACCACGGAAGAGGCCACTACAGGGGATACCCCATAACAATTTGTGACTTGCGTCATTTTTCGCAATGACTACTTAAAGTGAGATTGTTGCTGGCGAAAATGTGCGTTTGGGCTCGATAACCATTCGTGATGGTTGAATGAAGAAGTGAACATCCGGCCGATTTATAGGTGTACCGCCGGGTAAGCGTTCTTAATGTCCATTCAACAGAGATTTATTTGGGGTGTAGATCTTGGATTTCGTTTACACAAGAGTAAAGGCTCAGTTGGTTTAGGTGATTATACCACTTGAGTCCAAGGATTCCATGCACTATTAAAAGAGAGTCGTGCTTTTAAATTCAATGGGAGTAAGACTTTAATTTCGATCTCGATAGTGTCGAGTGAATATATTGTAGCAAGGAAACAGGTAACGTGTTACGTCTCGCTGTGTTCCAAAAGTTTTTCACACGCGACGTCGGCATGACCGTGAATTAAGTGAAATTCTTTTGTAAATGCCTGGAATGGTTTGCCAACCTTAAATTTTTTCTTTGGATAAGAAAAAACTCATACTTGTGAAAAATCGTTTTGTTTCGTTTCTTATCCTAACTTTTTTTTTTAATTCTAGAAGTGTAGTTTGATAAATTCTCGTAACTGACTGATCGTGTGCCCACTGCAGCCATCGGAGTGGTCGACGTTCAAGAAATTAATTCTCGTAGATGATCACTGGCGCGCGGCATTGATAACGGTGAAGAGCGGCTATCAAATCATCTTAAAAGGGGGTCAAAAATAACCAACGTATGTCTAGACCCCGTTCCAATACCTAGATCGATCTAGTATGATCGCCGCGCCAACATAGAACGCTTTATAACGTTGCCATAACGTTTTTAGTTATATAAACGTTACGTTAACGTTCTGTGTTTACAGGGACTGCCCTCTTCCAGGCTGACAGAGATATATTTTGCACTAAATATTCACAGGTAATTCTATTCCTATCTTCTTGCACTTTCCTTCATTGTGAGAATATTTTTTACAATAAAATAACGTCATCCCCCAGCTGTTTTTAGGTACAATGTACCCCTCCTCCACCCCCACCCTGAGTTTTCAGAGGCTACTGGACACTAACAGCTGAGACATGGTGTTGGTGAAGGTCAGTGTCCAGTAATCTTTGAAACTCTGGTTGCAGAGAATGCACTCATGCGCACTTCAAATATAATGCAGTTTTTTCTTTGCAATGACGAAGCGTTTTAGTTTATTGATTTTCGCCAAGTATTTTGCAAAATCGGGTAGCTCAGCTTATAGCCAAAAGTGTGCGCAATACTAAGACCCCATTCCCATAGACACCATCGGTCTACGTACTTCAACCCAACTCTGCGGGGAGTCTCGCTAAGTGCAATCAGCTTAACGAAATGATACGCCTCCTCTTGTTTCCAACGTACTGGTATAATCACCGTCTTTTCTGTATTCCACTTAACGCCAGGGGGAGGTGTGTCATTCAGTTATGCTGATTGCAGTCAGCGAGAGTCCTCGCAGAGTTGGGTCGAACCACATGGACCGATGGGGCCTAAAAGTTATGCAGACTTACCAGTGCCACATTATTCTGTAAAACTCTTCTTGTCTTCTTTCCACCGCTCACCAAAGTTTAACTTTTTCATTAGTCCACGAACACCACGCAAGTTTCAGCTTAATGCTGAACCTTAGAGCATTTTTACTGATCCTTAATACCATAAAAGAAGCGGCACGTCTACTTACAATATACACCTTTATAGGAAGTTTGTCGAAAACAACAATAACCATGTCCCTATTTCGAAGTTGCGGTTGTTAATGATACCTTGATGCATATCACCCCTACAAAGCTCAGATAGAGTCACCATTCTTTTCAACCAGAAGATCCGGGAATGATATAACTCGCCTTTTTATTCACAAAAAAAATATCAATATGAAAGATGATAAAATCTTATGAATGATAAATTAAGGAAGTGGCAATTATGTTACACGTGAAGAAAGTATTTCCTATCCAGAAGAAATGAAACTCATCTCATATTTGAGAGCCGCTTTTAGTTTTATATCGAAATAAACCTGAACACAGAGTGAAATTAGAAAACAGGCAAGGGGATAGAAAGACATCACGCTCTATAATAAAAGGATCGAAATAAAAAGCTGTGGTCGAATCAAATCCTCGATTAAAAAAATGTAGACGTTTAAAAGTCAGACCGACTTACAGACAGACGGACGGACAGACAGTCAGAAGTATTGCCGCATACATGACATACGTGATATAAAACGAACGTTAGACGCTGATTCTCATTCTTTATCATACAACATGACTCACCGAGACCCCAGCGATCAAATGTAAAGAGAATAAAATTTTCTTCGCGTATTCGACGGGCAATGAAACGCCAATAATAAAGGAATTCGGTTATAAAAATTGTTAAGTTGGAGGTTTTCCGAAGGGATGTACTGGTGGGCCTATGGAATATTTTAGGTTATAAGAATGTTGCAATTACGATGCGCACGTTCTTTTGTTAACAAATACGAATATGTTGTCATCACTGCCTAATTCTATGCAGAGTTTGAATATCAACCAAAGAAAGATAGAAACAAAATTAATAAATAAAAAAATATATGCTATCAAAATTTGAAACCAGAGAGAATAATAAATAAATAAATGTTAAATAAATGAACATAGATTTTTCCCGACACAAGATTCGGAATATTGATTCACTCAATAATTAAATGTGCGCCTTTGTCCTTAGCTTCATTCTCAGGGGCTACATCATTTTTTTTTAGGAGAAAGCTGTTTAGATTTAGGAATTATGCAGACAAAAACCCTGATGTACACTCTTTTGGTCTGGTTAATTTTAGAAATCAAAATAAAGTAAGCTTTTGAGTTTTATTAATCATAACAAGAAATAAACAATAAGTGTATATACGGGATGCTTAAAATACGTTTTGCTTAAATAACAATTTCATTTTACTTTTTCTCATTTTGAACTTATTTCTTCTTGCAGTCACATTTTGTTAATAATCGTGCAATGATTAGAAGATATGATATAATAGATTATAAAGTATTCACAATTAGCAGGCATCATTTCTAAAGAAAAATTATTTAGGCTAACATGTACATGGTAAATATTGCCCAACATGGAATTCCAGTAGTGTCTCTAGCATCATAAATCTTAATGTTTTGTTAATTCCATTATTCTTTTTTTTTTAAGGAAGTTATCCAGTATTCCCACGAAAAGCCATTGTCACGTTTTCCTCAATGATCGTTGCAGGATGAGATGTCTAAGAGCAAGGAGTGACGGGAGTGAGGCCCTTACACAGAAACCAAGGCAGTAGGCTCAACATAGCTCACCGATTCCCAGAGTCCCCCCCAAACCTACGATCACTCATGCGTGTAGCTTCCTGTGCACCTGTTAACGCCATTGGCCTCACCTGCATTTACCTCGAAAGAAATAGAAATAAATAAATAAACTAAACGGCACCTCGCAGTGTAATAGTAAAGAAATGACCCTTGTCTATTGACATAGAGGTAGGGGCCCACCACTAATTCCCCATAGAAAATCTCCCATACACCGCACACAGTTTCTCTTTACTTAGAACGGGTAGGGGCGCAGTTACTCCTCTGGTGCGCTTTCTTTAGAAATGCACCATAAATCTTCAACAATGTCTCGGCCATAACTCATTCATAGATTTCAACGTACCTTGAATTTGCGTTTACTACCGCGAGTTTATTTATAAACTCTCTTCCTCAATGGGAACGTGGTTATGCGCGTAACCGCAAATTTACGCACGAGGTTTCGGGGTGAAAGGACCTCTGGAATCATTGTTTTAAAAGCTTCAAATAAACCCGGTCTTAGTCTATTCTGTTGAATGTTATTGTTTTCACAAATAGTTTATTAAGCGATCGCCTACGAGTTCGGTCCAGCATTGTCTAGGTGCCGGGCGCCAAGCAGTCTGGAGTGGCGGCGCATGGGGGTGTTCCCTAGCCTTACACAACCTAAAAAGACTGTCTTGATAAGAAACAAAACATAAATAAATAATCTCGCTATTTAATGACGTCCAAGTTACCCTTCATCGGGCCCACCTGTGCCTTCTGCTTGTGCCAATGGAGCGTCTCCACTTTGATCGTTCACGTCAATTATTTTTTCTACACCCTCTGAGTGACTTGGTAACCAGAACTTTGCTAGTGCTATGTAACTGCGGATACCGCTGGCAAGGGCTAATGGGTACCCTCTTTATTAGGGGTGAATTTAAGGGGGTATCGTGGTTAAACAGGTGGCCTGTTATAGGTGTCATGTTCTTTGTTTAATTTCGCCGGTGTCTCAAACAACCGCACATTATTTATTACTCACAATGATTTTATACATTTGTCACTACTTGAACATCAGATCCACCGCGTCCTGTCAATCTAGATCAAAATCAACTCTTTAACAGCTCTCAATGCAATAAATATGTATATATCCGCCTGGGTCTGTGATATAACGTAGATCATACTCGAATACTTTAATTTTTTTTTTTTTTACTTTTGGGAAAAATTAAAATTGGAACTGCGGTGTGAATAAATATAATTGTACATGGTAAGGCACCGCGCAGCCTGCGGGGAAACAGTAACAAATGCCGGAGCAGCTGTTGGGTGGCTTTTTTTTATCTTTCAGTAACCCCCCCCCCCCCACCCTTTGGTTATTTGTTGAAAATAATAACATAGCGTTTTTCAACAGTCTTAAGACAACATATTCAAGGCTTTCTTTTTTCTTTAAATGTGCAGCCGGGAGAGCAAAAAGCTCAATATCAACACAAATAATTATTATGTCATATACTAACGCACGTCCATGACGTTATCGCTTATTATCTTGTAATTTTTAAACTGAAATGTCTCTTACAGATGCTACGTCTCCTTGCATTAAAAACAACATTACTTGTACTAAAACGGAATAAGTTTAACGCTGAAAATATACATACACAGAAAGTAAAAGAGTAAAACCAGTCGGCGAAGATGTTCAGAAAGAGAATCCCCATTACGGCGGAAACTACGAGTTCAGATGTACTGTAGAAAAGACAGCTGTTGTCGAACAATAAAGCCGAAAGGAATCTTTGCCACTTTTTCGACTAATTCGGCACAAATCCACAAAATATGAAGATATACAAAACACAACACCGCTTTTACTTCTCTGGATTTCTTTTTTAAATATTGGCATGTTCTAAAGACTTTTAAATAAAATTTCAATTTTATAAACGAAATGTACTTAGTTTTTTGCAAGTGTTTCATTAATGTTTCTTTTCTAAAATGGTTTTTAGGAATATCCGTTTCCACAAACAACTTCTTAATCTGGTAAAAGTTGAAACTTTTTCCCCCGAGCTGTTATGCAACTTTTATCAAACAAAAAGTGGCGCACGTGTTCACAAAACGCCAAGAAGTGGGGTTCGCCGGAATGCGGTGTGAAAACAGCTTTCAAAGATAAAAAGTCAAAGGCTGTTTGCCGCGCGAAAAAAGGTACGTCCCGTTTCGCCTTCTAGCTTGTTGGCAACGATCACAACATCGCACGGCGGGCCGTTTCAAACGGTGGGAAACGATCAGCAAGTCAAAGTCGTCGAGCGGAAGGCTGCATTGAGAACAGTGATCGTTTGTCTGCGCTGCTCAGCCGACTGCAAGAAGGTTTGCAATGTGAAGAAGTTAGGCGAGGCTGCAGGTGTTTCGCAGCTGAGCACATTCGCTCGGGGGGGATATCTAGACAATGCGCCCTCAGCTACAATGCCTTGGCTAGAATACCGTCACACCAAGGCTTTAACGGGATATACCAGAGGTTTCTTAACGCGTGACATCTAGGAAAACCCAACAACCTTGAAACATCGCCACCGTTTCACTTTGAATTCCTGGTAACTAAAATGACGTTATCAACAGTGAAAACTATATCTGTCAAAACTTCCATCATTTCTGGCCTATTGTCGCCTTCCCCCACACCTGCGCGGTGAAAACTCCTCCTTGGGGGCCTGTTTACCCAGCCCTGCGTATTAATAGCATTAGTGGTCTGGTATTTCCTGCATTTGTTATGACATTGTCATCGCGTCTGCAACATTACACAAAAATTCAAAGCTTCATTGTAGGTTCTTTTTACCAAGAATAAGTTTTATTATACGTAAAACTGATCTTTTTCTTTTCATCAGAAATAACCGTTTCATTATGATACATCCAAATCAGAGTTGTTGACATTTCGAACGGAATTCACAGACTACAATTAGGAGATCGGAGCTACAACAGACAAATAACAGTGAGCAATAAGCCATTGAGCGCTTGTTTGGTAAGTAAACAATAAGTAACCATTAGATGGAAGGACCGAGCGGCAAAACAAACCTCTCCGTTGTTGCTGTCGACTATAATAAAACAAATTAAAATCCGCAGATGAAATGTAAACGGAATTTCTATACGATTGTTGTGATCTTTAAACAATTTCCACAGGGAATTTAGTCTTTTTTATGCCAGTGTGACAGACGACTCATGATCATGTGGGGACTTGCAATTACTGGCCTTTCTTCTCCGTACCTAATCAAGAAGTAAAAACCTCCCGTCAAATAGTTGCCAAAAATCCACGCACACCTGTGTCAATCAAAACGTCGTGTTTGTTCGTCTCTTTCACGGTTGGTTTGGGACGTTTCTCTCTTTCTTCACAAATCAACTCCCATTAAATCAGGCTGCCAGTGAACGTGCGCTCAAAGTACCTTGTTTTCTTTTTCAACTTTGCCGACAAGCCGGGGAGCCCGCGCAGGTGTGCGTGTGTGGAAAACGAGGGGAAAATTCAAAATAACACTTTTCCCCTCGCATGGTCACAAGCGTAAAGCTGACACGACGAGGCATTGTTCAACGACATAATGGCCTTGTAATGACCGGACAATGGGGTGAACGTAACTTCCACTTTCTCACCACTAAGTCCTTCCATCTAACATCCAAGTGAGACAATTTACCTGAAAAGGAAGGGGGGAGAGGGGGGTCGACTTCCCAAAGAAGCGCACTACTGCCAAATTGAACAAGAAACGGATTAGACGTACAAGCAGTATTCAAACCTTTTCAACAGTGAAATCATCGCCTAAATCACGGGCGTATCATAATTAATCTGACTTACAAAATAAAATTTGCTCTAAGAATAGGCAGCCAAAGCAGTGCCCGACTGTACATGTGCACGTGAAGACGTGTGATCGTGTGTTTCGTACTTGTTACAGAACAGTCCAGCAACACACCGCTCCACGCTTCCTCCGCAACTAAACTAGGAACCTCGGCCACGAGGCACTGAAAGACTTGAAAGACGGAACCGTCAAAACTAACTACAGTACAAATACTAATAATTATTCCTATGTACAAATTAGGCTTGGGTCTCGTTTCACCGAGGAGACCGTCCGCACTGTTATTTACACGCGTAACTACAGACGATCTCTGTGACATTTACATATATAGTAATATTTATGCGTCACTGACAAATGTCATTGAGAACGTCTACCTAGCGCTTATGGCTGGGTAGTTATCTACTATCTGTACATACACAACTAAGCACACGGTGTAATCCTATATACACTAAATAATAGTGTAAACCTATGTACACTAAACAGTATGATTCGAAGTTCACCTCACTGAAGCGCTGTACAACCATTTCACTACTGTGTACAAACAAAAATAAGCGTTCAATATACATCACCGAAGCCGAGGAGCTACAGCCACCTAGATCTATATACAAGTCACATTTACAGGGCGGTGGCAGGTTTGTACAAGAGGGACCTTGGCGGTCCATGGCAGTTAGGAGACCTCTGCGGCTATCTCTTACATGCAAGATGTAGAAGAGGATGTCCTTAAATAGGCTGTACATTTAAAAACAATTACGTGTTTTCATCTTTCTTACCCAACTTGCAAAAAGCAATTCCTTGTTGTACGTAAAACAACAAGAAAGACAGACTGTTTTCTTTTTTCTAAAGCATGAATATCGTTGTTACTGAAATTATCTCAGCAACACTATGTGTATAATTAACAATTACACAATCACGCGAGAAGAGGCCCTGCAATCCATTTCAAAATCTTTTCTTCTTTCCAGAACCAAATCGACTCTTAAAGTTTGAACTGGGTGGAGGCGTATTCAATAAGCTTGGTGCAGGGGCAGTGTTCAGAGAGAGCAGTGATGGTATGGGTCTGGGTTGGTCTCTGCTGTACCCAGATTGCTGCTGTTGTTGTTGTTGTTGCTGAGCTGACTGCTGTTGTGGAAGAGGTAACAGAGGCCCCTGTTGTGGCGTCCCCCCACCTCCAACTGTGCTGCCAGCAGACGGGGGCGTGCGGCTCCTCTGGGGGGGCTGCGTAGGGAAAGTCGCTACAGACTGTGGGTACGCCACACTCTGACTGCTCTGCTGCTGCTGTGTAAATGCATAAGGTGGTTGCTGCTGTTTCTGTTGTTGTTGTTGTTGCTGCTGCTGCTGTTGAACTCCTGTGGAGAAGGCAGGAGTGTGCTGTAACTCTGGTCCACCTGTACTGTACCCCTTGGGTGTCCCTGGCATCAGGGTCTGTACTGGCACCCCTCTACTGGGGGGAGGGGGGTAGTGGGGAGGACCCTTTGCTATCCCTCCTGCAACAGAAAAACAATTATCTTTTAAGATTAAAATGAAGTAATTATTTCCCTGTTTTATCAGTGTAGAGGTATTTTTACCCTTCTACCTTGGGAGAAAAACTAAAAAGACTTTCCATGTTATTCAAATCACATTTACATCCTGTTCAAATTCCAAGAGCTCACCAGCTATAAGCCTGTGTCCCTACCTTGTTGAGTGAAAGGTGCTGGCTGTGTAGCATAGGCTACATTTGGTGGCATCCCTGGTATCAGAGATGGTATAGGGTGGCCCACAGCTGCAGGGGGTGGAGGCACCATCTGAGGGGGTGGGGCACCACATGGCCGACCCTGGGAAGGTAGGAATCGCATCTGGCTGGAGCCGGGATCTGAAGATATAAAGCATGTATAGATGTACATAGCTGCAGACTGGAACAATTTTTTCCATTATTTAAGTGAATATTTCAAGGATTTTTTTTGATATATACTTCCAATGATAACTTTATCTTCCAGTGGCCTACCAATACAATCCAGCAAAAGAAAGAAATTCTAGTTTTTGAAATAAAAATTCCCATAAAATATCTCCAAGCTTGTACCCCAGCACTCTACGCTGAGTCTAACTGAGTCTGAAAATCTAAAGACTACATCTAGCTTTTTGAGAGAGTTTTCTTTTATATAACAAGTCACAGGCTCAATGTACATAAAATACTCTACAACACATGCAAAATAACCAAACAAATAAAATTATCAATATTCAAACTATCAAAATTAATATTAAAAAAAAAAAAAAAAGAAAAGAGAAAATGCTATCTATTGAAACACTCGAGGGAACCTACAGCAAGTATAAGTTTAATTGGCATGAGAATTGCAGTGTTATAAAAGCTGTAAGATACCAGAGTTAAAAAGCTTGTGTGGTCAACATACAGACAGTTCCCCACAGAAACTGAAAGGGCACCACTCCAGAGTTAATGGTCATTTAACCGGTCAAGCCACTAATGTGCTACAAATCCCCTCCCCAGTCCAACAATACCATGGAGTCCAAGCACAAGTTTGATTAACTTTTCCACAAAGCTCACAAGTAGCACCATTGTGAAGGAGTTGCAATTTCCTGACTTCACGAGCTAAAGCTGCCTCCCTTGCCCCAAAGTCTCCTGCCGAGGGAAACTTTTCACGGCTGGCCTTATGCAATTAAAAGAAAGGTATAAAGCTAAGGTGGTAGGATGGCATTGAGGGAGTTTTTCAGTAATAAGCGGCTGTGTGGAGCCAGAACCATTGACCAACACAGCAGTCATCGCTTTTAGCTGCAGTCCTGAGATCCATGTCAAGTATTCACCTGTGGTATTCACCCCCCCCCCTCCCCCCTCCCTCCTCTCTCTCTCTCTCTCTCTCTCTCTCTCTCTCAAAACACAGTGAGAGATCTCATGACAAAGGTGATTACAGCTCAATTTCCCCCCTCTCCTTCCCTGTAACAGTACACTTGGTCACCATGACACCGCCATGACAAGATAACATCACGCCTGGTCCAGTCATGCAACTGTCTTGCTGAGACTAGAGCAGCCTGTCAAAGGGGGACAATGTGAGGGTTTGACGAGAACTGCGAGAGACAAAGCCCCGTGATATGGCCACCAATATACAATGGCGTGCTTGGCAGTGAGAACTCGTAACTCGCCTTACTCCCTATCTGTTAACCAGACAGGCATGAAAACATTGGATTGCTCTATATTGCTCCACATACATTCAATGATATCAAAACTAGACTTCAAAGCAACACATGACACAACTGGCACAAAAGCAACATGTTAAAATGAAATTCTGAATTGCCACGATGAAGATGTTGAAGACTGAGGGACATCTGATTATTGCTGCTGGCACTGGTAAAAAATATCCCCTCTTACAAGAATTTCGCATGACAAAACGGTGTCAAATTGGTGCTACACACAAAGAACTGCCAAAATATCGTTTTTAGCACACTAACACGCAACCTGGCAAAGGTTCAAGCCATCTGACACGTATATATGTAACCAAGTTAGAACTTTAAAAAGACAAAGGTTCACTTGGTTTGGATAAAAACGCTTTTTCCCCCGCAGGAAACCTCCCCTCAAAATTACCCATCTGCCAAATTGCAAGACAGATTGGGGATCAAAACAAATAACACCCTTTTTACAATGTCAGAGCGCAAGCGCTCACATTTGTTTCGAGGACTTCCTCCGTCAATTTTCATTTCATACTGCATAATGCATGCAGTGGGCCATAGCCACAACAACTGAACAGCTGAAGACGTTGGCCACCCATGGAATACCCACCCAAAAGATACTACTGTACCAAAGAAAGAAAGAAAATTATTCTTTTCCACTTATTATTCTGTGAATATGTGTTAGTTTCAACAAAAAATATACTGAAATGAAGATTCAGTTTTACTTTGATTTTCCTCATAAAAACACTGATGAAGCGAATAAACAAGGAAGAAATAACTCATATGAATGCCAATGGCATTTCAGAAATATATGAAAAAAGATAAAACAATTTAACACCACAACTGAAATACACACAACTCAACAATACTACAATTAGTAGCTTTACCACTTCAACTAGAGCAGCAACTACAAATTTAAGATTAAATCACTCAAAAGTAAGTCTATGAAAAAATAAAAATAATAAATAGCTTGTACAAAAAAGCAAGCAAGGAATGCACACAGCAAGCCCGTCACTCACCATCTGCAGGTTTCCCTGGGGGTGGTGGAGGGGGATGGTCAGGAGGGGGTGGGGGAGGAGGGGTGTCTGAATGCCGCCTTGGACTGCGGTGGTGCTCTGCTGTAACAAAGCAAGGAGAAAGTGCTCACTTCATTGCTGTTGCTATGTTATGTGTAAAATCGAGTCATTTGTATAACATCTATTCATCAATGCGCTGAGCTATTGGCATAATCTACTTTTATATCACATTAAAAATATCATCATGTAATAACTCTGACTTACATCTACAAATAATTTGTTTCTGCCAATTATGGCTAAAGTTTTTTTGTTCATTAGAAGCAAACTATCCTTAAAACACAATTTGCTAGTCATCACGCAGAAGGGTAGTGAAATGTATAATGGTCTTCAGTAAACGACAGAAAAGATAGGTGACTATCTTGCTTTAAAACACAGCAAGTTTTCCCACTTGCTGGACGTCCCCTGGTATGCCCACTTGGACCTTACGTGATTACAAGTGAAAGAGAAGTGCGCGTGTGTGTGTGAGCAGCTGATAAGACCGGACTCATCACTTCCCATTCAGCAATAGCAGCAGGCTCGACTCCCGAGTTATTAATGTAAGCATACAGTAATTATGACCAGCAAGGCAGAAGCCAGCTGGGTGGCTACTTAGTGTCCAGCATAGGTTGAGAGCTCACTGCAGGCCACCCAGGTGATCCAAGCAGGGAAATAACGCCAGAGGTGACATAACTGGCCGGCCAATTACACCCTGACATAATGGACAACTAATTCACTGCTGTCCTACCTCATGATTGGAGCAGATATCACTGGAGATAATCAATCCCTAACTAGTCTGATACACTGTTATTAAGAGCACCGGGGAAATAATTGACAGTGAAATATGGGCCCGGGGAGATAGGGGAGGATTTAGGCCTCATATAGTGATTTGTATAGGAGAGAAAGCGGACATTGTCCAGTGGTGATATCAGTGTATTCATGTTTAAGTGGACAAAGGGTTTACTTCTACTAAAGCTGCTCTCATCAGTCCAGCATCCTTTGTCATACCACTCCTGGTCAGCATCAAGACAGGTGATAATATTGTGCCCTTTTCCACTTTGTCTGGCAAACAGGTTCAACTGTCTACGCAGATTTTATTTGGGGCGAGGGGGGGGGGGATTAAATGCAAAAAGTTTATCATCCAGGTATCTTTTTTGATTGCAAATATACTTTTGAAAAAAAAAAAAAGAATTTTTTTTTTTTTGTAACTGATGCCTTATAACAAGAGTAAGCGATGACAGTGTTAATGTACCTGTCCAATGCTGTTTTTCCTCTTCCTCTTCATCGTCCAACCCAAACTCCATCCTCAGTCTCTCTGTCAAGCTTAGCTGTTTCTGTGGTGGTTTTGGCTCTGGTGGAAATGGTGCTGTTATTGTCGACGACGAGGAGGAGGTGGCTGCTGCTGATGGTGGTTTCCATCGGACATCACTGTCATTTTTTCTGTTTGCTGCCAAAACAGCTTTCAACTTTTCTTCCAAATCTGTGGATGGAAAATAACTTAAGAATATTTTTTTTTCAACGCTGCTTGAAATATCATAAAATAAATGATAGTGGATAAATAAACTTGGCATATTTTTTAACTGCCTAAGAACTTATTAGTACATAAAATGGAGGAGAAATTGACAAATTAATTTTTCTTAAGACTTCCAAACTGGTGCAGAAAAAATATGGGGTCTTTTTCTATAGAAAGAAAAAGGTCTGGCCTCAAATAAATGTCACTAAACCCATTCAAATATTTTATGGCAGCAGAATTAGGCAAATAAATGTACCCAGCTCAATGCAGAGCATATCCTAGATACAATAGGCAGGGGAAAAATAAACAACACGCAGACTTCGCATGAAATATGTCTACAAGAGGTGGGATTTAACTGTTACTCCTTGTTACTGTTGTCCATGAAAATTGTCAATAAATCCCTCTGGTGCCAATACAGAATACACGGATATTACACAGCTCAGTGAACAACAAGAGAGCCGAGTCAGGAAGGCACTCTCAACGCCAGCCTCATTAAGACGGCCACAGTCTTTCTCCATGCCCACCCAGACTCCGGTCACATAAAAATACCTGAAGCCTTTGTATGCTGATTTAACTCCCTAAGTTGGTAATGTTTCCCTCACTTCACACCAATACTACAGGTCTTTTTACGCACATATTTACCCAGAGCACAAAACCCCCTTGCCCATATGTAACCCGTGCTTGGGGCTGGAATTAGGAGGGCGGAGGGGGACTCTTAAGCCGGGATTAGCCAGTGACAAAAACAACTGGAGGAGATTGTTATGAACACAGGGGGAAGGGGACAAACAAAATCCAGGTGACAAGACCTCTCACACAGCTCTGCCTTTCAGGATAATTTGCAGCACGAAGTCATGCATTGGAAAGAAAAGCATGATCCCCAGATAAAGACACCCAGACCATTGAATAAATTGTCCCAAGCTGGCTGTTGACAATTAATTTGTCATTCCTCCCCAAATCCCATAATAACAGGTGTATTCTCAAGGAACAAACCCAGGCATTTGATACTAAAAAGGCGGCAGAGTATTCAGACAAAGGCGCTTTAAGGTGATGATTAAGCATTCGCCTCGCAAATAAAATGGGATTAAGCTACAACCAATTTGTTCTTATCTTTCAGAAGAGTGCCTTTTAATCTTCCAGTTGAAATGACTACCTTGACTACAATGTGTGGTTGACTTAAACATCCTGATTTTTCCTCTTTAGGTACAATGTAGAGCAACAGTCCGATATGGTTAACAGTGACTTGGAAATCATTGGAAAGATTAATATGGTGTAGAAATGATGAAGATGGAGAGATAGGGAGGCAGGCCAAGCAATGCATTATTTTCTTCCCACATCAAAAGAGAAGATAAACAACCCTGTGGACAGGTGTTTACAGTGACTGATCTTATCATCCTCAAATAGGAAAAAAAAAGACTTTCCCCACAAACCTTGACCCATTATATAAACCAAAACATGTTACTTATGATAGAAACAATTGGAGCAAGTCCCCATTAGAGTCCCCTCACTGTAGAGAGAGGAAATGATAAGGACAGTTATCTGATTGCACCTGCTGTTATGACCAGCACAAGTTCCACACAACAACCCCAAACTTTATATATGTATATATATATATTTATTATCTTTTTAAAGATATACATATCTTCCTATGTTGCTTATGCAAGGTACTCACTTCCTATATTTGGTCTCTCCCCCTCTCTTGCTGGAATGCCACTGTCAAATAAAGGCAGGGAGGGGAGTGAGGAGACGGGCCCCGTCAGCCTGGGGGACGTGGAGGGGAACCCCGGGGTGGTGGGGGTCTTGGTTGGGGTGGAACTGGCACTGTTGCTAGCTGAGTCAATGCCCTTGTCCTTCCGCCGCTTTCTGTACTCCAACAGAGACACCTGGTGGGAGAAAACGAGAACTAATTGGTTATTTGATGAAAGTGGTGACACCTATTGGCAATCAAACACACTAAACTGCACCATTTAATGGAAGAACATTTTTCATTGAAGAATGAGGAATTTATTAAAATTCAGCAGTTAAATTTACTGTGATTTAAACAATATTTCTTTTGAAAACTACTTCCTATTTAATGAAATCACATAAAAACACCACTTACAAATTGTACATCTTAAAATGCACTAACTTATCAGATAATTAAAAAAAAAGTAATATGTCTGTAAGTGCTGTTTAAAAGGACCAAAATAAAAATTCTATCAAAGAAACCAAGTTACCTTTTTCTTGGATGGTGGTGGCGGTGCCGTGGGTGGTGACCCTGCTGTGGGATTCAACCCACTTGTGGAGCTCACTTCCCCTGGAGTCCCCATAGCTGGGGTCACTGTTGCTGACACTGTGGCCACACCCACTGACATCCCTGGCACCACTGACGTGCCCACAGCACCAAAATGTGAAGACAGCTGCTGTTGCTGCTGTAATGCCATTGTATTTAGGGTGGAACTGGACACAGACGACTCCACAGAAAATGCACCACTTTCCGTTGGCACTTGCCCGCCTGTCATCGGCTCCTGTACTGAATTGGATGTGGCCTCCACTGTGGCAGGCAGCAGGGAAGGCTGCGCCTCATTCAATGCACTGCTCCCCACTCCCTCAGACACACTGGACTCCATGCTGGCCAACTGGCAGAAACGTTTCTTGGGGGAGAACGTTGAACTGACCGACTCTTTGCTGCACTGGTCACCAGAACTGGACACAGAGTCCGACCTGAACCTGGTGTACTCGCTGTCCACCGCCTCCGTGATGCTCGAGCTGACATCTGCAGCGCTCATTCCCTGGGCACTGGTGCACTTATCTGTGCTGGATGTTGTGCTGATTATGGCCACGTTGTCCTCCCGGCTCCGGTCAACCACGCCTGAGGAGGAGGAGGAAGTGTCTATCTGTTCACCGCCAGCCCTGTAACTGGACTCGGCCACGTTACTGGAGCTCACACTCTTTTCCTCATCCATGCTGTTCTCCCCAATGTCCACTGTCCGCGAGCTGGAGTCCACCTCCATGCTGTCGTCCAGCCTCTCTTGTACGGAATCTGAACATTCCACCGGGGGCACCTGTGAACTCTCCGCCTCCTGCTGCTCTGCCCCCTCAGGTAGACACTCCCTTTCACAGTCTATGGATGCGGTTCCTGCTCTATTCCCTTCCTGGTCCTGTAACAGACGGCTGTCCATTTCAGGCAGTCTTTGATTTGTAGTATTCGAAGAGGCAGCCTCTGTTACCACTTCCATTGGCTCTGGTTTTCTACTCAAATATGATGACGATAACGATGACGACGATGATGATGATAATCCTGCAGTGATAAGCTCAGAGCTACTAGCCTGATCTGTCTGCATGGCAGTGTCACTATCACTGAATTCCTCCACTCTGTTATCATTAAGTACATCATCAGGTCTTTTAGAATCAACTGAAGTCCTTGAGGTAATCTCCACATCCTCTTTATGTCTCTCATACATGGCATTTTCATTCTGTTCACTATTTTCACTGGAACAGCCAGGGTTTGCCCCAGGGCCTGTGTTACTGGCCATTTCACTGTCACCTTCAGTGTCCAATTTGTTCCCACTGATCTTTTCACTGTCGAACTCCAGGTCTAACGCAGATTTCCGCCGGTTTAATATGGATTCTGAAAGTTCGCTCTCCGTGGACTCCTGGTGCCTGAGGTCTCCACCTTGACCTTCATCTGACAGCCTGCTAAACTTCTAAAATAAAGAAAGAAGAAATGATTAAATATCTTCACTGAATCTGTCACGATCTATGTATTAAGCTACACTGGATAACATCTATACAGATCTTATTTTAAGGAATTATTCAAGTAGCAATATTTTAAACATGTTTACAGTAAAGTTCTGTTTAAAAAGTGATATAATCATGTCACTTACTACAGTATTAACATCTGTTACTCATAGACTTCCACTAAGGGAAAAAATTGCCTTTGTATTTAACTAGCAATACTAGTAGTATGTTGGCACAGTCATTTTGTCCAATAACAAAAAAATCCTTCAAACTCCAAAAACTTACTTCAAACAAATTATCACTAGGTGTCACTGGTGTCATGGGTGAAAACTGCGTCCTGAACCCATTCCTGGTTTTAGCCTCTACTTCGGGAGTAGCAAAATTAACGGTCGCTGAGGGCTTTACTCTTTCAACCGAGACCGCTGCAGGAGTGTCTTTGCTGTCTAACCCTGCTGTCACTGCAGTGGGTTGTGATGGTACAGTCTCGACTGTTCCTGCTCCTATGTGGATAGGCTCAGTGGAGGGGGTGGACGGAGTTGGGGGCAAGATGCCACTCTCGGAGGAAATGGACTCCCTGGCCAGGCGGCGCTTCTTTAATGGTGTCACAAAATCCACTGAAACAAACAGATAATAATAATGGTTTCAAGGATTGCATGGTTAATGAAAAGGGATGAAATTTTAAGTAAGGACAATTTCACCTTCAAGAAAAATTATTCATATTACATTCACAGCATCCGAAATAGCATGTACCTGTTTTTAAGTACATTTCCACTAACACCCATACCTGTATTGAAAGAGAATTAACGACTTCTTGATTAATGAAGCTGTGCGTTAATTGTATATCTTGAAAGTGATAATAAAAAGCAGGTGCTTCATAAAAATGTGCCGAGATGCTAAAAACATAATTAGTGTGTACAAATTTTCAACTAAATATGCCACCAAAGAATTATTTCATTAGGCTCAAGTCTAGAATTTTTTTGCAATGGGCTCATTCCAAACATCAAATAGTACTGTTATCATTTTATACATGTACATTTACTAAACTCTGTTGCTTTCCTTGTACATTACACATACCGCATATGACACAAAAAATATCCCTGGGAAAGTATTGGTTTGCCTACCTGGTTGTGGAGAAGAGCCTGGACTTGGAATATTGGCATGAGGATTGGGGCTGGTCCCTTCATGCACGGGGGAGCCGCCCTCACTGCTGATGCTGTTGTTACTCTCAAACATGGCCTGCCGAAGCCAACGCTGCAAATAAAACAGATCATTAATTGGACTCTGATGTTTAAATTTTCTTAACAAATATGTTTATTGTACACTGTTAGCCAGCAAGTATTGGATGAATGAAAACAATTATCTGTTGTGTCTACATATCTATTAATCCTGACCTAAAACAAGTTTCTATTGCCCATGAAAAAAACTTTTTGGAAAACCTTCTGACCTGAGAAGGCTTCTACTAAATTGATGATCATTTTGGGTTGGAAATGGTAACTAGACAGAAAAGCTGGCATATATCCAGACATAAAACAATATACCACAAGATTCTATTAACATGAGACTTTGACGAGATGAGACTTCCTGCATTCCCAAAAAAGTCGGAAAACCACGGACAGTCTGAAAAAATCTCATCCATGCATTAACGGGCATAATATCAGCACAAATGGGCATCCCACATTTGCACACTATGATCACCACCCACACAAACATACACACACACAAAAATAAATAAAATAATAAAAAAAAACCTTCTTGGCCGAGCCCAGGCTGGCTTCCAGGTTGGATTTCCCTTGGCTGGAGGAGAAGCTCCCTCTGCGTAGGTGGTTCAGGGACATGGAATGGGGGCTGGGCACACACATGACAAAGTCGGCAGTCTCCGTGGTCACCTCCAGAGGCTCCGTCTTGACACTGAGCGGCCTCTGGAGGTCCTGGCTCTTCTCGTTCAACCACTCATTCATCAAATGCTAGGATGAAGGAAAAAAAAAATACAGTTTGTGTTAAATGGACTGTCATTATTTTTCACCGGAACATTAAAATATGCAACCCTTTCTTATGAGAAAACTCTTAGTATACCACTTAAAACTACATCTGAGAGAAATGCCATACTGTACTTGCTTCAAGAGCAGAAACCAAAGAATAATCATTTGGCCTCCCTTATCATATTTTCAGCAAGCGTTTTTATTTCCCTCTCCAACCCAAAGAAATACAATCCTGGCTATATGCTCTTGCACCTCTGGCACTGGGAGGGGTTTTTTCCCCCATCTTTGTTTACTCAAATTACAAAATGACAATGAAAACTTCCTTTTTAATCAGTTCTGCTTCGAGGATAATTTTCATCACCAACCATCAATCTTGAAATATTCATTTTAGATCAATCCTGAACAGGAGTAAAAATTCAGATTATTTTCCTCTAACCACTTCTCAATTAACCTTCTTATGACCAAGTGTTTTATCTTTAAGCTAAACTTAACAGGCACTAGCTTTATCATGCTAGGGTGAAGTTCTGACCCATCAGCACATACTGCTAGCACACACACTTACTTTTTTGGTCTTTGGAAAGCGGAAGGCTCTTTCGGCTGGTGTCAACTGTGGCCCGTCTTGTGGTGGCGCCACCCCTGTCCCTGGCATACTGAGATTACTGCCTTCATCAGGAGACAGTACGGAGTCCGAGTAGTGAGAGTTCCCGCTGATGTTACGACTCCGCCGCCGTGCTGGTGTGGCACTGCCACGTTTACCCTTTTTCCTGCAGTGATAAAAATAAAATCATGTAATATGAATATTAAAACCTATTATGCTTCAATCAACTTCTGACTGGAGAATGTCAGTCTTCACACATAACAATAATGCCAATACGTTAAGGCCATTCACCCACAAGTCGCTTGTTGATCAGCAAAACTTAAACTTGTTGAACAAGTTGAAAATTATAAATGAAAGTTGACATCTTAAGTGCCACGAAAGGTGGTTTAATTGGGTCAAGACATCAAAATTTTTCATAAAGATCTATGTTTAAATATCAAGAATAGTATTATAAATTTTTTGTGAGTAAAGAAACTGGACACCTTCAATCCTAAAATTGTTTAAAAAGTTATCAAATTTACTTTTGAGGAGGCTTGGGCTTTTCTTTTGGCTGGTCCTCTTCACTTTTTTCACTCTTTTCCTACAAAAGTACAAAGAACACATAATACCCGCTTCCAGTATAAGCTAAAAAGACACCCAATTCAAAATGACAATGGTCCAACTCAATTGAAATTTTTTTCTAAACGTGTGTACAGAAATGAAGTTATTGTAATTAAAAAAAAAAGAAAAGATCAGTCATTTTACCTCTTTTTTTTCTGTCTCTTGCTTCTGCTTCTTTAAGGCAAGTCTCTCCAAGGCTTCTTTTCGCCTTTCTTCTCGCTTTGCTAGCTTCTCAAAAGCCTTCATGATGGCATCCATCTTTCTTTCCTCTCGAGACTGCAAAAATTAAATTAAATTACAACACGAATGCAATTTATTCACCTCAACCAAACTATCTTTGCTGTTTCAATAACAAATATTGCCATTTTTGTTCTTATGTTTTTCCATGCAGATTAATACACAGGAGGTTTAAGATTATGGTCATAACCATCACTTTTACACACGTGAGCTTGGGCATATAAGGAAATAGAAAACTCTGGGAAGTGAAATTAGATTGTATTGACGTACCATGTTTTTCTGTCTTTCAGCCTCAGCAGCGGCTGCAGCACGAGAGTCTTCTGTAGGCCCCTCACCCGCATTGCTGTCCCCATTGACATCGTCTGTGGAGTCCGGGTGATCCTAGGAAACAACAAACTGGAATTATTTTGTATTCAAATATCAACATGCTGTCGACATCACTCAACCTAACCCTATTTTCAATCTAAACACTAGAAATCAATAAAATGTCAACTGCAATTTTCCCCTGAATCATAAGCTTAAATCTGAATATTTATCCAGGAGGTATAAACAAAATTTGTACCAAACTGATATAATGGGTGAATCGATTAAACAACTCTGTTATAAAGTAGTTAAACTGACCATTGAATTTTTTTTTTTTTTTTTGTAAAAATTAAGATACTACACTTAAGAAAACACTCATATCACACCATCATATTCACACAAACCCAATCCTAATTCGCTTCATATGTATTACAGAGAGTGTATTCTCTATACTAACCTCATCCATGTGCGTCTCCCCATTTCTGCTATCAGATGTCCCCTTGTGTTTCTTCTCTGGTGCCGAGACTACATCTACACAACTGTGGTCATCTCCTGACCCACCACCGGACTCTTCCTTGGACGAGTTGTTCCTCTTATTCTTCTTTCCAGCACTGTTAAAACAAAACAAGTGATCCAATTGCAAGTCATGTAGAACACAAGGGAATACTATGTTAACACAAACAGTTTTTAATAGTGATGTGATTTTCACATGTATATAACAGAAACAAGGCATGCATTACTTATGACATTTTCATCTTTATATCAGCAAAATTTGACAAAGAAACAGTGTATGATCCTCAAGATTAAGAGGTATATATTTCTTATCTTACATACGAAGAAACATATCCCAGTCTTACCTGACTTTGTTCTTCACTTTCCTGCTTTCCAGAACTTGACAATGATGGGAGTCCAGGCAGCAAGCACACTCAACAGCATAATCACTGCAAAGAAAATGAGCAAATACACATCCGAACAACATTCTCCAATAATAACTTGCCTGTTAAAAAGATAATATTCAAACTATTAAGGTAGAAATAAATGAAGTTGTATAATTACTCTAAGTTTTCGTTACCAGTTAATCTGTGAATATATACTATGTCTACATGAACTCAATACTTAATAGTTTCTCCACAAATAGCCAGTGCAAATAGCACTTCATTAAGACACCTACATAAAACTGGATTAAAACCCACAGTATTGATCTCTGCTTATGTGATGGATTAAATAATCACTTCTGACAACACATTTTACAGCCTCCTTATTATAATTTCACCAAGTTGGGAAGATCTACAACCATTTTCCTCCCTTAGATGATAAGCCAGTTCCTTCACTTACCAGTCTTGGTAATTGTAATCAAAGGGAATTGTGATTTCTGCGCCTTTGGCAATGTGCGTCACAGAGTAAAGGAAAAGATGAAGCTTTCCATTCTCCACCAGGTGGCGCACTTCTGTATTGGGGTGGCACGACCTCCGCACGAAGCGGGCATCATTCCCACAAGCACCTGCGTCCACACAAATGTCCAATCCTTCAAATTTAGGGTAGAACAACACAAACGGGTATAACCTGGAAAAACAGAGTACAGCTATCAGCCAACAGCTAAAGCTATGCATTTTACTCAAAGGAAGGATCCACATCAGAGAGTGACTCATTAAATGCCTGTGAAGTTCTTCCCTAACTAGGTTTATATATAGCCTAGCTCAAGAGATATCTTTGCATTAAACCAAGCAAAATAAGGACACGCAAGGCTTTCATTCAAGTTGCAAGTCCCTAGTGTGGGCTAAGAACATGATGCAAACAAATTCATACCTAGCATTTACAATGTCAATAATAATATGCCTGCTGCATTGTCATGCCAACATAATAACTTTACCTTTTAAAGAAGGTATCGTCTTTATCAAATTGCTGCCTTAACATGAAGATGCCTCGGAATTCCATAATGGCTTTATTTGCTGCTATGTCCTGGGAAGATTTCAAACCCTGCAATGAAAATAATGGAAAATACAAGCAACTAGTGTAATAAAATGCAAATCAAGGCCCACATTGTACTCCTTGACTTACTTCAGTTATATCTAGATAATCTACCTGGGAACCAATGACCACCACCAACTATTTACAGCTAAGGGCATTACCTCTGCAGAAACAGCAATTTTATTAAATTTATTGAGCACACTGAAAATGTTCACAAAGAGAAAAAGTTAATCCTAACATCACGCCTATTGTTTGTTTCCATAATCCAAAATATAAACAAAACCTATTAATCATACTGAAAGCCAAAACAGCAAAATTATATCCAAAATATTTTTATGACATCAAACATGAAACAATGATATAGGTAAAATTATGTAAAACTTCGGGGTTTTTTTTAGCCCAGTTAACACCAATGATAGGCGTTGGAAAATGCTTTTTATCTCACAAAAGCTGCCTCCTCGAGACACCACATTTTTGATCCAGGGTAACACATTCCCTATACACAGTACAAGTAAATTTCTTTAACATTTCTCAGTATTTTGTGCTTACCTTTCTGTTGTGTGCCACCTGGGCCACAGTGTACAGCTGACCCAGCAGCTGCTTAAAAGGGGCAGATTCCTCCAAAGGACCATTCTGAAAAGTGGAAAAACCAGATGAACAGAGAATCCCCTATTTAAAATATCTGTTCATCTCTATGTAAAATTCACCTTTAATATCTTTTTTACAATAATGAAACTGAGCAAAAGGGAACATGCTGATATCATCACAATTTGATTACCACTCATTTGGCAGGTGCTGGATAATTATTGTTTAATGTCTTTGGACGTGTTTTTTTTTTATTTTTTATTTTTTATTTATTTATTTTTTTTTTCACAGAATGATGCATCTTCTGCCTAAAAGCTTTGTTACTAACAACACACATCAATGGAAACCACTAAAACAGGTTTTTAGTAACTCACATGTAAACCATTATATCTCTCTGCAACCACATCTTGTATTTCTGCACAATACTGGTTTGTTTTTGCCTCTTCAAAACTGTCTGTCCATGGGCTAAATAAAAAACATCAAGGGAGAGAAAATCAATTTTTTTCAGCTCCAAACATGTGCACAGGAGAGAAGAGCCTCATGGTAGTAAAGACATCAATAACAAAACTGTGATTTATTCAATCCGGATTAACGAGAAAAAAAATAAAACATCAGAATTATGCCGTATAGATTAAAGGCAACATAACAATGCTCCATTAAATCCTGCAATGTTCATAAACGTCTGAACAATTGCAGCACATCAAAAACAATTTCTGCATGCAGAGTCTCCCAGGTTCAGACAGTTAAAGCACTCACCTCAGAGAACAGTCCCAGGGATCCTGGGCATTTTCATCTTCTAGCACTGGCCCAGGGGCCTTCTTTGGAAGCTGCAGGAAAAAAACCCACCAAATCAATCCCAGACTTTAAACAAGGTGATGCCAAGCTTGGTTCTTTAATCCTCGGAGGATATGATGTACATTTACCTCTCTCCTATTGTCTATTAATCTTGATTACAGAAAATACAGCGTGGACTACTCTTATGTTTACTCAATGCACCTAATGGAGATATCAAACAGATTCTAGAATGTCCTTTATTCCCTGGATGAAATTATTTGAAAGATAAAAAAAAACAAGGCAGCAAAGCTGTCAAATGTACAGACAAAAAACAGGAAATAACTATGCACTAAATAGGCTACTGTCAATTCTGATGCAAAAGAACATTATGTTAAACTGCAAATTCAACATCAAATTTTAATTATGCTCAACAGGTAATACCAATGTAAGTAAAATGTGTAACAAGTTCACACTTTGAAAATGTATAACTTCCAGAAAAAGAAGCCAATTAGACTGCTTTTCCAACTCAGGCTGCATTTTAGTCCTGTATTTCTTTTTTGAAAGTTTGGCAATCATAAGTAACATGGTTTTCCCATAATGGTCATCATGGCAGCAGCACCCAAAATTGTGTTTTCTTCTATTCTGATGCCATATTACATAATGGTTAACAGCATAATGACCGTCAATTTNACAAGTTTACCATCATTTTTACATAATCAACTAACAATGTTGTAAAGATGCAGGAAATGTCAAACAAACACTTTTACGTATCTTATTAGTTCAATAATGAGACTGTTAACATGCCTAAGAGTTGAATCTGAGGAAATGTGAAAAAACAGCATAACTTCTAAAATAATGCCCCGATTATGCTGATTTTTGAACTCAACCTGCGTTTTAGCAGGATTGATCACTCCTATGAGTTTCATGACAATCGGCCAATCTGTTTTTCTTATATTGTGTTTACAGTGTTTCATATATGCTGAAAAGTGAAAAAACAGCATAACTTCTACAATAATGGCCTGATCATGCTGATTTTCAAACTTGACCTGCGTTTTATGAATATTTATCAGCTCTGTAAATATTAAGCCAAAAACTAAAACTGCCTTCCACGTATCGTGTTTACAATGAAAGTGCACGGCGACGGCATCGCCATCGGCATCGGCATCGCCATCGGCGACGACGGCGACGACAGACGCAGGTGATGGCAATATGTACAGACACATCTGTGTCTGTACATAAAAAAAGAGAGAGAGACAAAGGACGCAAGAAAAGGAACTTCACATGAAAATTCTTGTCTCTAGTTAATCATCAGTTTCTTCTCCTATTACTGCCACGTCAGCAAGGGAACATTAGACTTAATAACATTATCCAACTCCAGCAGCCCATCAATATCAGTGGTTTCTGCATTGAATTCTGATACCACTGCATAATCCTAGATTACGCCTCAGTAAGCCACCAGAATGAATTTCAATCTTTACAAGCCAAAGAATATTGATATTATCTAAAGCACACAAGGTAACCAATCTGAATATCACCTCTAAAAATTGGTGTAAGGGAGATCTATTCATCAACATTTATATACATACAACCAATGTTATATACACTTGGTACTAATTTCATTTATTTTTCATTAAAAAATTAAAACATTGTAATGATATTCTGGTAATCTTATATATTTTAATATATCCGATATATTCCAATATGTGTGCTATTATGATCTGGCATTATAATATGGCAAAAATCTTATTATCTAAATGTGGCACCTACTGACACTGAATCCCTTATTAACTAGATCACAGATATCAAGATGGAATTAATTCCCTAAACACACCTCTGCCTGGACTCGACTAATCAACTGTACTTGCTAGCAGACAGTAATCAACAGAACTTGTATCAACAGCTTACCTTCATTCGAGTAGATTTCCTCTCGCCTTCTCGGAAATTCTGGAATTTTACAAAATGACAACTTAATAGTGGACTTAATAACCAACAAAACAAATTTCGTTTGGAAAAGGTTGGACTTAGTTCTGGTGCTTTCTCCCCCCTTTCTGAAACTATTTTGTTACACTGCCTTCACTAAATATGACATTTTCTGTTTACATTTTTCTTCATGAGCATAATATCTGTAATAATGATTATAATATAAACTCAACTAGCAAGAAAAAAACAACATGTATCAATATTACTGCTTACTGAATTTTTCTTCTTCTGTTTGTCAGATACACTACTATTGCTGTTGCCATCTTCATATTCTGCCTTAACAGTTCTTTTGTTTTTGTTCTTCTTTTCCTTTATTTTTTTCTTATCTCCTTTGTTATTATTGTCACTGATTACATGTGTTTCCTTCTTATTTTTCTTGGTTGGGGTAAGGGTAATGGAAGTGGGAGAACTGGCCTTGGCTATGTATGAAGTTTCATTATCACTATCTGAGCTGGTATCTGAAATTGATAGCAAAGATGATAAATACTATGTACAGCACTCTCTGGAGTTGCATGACACTTCTTCCCATGACAGAAAAAGACAATAACTGAGCTAAAATAAATGAAAGTGCATCCATATTACAACCTCTCTTACAGTCTATGCATGATATTCCAAAGGCACCATAACTCTAAACAGCTCTCATAAACCAGTCTTGCTGTGTGATTCTGCTGGGCAGTTTTCAATCTCAACAGAGAACACAGAATTACAGCCAAATAGCTTATATACCCAATTTTGATAATAATAATTTGAAAACAAAAAGGGGGGAAGGGGCAATCATTATCATCATCAACCAAACATCATGAAACAAAATAGTATTTTGGATATTGCTCACACTACAAAACATCTGCTTTATACTGAAAATATAATTGGTGAAGCAATGCACACCAACTGGTTCTAAAAATTTGATTCAATATGCTTTCATTAATGTTTAACTAAGAAAGCAATATTTATCATAAAGTCATTCAATATTAATGGTTGACGATATATATATATGCACAGAATGGAACTTATTATCTGAATGCATTGATTTTCAATTCTTTCTATTGAAAGACTGAACAATGAAACTGAACAGAAGTTCAAGCAATCCTAATAGGTATACAAATACCCATTGTTTAACGAGCAATGTATACACGAGAACTAAGAAAGAGCAATGACACCAACCAGTGTTGTGATAATGTATAGTGTTCTGAGTTCAGTCTCTAGAAACAGTCATCTATAATATCAGTGGGGCAATTACTAGAAAATCAAACAAAGATATTGTTAAGGATTAAGAAAAGTAGGAGTGCTGGGTTAGTTGTGTATAAACAAAGAAGTCAATGCTTTTTACATATTGTCCAATTTGCATACAAACAGCAGGCTTGCTCTTTTGTTATTGCCCGATTAAGCGAAGCCTTGGAATTTTTCTACCTTCCAACCAGTACCTGTCTCAACAGTAAATCAAAGCTCTAACTGCTTAAGAAAAGTGCTTATAAACTGACTACTTCTCATTACATCAGAGTTCTACAAAACCTACAGCTTAACAGGTTTGTCACATCAACATGCATTCACTGTCAACTGTTACATAGCTAGCAACTTATCAAGCTTTCTCTAATTTTACTTCATCTAGATGCATCTATCTTCTCTCCTTTTTTTCACCCTCCTTACCTGACATGTCAGCTTTTTTCCTGGTCTGTATCCTAATAGCCCTCTCCCTGTCCACCTCCCTGGGCCTGCAGGTTTCACAGTAGTACGTCTCTGGGATGTTCGTCCTGTCCAACATGACACAGTCAATATGCTGCCAGACACTGGAAGCAAACCCAACAAAGTGGTCAAGTTCACCCCCCACACACATGGCAGTGAGCCCTACTGCAGCAATATGGGCAGCCTTATCAAGTTATCTACCATAAAAGGTTGCAGTGCACCCTTGGCAAGAGTTGAGTCTGGCTCAAAACTGTCAAGAGTGGATCTTAATGTTCAATGAGAATGTATATGGCACAACACAAAATGCAAAAACATATGTCTCTACCCTTAACTTACTATGTAATACTTCTCTTTAAAATCAAGGCTTATAAGAATGTGTATCTTTTGAAATAGAGTTTATCCAACAATATGCACTCCTCCTTTTTGCGCAATGTCATCTCAAGGCAAATTGAAACTGAAAATTGAAGCAACTGTGAGGAATTACCATAACGATAACAATCATGAACAATAAACGCCTCATCCAAGGTGTCAATCCTGTGATTTCTCTCCTTTCATTTTCACCTGTTCATACCTTACAGTTATTTTCCTTAGAAATGCCACCATGGCAGAAAGCAATTTTCGCAATCATTTTTAGCAGTGACTCAGTATCGCCAAGCTGATGAGTCAGCAGAACCAACTGGCACTGACACTGCTGATCTCCCAGTGCTACTTTCAATTAAACAACATAACATGAGATTGTTCAAAAATGCAACATATTGATGACACACAATTATCAAGATACAGCTGCCCTGAATATGAAGTAGGAAGTATTTGCTACTCAAAATGCAAACAGCTTTGAGTTACTGATGAAAAGCGCAAGAATAAATCATACGTTTCATTCAATGGTATTTGAAGATACTGGAAAAACATTCTTCTTTCCTCAAGAGGTAATGTAATGTAATGCAGGAAATTCTGTCAAAAAGCAAAACTCAGACAAACATAAAGAGTTTATTAATATTTCACAAATTCTCATCCAGAAAATTACTAGCTCACAAATACAATTAACAAGAGTAACATATGTCATACTAAACAAATGACAGAAGTAACAACTAGGAAAATTAAAAGGACCTATTCTGCAAAACTGTGTTCACTCCTTTCTTCTAAACTACATACTCGCCAGTACATTGAATCTTTCAAATTATACCAATTTTCTGGGAATTTGTCAACTCTAGGTAATACACTGAGAACAGTGTACTGTTTCTTTCCAAGACAACTATCGCTTTATCATTATTGCTATTATCATCACGTAAAAGTAGTGTAACTGAAAATCCAAACAAAACTCACCTGCACTGGTCACAACAGATCATGTATCCATCATCATGGTCCATGTTACATATACAGCGGGTGACACTATATGACCAGTCCTCCTCTTCCACCACCTGGACCTCTCCCGTCCCAGCTCCCCCTGCACCAACATTGCCACCACTGCTGCTGCTGCTCAGGCTGCTGTTACTGCTGTGGACCTCGTTGACCACGCTCTCTATCACCTCAGTGATATGGTCTACCACTGTGGTGTCGTCCACTCCGTGGTCCACGTGGCCGTTGACCCTGGGCACCCCCGGGGAGATTGGGGACTGCAGAGGAGGGGACTGCGGCGGGGTTGGTGGGGGAGGGGCTCCATAGTTGTGATCCTGAAACAGAAACAGTGCATCATGGTGATATTTTATCTACTATGTTATAAGCTAAATTTATGTTATGGATTTTTTTTTTCACACAAAAAGTGGGAGATGAGAAATGTTTACCTGGGGTATGGGACGTTGCCATAAACAGTCACATACCCAGAGAAAGGGACTGACCAGACTACTACTGGTGTGTTTCACCTACAGAGTGAAGAGTTTAGCAACGGTTGTCCTCTTTAGAGTACCTTCCCCTATCAGTGTCACAGTGGAGCCTCTCATTACAAACCATCCAGGGTTTAGCAATCATTAACTGCACCATTATCTTATCAGAAGTAATAATATACCAGTAAAGTATGTACCAGATTATAGGCCAGTACATTCAAACCTTTAATCAAAGCATGGATGCTACTACTAACGGTCTCCCATACTGATTATATGTTGTTGATCCTTGGTTCTAAAATATGATTAAATGTTCAGAAACTAACTTGGTATACTCAGGCCAACAATGTTTCCTGTAAAATGGGACAACAAAACCAAAGGAGTTTATGGCAACATGTATACTTCATTCTACAACAATGTAGTATGTCTCAATAGCCAGTGTCAAGACCACTTCAATAAAAATTGTCACTGATTACTGTTTTATTCCACTCTTCCCCATGGATTAAACAGGTTGGTTAGCTGACAAGAATTTTACAGAATGGAAATGCGGGTAGCGAGCCACACAAGAAGGTAAATATCTGAACATTTCGAAGTAAGAGATACATTTTAAAGCATTCCCTACATTTTGATAAGGTGAATTCAAAACCCACCTTTCTCGCACCACCTTGGCTTATGTTTTGGTTACTACACCCAAATCGCGATATTTGCAGACATGCTGAAACTGTTGGTCTGATCGGTCATGACCGTGAACATTTGTTTGGACCAGTACAAAATTGGACTTGGTCGGTCCAAAGAACCGACAAGAGTTTTATGAACCTCAATTTTGAATGTACAGTCATCATTTGACATACTTCACTAATAAAAATATTTAAAACCTAAAGCTTTTTCCCTTCCATTTCAAACCTATCACATTCACAAACAAAGTAAGCTACCTAATCATACTGGTAGTATCTGTCTCAAACGAATAGAGTGATTTCAGTCCGACAAAAATCCGTTCGGTCCGTCAAATTTTTCATTACTGCCTGTCCAAATGTCCGGCCATTCTGAAAAGTTTTCAGCATGTCTGTATTTGCCTAGTTCTCTTTTCATAACACAAACAAATACCTCCCACAAGTAACTACCACAGGGATTTCCTCAACATTACCTTGTCCAATTTTGTATATCCAGCGGCTTCCAGTATAGTGCTACATCCTCTAGTCTCGAGGAGCATGGTCCTATTGACAGCCTGTATTTCTCAAGTGTACCGACGGGACTCATGTAAGAGCTGTTCACGCCACCTCTCTCCTCCACAACCTTCTCCAAGCTTTCTGCTTGATGGCTGGTGTTCAGCTTAATAATCAAACCTGCTGTTGTCATAAGGTCACGTGACAATACCTGATAATTGCACACCAGGTAACTACGTTGACAAAGGACTGCCATTAATGGGGTGTGGCCTCCATGTATCAATTATACAGATCCATACAGCCAGAATTCAATACACAGTTTGCCAGGTACTATGTGGATGTTTTTCACACAATTTGCACATCAATAAGCTGTGCTCCCTCAGGTAAAAGAGAACCTGTTAGTTTTGCCATGGACAATTCTTTGACAGCATTCCCCAACAACAAACACGACAGAATGTATGGGGCCATTTGAATAGGAGGCATTGACTGAATACAGAACTCCTATAACACAAACCTCTAATGTTTTATGGATGGTTTGTTTGTATGGGGAAAATAGTGCTGCATTATTCCATTAACTCCTATTATTCACCACCAGAAGACAAAAGAAAGTATTGATAAAACAACGCTGAGTAGAGGGAGAGAAAAAAAAACAGCACCTAGCTCTCTGTCTACAGCAGCATTCTCAGATAATTATAAAGTAATACTAGCAGCTGACAGTGGGCTTAATGGAAGCTGGTGAAAAAGATCCATTTTCCTGTTTGAGCAGTGGCTCACATGATAATAACCAGCTCTATATTGACCTCCTAGCTGTTGCCATGGAGACAGGGCTCCCCGTGGGAAGTATCATGCAGATAGGTCGAGTTGCAACATTTTCAGATGATTTCAACGGCTTCCTTGTGATTGGCTCAGCCAATAAATACATGGAACTATTGAATTGGCAATGGAAAATAATTCAGTTTTATAATGTGGGGGTGTGTTCCAAAGGGACACTGCAGATATCTATGGTTGTTATTTTTCACTGGATTATTGGTCTACAAGCTTTCATCCACCATAATGGAAATGTTATTGCCAGTACATGACCTATGTTTAGATGTATGCAGAGGCGGATCCAAAGCTATTTTGTGCCTGTCAATGTAAACTTGAAAAATACTGACCGTCTTCCATGAGACCCAGAAGACGGCCTCCATCTGCCCCTGTACACGAACTGTACTGGTATATGTGAGTAGCCAGCTGAGCTACATGGTACAAAACAATTTTTCATTCTTTAAGTCTGAATAGAATACACAATAACCCTCATACAAAATTCAACAACTATGTTGATGGGATCAAAAGGTTGGAGGGATCTTTGCTTACATCTTGTGCCTGGGACTCTACTTACAAGCTGCATTATACCATACACACATCAAGAGTAGGATGGCCAACAGTTCAAAGTAGCTCTGTTCTATATGAGTAAACACTTACTTGATAAGGCAGTCCAAAACACCCTGAGTAAGTCTGAGATGAAGGTTGGCAACTGTCAGGAACATTAGAGGGGTCTAGCACATCAGGACTGTAAAAAAAAAACAAAAAAAAACAAAGGAAATTTACTAATTACATATATAATGTCATAAATTGACGCAATCCACCTGGTGTGTTTACATGAAATGCAAAGTAAATTTTAGAAAATTAGCTACCCTCAATTCATCGTAAGGACTGGGTTTTTTTTAATGCATCCATTAGATTTAGATCTTTTATTTTCACCTCATGAAATTATAATGTCATTTTCACTTACAGCAAATCACATTAGCTTTGGGTAAGCAACAACATGCCTGGAAGTACTAATTTAGTTCTAACAAATCTGAATATCAATATTTCATCAAAAGCAAGCTCTTAAGTTTTTAAAGTTATATATTAATTTATTTCTATCAGGAAGTAAATTTTTGCCACTGAAGATGATAAATCCTGGAAAATAAAAAACTAGTATAATACATTTATAATTTGTAAGTAACAACAATATTTCAAAGATACACTTTATTTCCTTTTCCAAATGTTGCCATCTTTTTTTAAATCTATCCCTCCTCATTACAAAATGTACTTACTCAGTGCCTGCGGCTATGCGCTCTAAGTTGGACTTTTCTATGGCAGCCACCTGAAGCAGAATGCTCATGTCGCTGCTATTTGCAATGGCAGGCATGGTGCAGTAGGGGAACACACACCGCTACATTTCCCAGGAACAATCATTGCACTCTTCTCATCATTAAAACAGGCACCTAAAACAAAGAGACAATGTTTTGTGGATTTTTTTCTTTTTTCACTAGTTTAAATATGAAAATTAGAAACTAACAGACCCCCCCCCCCCCAATCTTAATATAATCTGCAAGAAAGGGAAAGTCAAAACTTCATAGAATGAAGTGAGTAAAAAACTGCATAGAATGCATTGCTTGCAATTACTGTCAAGTTTCCTCATATTAATAAAGGTGCTACTGACAGCTTATCAACAAGGATTGGCATATTTGCTTTCAACCTCCCATAATCTCCACCAGATGGCAGGAGTTACAGGAGACCCGCAACAGCTTCTAGAACATTGAGCTATGCTATGGGAAGCTTTACACAAATATAGCTCTCTTACTCTGCCAGCATCAATACTACAACCCAGAATGAAATAGCTTGAAAAACCTGGAGGCCTGCCTTTATGAAACATTTGTATGCAGAGAGACAAACTTGTTTTGATCATATGCAATTGATTATTCAGGCAACTTCTTTTGAAATGTTCCTATTATTGACATCCACAAAGGAGGTAGCACACAATCAATACTAAAGGTCAGCTACAAGAAGGTCAGGCAAAATTATCTGGTTTCTCTCAGTTGATGTCACTCAACTGAAGTAAGTGTGTTGAAACTATTTTTCGGATATCAACCGGGTTTAAAACAACCATAAAATGAGATGACAATCTTGAAACACACAGCATCAGGATGTAGGATTGGTGCAGCTTCCTTTTTCAATCAAGTTTAACCACTGGTGATATTATGCACAAGACAGCAGGAGGATATTATAAACAACTCAAGTGCTATACTTTACAACTCAGACTTGGCATTTTTTTCACCAAGCTAATGAAGAAACTGTTCACTGCACCAAGACCCTGTTAAATACCACATCCATTTACTGAAAAGTCTTTGCATGCAAAGAGTAAAACATGCCCAGTGGCATACCACTGTCAATCTAGGTCAGGCAACTTTTCATATGCAAACTCTCTCCCCGTGACTGACCTACTTCAGTCAAAAAAAGGTCGGTTATGGAAAAATTTCAAATGGCTAGCACTTTGGGCCAGTGCCTCTTGTGAAATGAGTGTTAAACATGATCAATTCTTATATTTACGAATATCTGCATACATTTCCTAAATGTTTTGCTGTTATGTTTGGGTTTTCAAGGACCAAAGCTACAGGTTAACATTGCAAGCTAATGAATTAAGCTATCAATACTTTTGGTTTTTACAACCAATTCCTAGGATCACTCACGAATGAAATATCTTTTGGTCAATACCTGAATAATTGCAGCAGAATTTTAAAATTCCGGCTTAATGACAAATTTGGCAAAACACAGTAAATATATATGCATCCACAAACAAATCAAAATGTTAAGCCTTTCACTGTAATGCTTTATATTAGAGCCAGTCCCTCTACTAAACCAACCCTTGCGCTATTAGATTTCAGCTACCTTTTTTGTTTACTGATATCGACATTTTCCTGGGCATGCAATTAAATACCATATTCACGTAGGTTTGCAAGCTAATTAAAGTCCTTCACTTCTCTACCGTACCAAGCACAAAGAAGCATACCCGGTACATAAATGACTACAATCATTAAATCATACACATTTCATTTAGTCTGATTTCGGATTTCCTCCCAACATAAAAAACTTCTTGTGGAACAGGCATCTTTTTATTAAGCAAAAACTGACAGGTAATTAATTTCTATGCTAGTCCACTGCATAGTTCCTGATGAACTGAATACAGAGCCAGCATTACTAGTACCTGATTAGCAAGAAATATGTGTACATTTGATTTCTGACCAAAACAGTTACCACATATAGGAAGTAACACATCAAACCTACTAAGAGAGAAGCTACAAAATTACTAGGGTCTCACACACCATAAATGCCTGTCATATTCAACACAGAGACCATATCATAACAAAGAAGCTGCATACACAGGTTGCAAGCCAATCCACACACCTTCTTTAAACAAATGAGAACAGTTTACACAACTTAAAACTGGACCTTCTAAATCCTTAGATCTGTGGAATAAACAAAGATGCCATATGAATTTGAGTTCCCAGTCAAGTTAGGCCTGCCTGCTTCAGTGCCACGAATCTCATTGAGCCATCTGTTTATCATTGGCACACCACTGGGAATAGATATAATCTACTGTCCTGCCCCACAGCTTCTAAAACAAGTAAATCTTGTGCCCGAGATAGGAGCCTCATGGTAGCACTTCGTACATTCAGATAACCTGGGGTAGCGCTAGCAATTTTTTTCGCTTAGCCAAATCACCACTTTTCTGTCAATTTGTTATCAAAATGGTTATAATTTGACTAAAACAAGTCAAATCAAGCCCATTTTCTTTAGCCAATTAAGGCCAGTTTTAGCATTTGGCTAAATTGGCGAGTGTTAACGCTACCCCAGGATAACCTACTGAAATGGTTGAAACAAAATTAAGTCAGCCTAAGTTTATTTTCAGGATTAGACTGAGAGAGCCTTCTGTGAGTGTATTTCATGTGTAAAATATCTTCTTGGACAAATAATACAAAAATGCTTACTGGATAGAGTAATACATATGCCAAATGGCAGACGGATTCAGAAGGACTGCCAAACAGGAATGTTTGGAAGATTACCAACTAAAACCTCCTAAACAACTACAGGCAGTTGACATTCTTTAGTGTATGTAGTGTATGTACATTTAAACCAATACTTTAAGCGCAAATTTTCCCTCCCTACCTTCCATATCATATCCTTCTGTAACATCAAGGTCTGAGGTCCCCAAATTGTTGTACCATATGAAACATAGTATGTAGTAAGTGGTTTTTACCAATCGTGCCTTTCATTGATCATAACTGTTGATTCTGTATTTTTACCAGCTACTCAGTGCTCTTATAAACAATCTCAAATGCCTAAAAACATTCTAAAGAAATGTAATAGTGTGAAATAAGTTTTACAATAATCCAAGTGCATAAAAAGTTTTTAGTCCAATTATGTGTAAGTCCAACTACATGATAAGTCAGACAAACTGTGATGCTGGCCTAAATGTTGGAGACAGAACAGGATACGTTTGGTAAGTAGATCAGGTAAAGTACAACCACAACAGCAATGTCTAGATTATGAGCACTGAATCTATAGCCTAATTTTCTGAACTACGACCCAGAAAGGGTGTTTATAGTAAGGTCTATATTCAGTTCTGACATTTCTAGCCATTCCAACTGCAGGGTTGGCAAGCATCTTAAAATTTACTCTAGGTTCCCTACCAGGCTCATAGGTTGTCTGCTCAGATAGTTCAGCTTGAAGTCATCGCAACTGACCCATAAATAAGCTTTCGGTTTTAATGTCTTCAACACAAGAGAGCTATTTTTGTACTGCTAAGCCCATGACAATCAGTCAACAACTGTCATATTCTGTACTTGTCAATGCGCCATTTGCTCTCTAAAGCTTTTAAAAAAAATTCACACACCTCAAGTTTTTTTCCCTTTCTCTGCCCATTAATTCATACCTAGCTTTCCATTCTCTGCTATAATTATAAATTTATAAAGTGATTATAAATTAGTTCTGTAACTATTAATGCTGTAAAACACCATTCAACAATGTGGCCATTTCAAACCACGTATGTATTAAATAAGTAAACCTATATTATGATGGAAATGATAATCCGCAAAGAACTAGTTTCATGGAACTTTATTTGAGAAGAGTGTGCTTACTAGTACTCAAGTCAACTTGAGTGAGCTACAGAATTCGTCAAAAAACGGGTCACTGGTACTAAAAATCTGGTAGGTCTATGATAACAAAAGGGATGTCTAATTAAACTACAATTTCTTATGTAATAAACCATATATTCATATAAAACAGCAAGTTCAGATTAACTCCAAAACACTCTTCACGAGGTCAGAGGTTAATTTTTCAATGTTTGAATATTTTAGAGAGTTTGGCCACCTTCATCAAAGTTCTTACTATAAATTAAATTGGCACTTTTTGATATATGAAGTAAGTTACAGTTGGGTGAGCCTCGATGATTTTAACAAAAACCAATTGAAAGACAAGACTTCCCATGAATTTGTGAATATTATAATACATGCTAATAAGAACAGGGTATCGTTATTGTAACAGAAGAAAAGCATTCAAATAGAAAACACATATACAGTTGATGCTAGGTCAGAACTGTCCTCTTGCTATTCCGCGACTCATTAAATTTAGATTTCAGAACAAACGTCAAAGAAACGTCAAATCAGAAAATGGTGGACTTTCAGTTCGGTATCAAGTGTAGCGAATATGATTGAGGAAACATCTGAAAGAGACAGAATATTGACAAAACGTCCTCATGTATTCACGCAAAATAAACTTTATAAAACGTATGACTTACCCGCTTTCCCTGGCGAAGTGTCAATCTTCCGCTGGGATTGGTAGCAAGATAGCAAATTTACTTGGTTTATTTACAAAATGTGTGTACAATAACAACGCTTCTGTACAGAGTTTGCGCTTAAAACTTGGTCAGTATAATGTCTGAAATATTGTCTTTAGGTGTGTGAAAATCCTAGTAGTTGAAACCCAAAGGTTCCGAGGAAAATCCTCTCAAACTAGACATTATGTCAGCAAACGCTATGATAATGTCTATCCATAATGGCGGCCATTAAAAATTTCCAGTCATACGGGGTCTTCACGAAGTCAAAACAAGGCGTTTGTGTAACTGCGCATGATTATTGACCTAATTATTGTGTATGCTAAATATTTAGCTGAAAGTTTTATTGGAATAAACTTTTCTTTAGTAGTTAACTAATCATAAGAAAATTTAGATATTAATGTATATCATAGCTTTCCATGTAATATCATTACGTTTTTATAAAAAACACCAAAACAAGTGCGATCAATACTGCGCATGCGTGATTGCAGAAGTAAATTTTGTCGGCAATCAAAATGAGGATATTTGGCGTTGCAAATCTTCAGAAGGTACAGCAGTCATAACAACCTAGCTTTATTCACGACAAAAGAGTAGAGAAACATGCTTGGACCATCGTCAAGTGAGGAGGAAAGTGACAATGACACTTATCCGGACGAAGTTTCAGACGGGCTCAGCATCCCCAGTATTGATCAGAGAAGCCTGTCCGCCAGTGGGGATAACTTGAGTGCTTCTGGTGGAGCCCACTCCCGCACCAGCAGTGGGAGGCCCTCGAGCCCAAGCCCCTCGCAGGTAAGCGAGAGGGAGAAGGAAGATCTGGAACGGATAGAACGCGAGGAAGAAGACAGGAGGACGCGTTTACAACTGTATGTGTTTGTTATGCGATGTATTGCTTACCCCTTCAACGCCAAGCAGCCGACAGATATGGCCCGACGGCAGACCAAGATCAACAAGCAACAGTTGCAGACGATAAAAGAGAGATTCCATGCCTTTCTCAATGGTGAGACTAATATTGTTGCCGATGAAGCATTCACGAATGCAGTGCAAAGTTACTATGATGTGTTCTTGAAGAGTGACAGAGTTTCCAATATGGTTCGAAGTGGGGGTTGCTCTGCCCATGATTTCCGTGAAGTCTTCAAGAATAACATCGAGAAGCGCGTGCGTAGTTTGCCAGAAATTGATGGCTTGAGCAAAGAAACAGTCCTTAGTTCATGGATGACCAAATTCGACAACATATTCCGCGGAGAGGAGGACCCTCGTAAGCAATCCCAAAGAATCTCTACAGCAGCCTCAGAACTGATCCTTAGCAAGGAGCAATTGTATGAAATGTTTCAAAATATTTTGGGGGTGAAAAAATACGAACACCAAATCCTTTTCAATGCATGTCAGGTGAGTATCACGATTAAATGGAGCTGAGTTTTCGGGGCTGTGTGTGATCACGGGTGTTATTTTAATAGAAGCATATAAGGCAAAACATATATAGGACAGTTGTTCATTTTCCATTTCACCAATTTTACACGTATAGTACATAGTTTGCCTTTGCCTGTGACCTGTGTCTCAAAAAAAAAAAAAAAAAAAAAATCAGAACTTACAAAATCATGTAGTTGTCAATTTTGCAATTAAAAATAGATAAACGTCAATTGGTGAAGAAATAATTGCCATGGCTGGAAAACATGCTTGCTTGATATCATTGACAGTGGAAGGAATAAATTTATTGGTATAATTGCATGTCAAGCATACACTTCACTGGCAGAATATTGAAAAATGTTCTAAGATGGCACCTAAATATTTATATAACATATACCATGTCATCACACAAATCACTTTAATCAGATGTAAGAAATTAGAACTTTCTGAGTCAGATAGTGTATGTTAAAAGCTATTTGAATGTTGTTTTAAAGAGTTGACAGCACAAAGTAGTTTCTCTGTCCTATAACTTAAAAATGTTTGTGACATTTTACATCTAATAAGTGCACAAACTCTGGTTTTATTTTTCTCAAACTTGGCAACATTTTACCCAAGGAAGATAAAGGATAAAGAAACACATGGTGGCAATGTTTTGAGACTTGTTTGTTTATGTTAAAAGTAATATTTTCTATGGCTTTATATCCTACTAAGCTACTGATCATTCCCAAATTATACCTTTTAAACTATAAAACCTTAAAATTACCTGGCACTGATGGTTCCTCTTTAACTGAGAAAGACATTGCATTTTAAATGACTGGCCAGTCGTATCATTACTAGTACACAGTCATGTCGTAGCCCAAAATCATTACTAATAAGTTAAAAATGGAATAAAACATTGAATCCAAGTGTAGGGACAGGCAGAGCAATGATTCTTAAGTTTGTGAAAATTCCTTTTTCCTCCCAAGAAAAAATATTTTTGCCTGGTTAATCCCTTAAATTAATTTGATGACAAATACTGTCATTGTGTTTGGGGACTGAAGATATTTCAGTCACGGCTTGATTCATGAACATTTTATCCTTTGCTGTGCTGGCTTTAGGTGATCATTTCATATTATGGAAAATGAACCAGCATTTTATTGTATATATAACATACATATTTCAGTGCTGCACTAAACATATGAGCAAGTAATTTTGTAACTGTTTGCTGTAAATTTTCCAGCATCTTGCTGATTCATAAAAAAGACCAAAATCAACTAGTAACAGTTGCTGACATTAAACATAGATTGTTTTATGAGGCTGACTTATGATATTTACTGTCTATTATGAGAGATAAACCAGCATTGAATAAATGTTTCAAGACTGCATGAAATAAATATATACAAATACAGTAACATGAAATGTATGAGCAATAAATTCCGCACCAATTTTGAATAAATTGTCAAATATCATGATGTTGAAATTGGTTTGTAAAGGAGCATGCATTTGACGTTGTTTCTGATAGAAATTACCTCTTTATGTTACTGAAAACCATCCATTATGCATACATTCATATCAGTGCGCATTTCAAGTATTGAATTTTTTATAAAGCAATGAAGTTTACCGACTAGTATTTGATGAAAGAGATTTAGGATTGTCAGGTAACACAATATAATTAAATAGTGTCAGTATAAATGACCGGTTAAGTGGCACACTTGCTGAGGTATGAATTTGTTAGTTAACTGCATGAAAAGAAACACAAATGGAGTTTACATTTTCGGATAATGAGCTTTCTGATGGCGGACAGCAACAACAACAATCGGCAACAATGCTGCAGTCGGAATACTATGAAAATGTCGAAGAAATAAAAGATAATACGTCTATCCAAGTCCAGCTGTTTATTTCACACTAAATAATGGTCCAAGTATGTGTTATTAATGTACCAGTTCTAAGTAATGTATAGAATATAATAAAACTGGCTTTGGGTGATGGCAAAATTGATTTAATGGTTCATACAATCAGATGAATGATGTAACAGAAAGGAGGGGAGCTTGGATGTATTCATAGATTGATTTGTGGAATCCATCCATAAGAATATAATTGTGTTTTTCCTTTTCATCTAAATTTTGCATTAGTTTTGTGTCAAGAATAATACGAGGATCACTGCTCTAAAGTCTGTGTGGGTGATTTTTATAACTCGTTGTGTAAAGTATCACATCTCCTCAAGCGCAAAATGCGGGTCTGTGGCCTTCCATCCAGCCATGTGTATGATCAAGGGGGCGTTTATCCATTTTATTAGATCACAAATCTCAAAAGAAAAAGGTCAGGAGATACTACACACTGTTACACAAGGACATGTTTATTTCATGGGAACTGTGTGATGACATGTTTGTTGTATGTGCTTTCACCATTTGTTCAAGATCATGATAGATTTCGTGAGAGAATATGCAATTATTGACTGCCCCAAGGTAGAAATATTTTTAGCCTTCTCATTTTTATTGACACTTGTTTGCCTAGTAGGAAAATAATCAAGTTCTTTTTCTGTGTATATAATATTATTTTATTCATATATACTAGTAATGAAATGAATAGTTTATCATATTTTCAATCTTCAAGAAAGCCAACACTAATAACATTTTCATTGGGTAATACAAAAGTAGTTTCTAACTGAGTATTATATTTTAACGTAATTTGAATTGTAAGGAATTCTTCAGTGGAGTGAAAGACATGCTCTGAAAACTAGTAATTGCAGGCTTATCAGTTTTTCATATAAAAATTTTTTTTAACTAAAAATACTCTCTACCATGTAACCATTATTTTGTTAGTAATTTGAATCTTTTAAAATTATTTTTGTTAGCGTATCTGTTTATCCCACAGAATTCATTAGTCATGATATTGAAAAATGTGAATAAAATCATCCTGAGATAATGGCTTTACAGCAGAAGGGTACTTAAGAACATCAGTGGATGATACAAGACCATGTGTATTTTTGCCACTCTGACCGACACACAGAAGAGTGGGTGTCTCCTATCTCCTGGTCCTAAGTCATTTCCCCATGGCTGGCTGGTTAATTTGCCCCCAGTTTCACCTCTTGGTGATGTATAACCCTCACTTGCCTGGCATCTGGGATGTTGGTGATGAATACATGAGTCAGACAGTTTCATTGATTCCTTAAACATTCAGAAACTTGATAATCATGCTATACCAATCCGTGGAGGAGATCGGGCATCCAGCTATCCAGGGAGAGCCATTTGCCATTGATTGGTTGTGCTACATGGGCAATAACTGTAGTGATGTTACGTCTAATCATGTCACCTCTACTGGGTATGTGCCACATATCTTTTTATGTTTTGTTAGTACGAAGGAGCTGCCATAAGCTAATTTCAATAAAAGTTTGGTGGATTTTTAGTCAAAATCTCTTTTTTCCCTTCGTTTCTTCTGTCACCTTCTTACCTCCTTTCGTACACACACCCACACACACACACATGCCCAGTAACACACATATTATATAGTAACACCCACACACATACACACACTTCTACAGAAGTTTGTGCCTGAAAAATCACTTGCTTCTAAAATCCCCTTCCTGCCTTACCAAAGTTGATTAACCAAAGCTTGTCTGAAACACGAACACATTTTCTAAGAATTGCTTGGATGGAATGCACAAACAAAGTGTTACGTCAATTGCCTTGTGATAGATTACACAAATCGCCCTTTTCGTGAGATGAAATAAATGGGTCCTTTTAGATAATCCTACATATTTTCCTGTGTGGTATAAAATAAATGGGTCTTTTTAGATAAACCGGCTTAACCTCGGTTCAATTAAGGAGCCCCTTAGGTAATACCAAGTGATCAGTGCACCCGTAACAGCTCGTAGCATTCACTTTCTTTAGTAAAATAAGATTACCTGCTCTAATTAACATTTTCTTTGAAGCCAAAAATATCTTAGGGGTGCACGTATCTTTACTCTCTTACTCTGCTTCAATTAAAGACATGAAATTTGGTCTAAAAGATGTGCATTTACTTGTATTGGAGATATTTGAGATTCGGCCTTTATAGAACGATGGCCAGTTAGTACTTAAAAATACAATGTGCATTTGAAATTATCCCATTTTCATATTTTCTTTGTATACGTATCCAACAAAGCTACTTTTCTGTTTGAGTTCGGACCTTAGAAACGGTTAAAAACCTTAAATAAATGTACCTGATGTCATTATTTTCTTCAGAAATATACAGGAAGACATGGCAATCTAAATGTTATTGGAAAAATTTAACTGAATTAGTTTATTTTAGAAAATGAATTTGCTAGTAAACGTTGAATCCAAGTGCAGGAATGGGTCAAGCAATGATTGGTAAATTAGAGAGATTTTTTTTTTGTCTATTTTTTCGAGGAAAATTTCAATTTAGTGGAAAAATCTTGTAAAGGCAGACTTTAAAGAGAACCCTGGGCAAATTCCTTCAATTAAAATTTTCCCTTTAGTGTCCTGTATGTTGTTTCTACGATATGTTTACCATAATGCATTGATAAGAATTAAATATGACTGGGGAATTAGAACTACGGGGTCAGATCTACATGGGTTTCTATTTTCTCTGACATCTCTTCAGAGACCCATGGGCCATGATCATCATTTCAAGGCAACACTGGTCTCCATACCCCCTAAAGAAATGAGATCATGTACTGTATATTCTACAGCCTTAACCTAGTGAGAAAGATATGACAGAGCTTCCCATTTAAGCGATAGAAATGGATTAAACCGGAGACAACATGCACATGATCGGAAAAAACGTGCATATGATCTGTTCATGTTCAATCAGAACTGTACACGTACATCCTCACATCCGTGTATGGTTGTGTAAGCAAGGCCTTTAAAGCCTTGGTGGATTGTCACATGAGTTGTCTCTCCTTTCAGATAATTTCCTGTTTGGACAACAGCATTTTTTGTTTGTTTGGAGAGAAAAATTGTTTGAAACATGTAAAAACACCATAAATAGTGTGAAAATAATAATTTAGTTCTTCTAGAAGAAGCTCATTAGGAATTGAAGAAAAAGTGATCAGATTAACTGTTGAAATGATAAGATTTTCATATCTTTCAATCTATTCAGAATCTATAGTTCACTTTTGATATATTGGTATAAGATTAGATGGCTGTCAACTACTGAAAGAGGTTATCGGAGATGGGGGCGTTATATTAAACGTTAAAGCTAGCTTATATTGATTAATATTTAAACATACTTGAAACATAATTTGAGATGTACTCTTGCTGAGCAGCTAGCATTTAAGTCTGATATTGGACATGGAAACCCCATTTATATGGCAAATCTTTTTACCCAAGAAAGACAAATAGCATTGTCTGTCCTCTTGCATTACCATCCTTGACAAATGCGAAAGAAGTGTAAGTCTTATTTAGGCTTTCAACTTGATACAAGAAAAACAAATAGGTCAATCCTCTGAGCAATTGCCCATGGAGAAACATTGCATGGTTGGCTGACTGGTGAGCGGGATTCTCCCTTCTATGATTAATGGTACTGTGGAGTTACTGGTGATTACAGAGTCCTCGTGAGGGAACAGACCATGATTGCTGTCAGATTTTGTTTCCTTTTTGTAATTATGCCAGATAAGAAATGGAATGGAGAGAACCGAGAAATCAATAGCCTTGCCCAGTTTTTTTGTTCTTTTTTTTTTTTTTTTTTATTCTTTTGGTGGAGTCTTTATATATATATATATGAAAAAATTTTTGACCAAAGATAATTTTGTGTCTACCAGACATAATGGTGAAGTTTTTCTGGCAACATTTGAATTGTTGAAGAAAATGGACTTAGATGAAATACATCAGTGATCTTGATGTTATCTGAGCTTGTATTTAAAAAGAAAGACATTGTTGTATCCCATTGGAACAAAAAATAAAAAAAATGCTGGTTCTGCATATAACCATAAAAATGTACAAGGTACATGAACTACAGTCTGGATAATGTATTAGCTATGGTAGCTTGGATGTCGTCCACTTCAAATAAGCCTGTAGCGTGATGAAGCCTTTGATATTCTGGATTCAAATCTTTGATCTGGCCAATATCCCTGTGAACCCTTTCAAACAGCCTGTATCCTGTCCCTTGAGAACACCTTTAAGTGCTGCATTGCCCTTTTTTCAAGAAGTCTTAAAGGTATTTCAATTAACCGTAGGCTGCAGACTAGATAAAAGATGTCTTTCGTGATGGTCTGATTCTGGTTGTGATTAGATTTTGTTTTTTTTTTAGTGAAAAACATCCCTCTATTGTTTTTTACTCCATGACCCCACTTTTTCCCTGCCAATCTCAGCCCCACCTTTGTCTCTTTCATCTTTCCATGGCCCCACCTTTTCCTCTTCTATCTTCTCCATGATTTTGCTTTTTCCCCTTTTATCTCCCCCATGACCCCACCTTTTCCCTTTCCATCTCCTCTGAAACTCCACCTTTTCCCCTTCCATCTCTTCCATGACCCCATCTTTTCCCCTTCCATCTTTTATCCATTATCCCCCGCCCCCCCCCCCCACCCACACACACACTTCCAATCATCATTCTTTTCTCTTCATTTTCCAATCTACCTCCTAGCTATTTCTTGAAAAAATTTTAGTTTATGGAATTTTAGCTCTTTAGTAGCAAGTAAAGTTTAAAGCACAGTGATGCTACTTTTGATGCAAGTGGTGGTGGCACATTTGTGGAGGCATAAAAGTGGAAATGGCTGCTGACACTAGAGTAGAGATCTATAAGTCAGCAAAGTGTGTCACCAAGTCAGGTATACAAATTCAGTAGACCATTGTCAAGTCAGTCTAGCAACTGGTTTGAAATAATGTTGTATAACACTATTAACAGCCTGACAGATAAATGAAAGAGTGACAAATTGCTAAGGCATTAGTTCACAAGTGACATTTAGGAAATAAGCATGACTTTTTTGTGCTGATTCAAAGGACAAGTGTCTTCAAAACCTTAACTTATTGAATATGTTACAAAGTATTCAATTTCAATGAATTGATTATGAAAATATGTATAAGGTTACTGCAATTAGTTTAATTGTATAAGTATAATGGCTCTTGGGGGGAAAACAAACCATGGAAAAGAGACGCTTCTTATTTGAACATTTTTTTGTCAGTAATTTAATGTTTCTGTTAGTCCATTGCCTACATAATAAGGCATTATAAGTTGAACAATTGCTACTGAGGTTATGTTAAGTATATTAGCCAACTAATATCTGAATGTACAAAAGGCAACCAATTAATGTTTGAATTTGTAAGACTTTTGTGGAACTTAATTACATTACTAGTAGTGCATTCATGGTAAGCCGTTTGATAATATACAATTATGTACATTCTGCGACATGTCCTTTTATAACTTTTTTTCTCATACTAAAGCACCTAGTACATTAAAAATTGAATATCTGTCAAATTAGACAGTCCTCAAGCATAATTACTGACAAACATGCTTAGGCAAAAGTATACATATGTGCAGACACACCAACACACAGACCTGTGCAAGCGTGCACACATACGCATGCGTGCATACCCACATCATACAATTTTGTAATCTCTCTGCTAGCTTTTTCTCCCCCCCCCCCCAAAAAAAAATAACTCAGATTGGTACAATCCAGTTTATTTTAAAGCCAGATTATTTCTCCATAACGTTTTCCCAACTCATCACATGTCGCAAGCACTGTCCGGTTTCTCTCAACATCTCGTTTACACAAAATCTTCAGGTTGACAAACATTATGGGGTCTGTATTGCACATGTGCACGAGAAAGCTCAATACAGTTGCCACGACAACTGAAGAAAAATCAATCTTGATTACTGTAGTATATTCATGATATACGGCCTGTTAAATTAAGGGAAGTTTCAAAGGCACATGAGATATTTGTACTCTAATATGTAGTATTGCAAATAGAAGTTCAAATAAATGATTTATTCGTAAGATTTGCATTATTGGCCCATGAGGGCACATTACACCTTTGTAATGTAATATTGTGTGTAGGGAAAGATGGGGTTGGCTCATATCTTGACACAGGTATTAATATAGTTCTTATCAAGATTTAAGTGCTACAGGTGAATTATGAAATCAATTGGGCCATATCTGTGGCATTTATAACGTAACATCTGTGATAATCGCTTACATTTTGAGAGCTTACTCTTGAATCGACAAATTGTATTTCTGGAAATGATGGTTATGGTTATCAGGAAATTAAAGACAAATGTTAACAAGAATTTTTGTATGCATTTTATGTGAATGCATGCTACATTTGGCCTTTGCTAGGATAATGTTGAACTAATTTTCACTCATAACAGCAACTGATGAGTGAAGAAATTTCATAATGATTTGTCATTTTTATGTAGAAATCATTTAATACTCACTGATGAGTGTTATTTTCTTTCGCAGCTTGACAATGCTGATGAGCAAGCAGCGCAGGTACGCCGCGAACTGGAGGGAAGGTTACAAATGGTGCACAAGATGGCGCTGGTGAGTGTACACACAGGTGACATCGAAATAAAAACAGCAAACAAAGCTAGAGTTTGATTGAATTTCTTTTGTTTTCTTATGTTTTTTGTAGGGTAAATAATATTTATGTTCTAATTCCTTACACTCAAACATATATACAATATTTTTAATATAAACTCAGACAGGGTATTAGGAGTTAAAGTACTCACATCGTGTACTAGTACTTTATTTCCAATTTTACATTGCATATTGTGGTAAAGACAGTATCTCTTTATACATATCAAGCATGATGAATAGTTACATCAGGGAAACAATTTAAACCATAGCTATTAAGATGTTTGTCTTATACCTTAATATGTTATTAGATCAAGTCTAATTTCAGCATTGGAATACACCACATCATTTCACTGATAACAAGTATTGATCTGAAAAATTTATATTGTTTAACACTGCCATGTTCTATCGAGTAAGGGACCATTCACAGACCCTATCATACTAAGTGTGGATCAATCTATCTCTGAAGGGATTCTCGCTTAATTGCAATCAACTTAAGTGGTTTAGATGTTTGTCACGCCTACTGAAGCTGCTAGGGGGTAATTAATTATAGTTTACAGCTTCAGTAGGTGTGCCAGAAATCTAAGCTGCTGAAGCTGAAAGAAATTTAGCAAGAAACCCCTCAGAGATGGATCTATCCAGTTAGATCGATTAAGGTATCATGGGAACCCAGTCTAAGGGACCATTCCCACAGATATTTGGATTGATCTATCTCCCTGGGGAGTCTCACTAAATTGCTATCAAGTTAACCGGCTTAAATGTCTGTCATACCTAGTAAAGCTGTTTGGGGGTAATTATCTTTACCCCCTAGCTGATTCAGCAGATGTGACAGACATTAGGCCATTTAGCAATTTAGGGAGACTCCCCAGGGAGTTAGACCTATCCAGAAGGATCGATCTAGGCATGGGAACCCAGTTTAAGTTGACATTAATAAAAATGTGCAGTGTAATGAACACCTCTTTATTTCAGACTCGAAGGTACCCGCGGTTTGTGGTCAAGGAAATGGAGAGCATGTACATTGATGAGCTTAAAATCTCAATCAGTCTTCTCAAGGCAAACTTAGAAAGCCTCCCCGTCTCAAAAGGCAGCACAGAGTCCAAATATTCCTTATCCAAAATCAAGAAATATAACCGTGTAGCTAGGTATATTTGTTATAATTAATAATTAATTTATTACTACTTTTTTTATGTACAGACACAGATGTGTCTGTACATATTGCCATCACCTGCGTCTGTCGTCGCCGTCGCCGATGGCGATGGCGATGCCGATGCCGATGCCGGCGCCGTGCACTTTCCTTGTAAACACGATAAGTGGAGGGCAGTTTTACTTTTTGGCTTTATATTTACAGAGCTGATGAATATTCATAAAACGCAGGTCAAGTTCGAAAATCAGCATGATCGGGCCATTATTGTAGAAGTTATGCTGTTTTTTCACTTTTCAGCATATTTTTCACATTTCCTCAGATTCAATTCTTAGGCATGTTAACAGTCTCATTATTAAACTAATAAGATACGTAAAAGTGTTTGTTTGACATTTCCTGCATCTTTACAACATTGTTAGTTGATTTTGTAAAAATGATGGTAAACTTGTTATCGTGTATTGTGTAATAAAGTTTCAAAAATGGAAATAAACTCATATCATTGCAGTTTGTCAGATTCAATCATTCACTATGTTCAGAATCTCAGAATGGAAGAAATTGGACATTTAACACTGCTCTATTGATATTTTTCCCATCTCATCAATTTTCTTAGTTGATCATATAAAAATGGCAGTAAACTGTTAATTTTGTTTTATGTTAAAAATTGTTAAAAATGGGGGAAAAAACATTTCAGAACAGTGCTGTCTTGTTTACATTTTGGCATTTTCAAGTTGTGACTTTGAAGTTCCATGGGCCTGAAGACCTTTGCTAGTCACATTTTCTGAATATCCATGATACTAATATTTTATTATTAAAAATTGATGGTCATTATGCTGTTAAACATTATGTAATATTGCATCAAAATTTGAAAAAAAACCTATTTTGGGCACTGCTCCCATGATTACCTTTTAAGAAAAACCATGTCACTTACTGTTCTCAAACTTACAGGAAAGAAACATGGGACTAAAATACAGCTGCAGTAGGCAATGCAATCTGCCAGATAAACAGTTTTTTTGTGAAAATTTAATTTTTCACATATTGGCATTTTCAAGGTGTGACTTTTAAGTTCCACAGGCTTGAAGACCCAGGCTAGTCACATTTTCTGAAAATCCATGATACATATATTTTGTTATTAAAAATTGATTGTCATTATGCTGTTAACCATTATGTAATATTGCATCAGAATAGAAGAAAACACAATTTTGGGTGCTGCTGCCATGATGACCATTATGGGAAAACCATGTTTCTTATGATTGCCAAACTTTCAAAAAAGAAATACAGGACTAAAATGCAGCCTGAGTTGGAAAAGCAGTCTAATTGACTTCTTTTTCTGGAAGTTTTACATTTTCAAAGTGTGAACTTGAACTCCCATGGGCCTGAAGCCTTATGCTTGTTTCACATTTAACTTACATTGGTATTACCTGTTGAGCATAATTAAAATTTGATGTTGAATTTGCAGTTTAACATAATGTACTTTTGCATCAGAATTGACAGTAGCCTATTTTGTTATTTCCTGCTTTTTGTCTGTACATTTGACAGCTTTGCTGCCTTGTCTTTAAGTGGTAATGTCCTAGATGCAAGTGAAGTGTATGTGCTGTTTTCAATTAAGTGCTACACATTTGAAAAACTAAGGTTTACTGACTATATCAAGTGAGACATCAAAAAGTTTCAATAACCAACTAGACATATTGAAAACATTTCCGTCAATTTGCACACTGCCCTTTTCATTATTGCAATTAAACATGAAATTCAAAAGCTATCTAGTATTTCTTTTTATAGTTCATAAATAATTATCAGCAAAATGTGAAGTCTTTGTCAAATGAGAGAAGTGCTTTCTTTTTCACGTTTGATACTTTTGGAGTTGTCCTTATCATAATTCCATTTTCTTTTTCAGAACCCAAAACCCAGCTATCTCAAAGATGGAGGTCAATGATGATGATCCAGGTCTCTCAAAGCTTGATGTGGTCTTGTCATTTACTCTAGAGGTAAGGGAGTAGCACTCCATATATCTCTCACTGGTAACCATATTAGATTTGGCTGCCATATTGGATGCACCCTGTACTCTTTGATAAAGAAGCATCCACAGTTCTCCCCCCCCCCCCCCCCCCCCCATGTGGTATAAAACTGAACCATGATGTGCTGTATTCAAGTACATCTCATGATTTAAAGATCAGTCATGTTATTTTTCCTTAGATTACAGAAGTATGTTGGGAATTGTCAAAATAATCCATCTTCCATGTAGCTGTGCTCCTTAGAGCTGTGCGTGGTATCCCCTGGTGTGGTATTGATTGTGAAGAGAACATGGCCACTGTAGTGACGTGGCAGAAACAACAAGAATGTTCATTTCTTTTGATTGATTTTTGTCACTTTTTATTGAATATACATGTAGGGAGGCTTCTACAAGTTCTTAGAAAAGTGGAAGGGATGTTTGTTTCGCCTAACCTCCCTGTTTGCCCTCCCTCCCTTTCTCTCTGTCTGTCTCACACACACACACACACACACACAGAGAGAGAGAGAGAGAGAGAAACAGACTCACTCATATGATAAACATAAATATTGCACTCTTCATAGTGTGTCTAGATGGTAATGATTTTACAGTTTGCATCCATTCGCTTCAAAACTGTTACCACTTTGTTGTGACATTTTATCAAGTATAATATCATATCATTATTAAGATTTTTTTTTTTTTTTTTTTTTTTGTATTTCTTGGAGCTATATTTCCTCGAGTTTTGATTGCTGGAATTACCTGTGTCATGTCCACGAGATGTTAACACGCCAAGATTGACATATTTGATTGATACTTCCTGGGGGGATTAGTACCTTTGGATTGCATGTGGAAGATAGCAGTTAAATAAAATGTGTTTGTGAACCAAAATTCAAGTCCTTAGCTGTACAAAAAAAAAAGCACAAGCCCTATCAGGATTTTTTTTTATGTTGTTGTTGTTTTTCAGTAAGGTAGCCTAAGAACAGGTTAAATTCATTCAAATTAAAAAAAAAAATTTTTTTTCTTAACCAAAGTACTTTTTAGTCTCAAGTGAAAAAATTCCCAGCATGTCTCTAGTCCAGATGGATGGTTCTGCCCTACGCATTCTTTTAATTGAAGTAGTCCTCGTGGAATAATGATAGATACATGTGGTATTAAAGACAGGCAGTTACATATAGCTGCAGTTGTAGGTTATGTCTGTTGTATAGATTTGACTTGAATTAATGCCAGAATTGTGATCTGAAACTAGTAAGAGAAATGTTTTATTTGTGTGTTAGAGCCATTGTCGAATAGTTCATAATAATTATGGATTTCAAAGATTGTAGGAGTTAAAATTGCCATCACAAGAGATTTTGAAATTCTAAGGATGGTTAAAATAATTTGATATCAGATAAAAACAGGATGCTGTTCATCCACTTTTATCATTTATTTGAGTTAAGATATTGATTGTGGTGGAAACTAATTGCCTGTTAGCCTGAAACAAGTTTCTCATGACGTTTGTGACCTGACAGTTGTTTTTTTCATGACTAAATTGTTGTGAATGCTTTGACAAGGAACTCGGAGGCAGTATCATTAAAATTAACCTCGATATACGTCACAATTTATTACTCAGGAATGAGATTTTTCCGTCTAGTGGTGGGTTTCCGTCTTTTTGGGTGGTGTTGGTGCTTACAACAGTTATAAGATTTTTCAGACTTTCAGCAGATTTCTAAATTTTTGGGAGCCAAAAAGCCTCATCCCTACTTGACTAGTTTGTTAATCTCTCTCTCTCACTCTCTCTCACACACACACACACACACACACACACACACACACACACACACAATTCTATAAATTTAATGTCGTCTAACACTAAAATTTATGGAGATATAGAAGTTACATGATCGGAAAACAAGCCGTGTCTAGAAAGTGTCTTCTAGGTTTTCCTGGAAATTGCTTGCAGTCGGTTTTGTGCTCATGGAAGGAAATCTAAGGCTTCATACCATGATTATAACCATAAAAAAAGTCGGTGCTAAAAGGCCATAGAGTGTATTCATAGCCTGTGGATAAAAAATCACTACTAATTGTTATTTGAGTGTACAGAGTTTGGCAGGGCCAACTTGGATGTAGATGCATCTTAAACTCAGTTGGACCACTTGGGATAGAGGGGGTCTGTAGCTCCAGTTTGTTTGAAGTAGTACATAATAATAACCATACTTAGGAATGGATCAATTAAAAAATGGTCTTACTTGTTGCTGATTTCATTTTCAGTCTACTTGTAGTATCTCAGTAGTGATTGATATTGATTTCAAAGCTACGCTGGTCAATAGATTTCGTCTCTATTAGCTTGCTGATTGCCTAATGTTAGCACTGCTATTGGACAAAGCTGAATTTCTTATGCAGAGGTTACGTAAAATAAAGTGTGACTGTGTACATGTCTTGTTAAAAAGTACAACTGTAGGTCAGAAATAAAAAAAAAGAGCAAACAGGACAAAGTGTTCTAGATGACATAAGTAGGTTACAAAACTAGAGAGATTGGAATGACTGTGTAAATTGATTTATCAGGTGCAGTGTCAAAAATGTTTCTCATATAGACCCCCCCCCCCTTTCGCCAAATATTGAAGCGCACTTTTATCAGAGATACATCTGTGCATGAAATTCTGTCACTCAGATTTGGTGACGGCCCATTTTTAAACTGCACCATGCACCAAGACACATAAAAAGAAGACTGGTAGAAATGCATATTTGTTTTAAATTACTTTCTCGATGAAATATTCAGACCAGTGGGCCCCACTGAATAGCTGGCCCCGAGGGGAGGTAGGAGCTGGTTTCCCCAATTGCCTGGAGACATGTGGGTTTCCTAATGTGATTACTGGTCTCCGTATTAATGTTGTTGCAGACTTTTCTACCATTGCTTGAGTGATTTCAATATCTGTTTGGACTCAGGTTTTCATGTATTGATTTATTCAAGATGCTCACATCCAGATATATTGAATTTGTTTGATAACTAAGACTATTTGGTAAATTGGTGTCAAATTAGAGGCTGGGAGGCTTGTATTTATGGTGGTGACCAAGAATAATGCAAGCGACAATAAACTGTTCTCACTGGTGATAAGGGATATATATCTTGATATTTAACAAGTCAGGGGATCACTTCTTCTTTTCTGCTTGTTTTGAAACCTGCTCATTGCAGTCTGTGTTGCGTAAAAGGTGAAATTAAATTTTCATAGCCCCAATGATTATTAGTGCTGTGAAACAGCCCAGTTACCTAATACCTGAACAATTCCCAGATGTTTTATCAATATTTCCTTTCTGCCTTCTGTGGTATTTCCATTTGATATTTACTCTATTAAATTTGTGCTAGTCATGATTTATTTACCATTGGCAGTCTAAAAGGGTTAAATTTATACAATAATTGTCACTGTGCAATTAAAAGGTATATTCGAAGTATCGGTGAATGAGGCTATTCAAAAGAAATGAAGTCCAGGTGCATTAAATGAAAGTAATAGCTTACGAAAACTTTTGTATTATTATGAAAATAAAATATTTTATTGATACACATTACTGTAACATATGATGCCTTTGAATATTTAATGTTGCTATTGTATCTGTATTGTATTATCACTAATGAAATTACTGTATGACGCCTCAGCGTATATGTTTTTGGAGTGGATCATTGTTTGTGAAAAAAAAAGCAGGGGAAAATACTTAATTTTGATTAAACAGCTAATTGATAAACATGCATGGTCAAAACGATAAACTTTCAATATGACATTAGAAAACTTTGAAAAAAAAGGAAAAAAAAACAAGACATAAAGAATTTCACAAGTAATTAATCAGCTCATTTCTTGTAGAGAGATCCAATAATGATAATTGAGCTCATTTGTAAAGTAAAGAATTTCACTAGTAATCTGTCAACATGTTCCTTGTAGTAAAATGTACTGCTCTCTCTCCTTCACAACTACTCCTTGTAGTAAAATGTGCTGTTCTCTCTCCTTCACAACTTGCTCCTTGTAGTAAAATGTACTGTTCTCTCTCCTTCACAACTTGTTCCTTGTAGTAAAATGTACTGTTCTCTCTCCTTCACAACTTACTCCTTGTAGTAAAATGTACTGTTCTCTCTCCTTCACAACTTACTCCTTGTAGTAAAATGTACTGTTCTCTCTCCTTCACAACTT
>NW_019776079.1:1457893-1491080 GCF_001039355.2 Lingula anatina | reverse complement strand
CCATGGAAGTGGAGGGTGGAGAGAAGCTACAGACAGACCAGGCAGAAGCATCCAAACCTGTGTAAGTGGGACGAGATCTGGCCCCAGATTTACAACAAAACTTAAGTCGGTTCCAGTGGCTGCCATCTTTGTTACCAATGTTACACGGTCACATGCACACAACTTACCCTATCAGAATCAGTGTTACAGCACTCTCATCACTCTCATGGACATCCTAGTCTACTAAGCCATGAAACTGACTGAAGTTTTTTTTTTTTTTTTTTTGTGAAACTAGGGCTCGGGCCTGATTTTCCCAGGTTTCAGAAGGATAAATGTTGGTCTTATAGTTATGTGTTCTTTTTTGAAACAGGTCAGAGATGTTAGTAAATGTAGAAAACTGTACAAATGGCTGAAGAATGAGAGTATAGTTAAGGTGTAAGATTTTACGTATTGTCAAATAGTTAGTATATTGATCAATTAAGTCAGGCTGCAAATTAAGTGAAAGTCATTGAATGTAAGTATTATAGTTAAGTATATAGAGTTTAAAAAGCAATCCCTTGCATATATTGTCATGTTAATTCTTTTGATGACAATAATCTAGTGATTTTTAATATTTTTATTAATTTTTCATCAGCTGGGACACCCAAGGAGACTTCACCACAACTCACCCGCTGCCTGTGGTCAAAGTGAAACTATTCACAGAGAAGTTGGCATTACTGAGTCTGGAAGACAGGGAACTAGGGAAGGTATGTGTTCCCTCCACCCCCAGCTATCACCCTCATTCCTCCTCTAGTTCACATTTGAATATAGGATTTCAAAGTAAAAATCAAATTTGGTCAAATTGCTGGAAATGATCACTTTTAATTGTGTGTATTATTTGTGTTTGTTGTCTGAAAATGACACCCTTGTTTGATCACTATTTCTTTTGGGGAAATTGACCCCAGAATTTAAGACTTATTCTGGTTTTATAGTAAACAGATTGAGGTAATTGAATATTAAGCGCCAAATCTGACAAACTTATTTGCTTTTCAGAAGTTATTAGACATTTTTTTCAAATGAATTTTAGAAGTATCCCTGTACACAGAACCTCTTTATAGAGGCATCCCTTTGTGTCTCTAAAGCTTAAAAAAAAACCCCAAGGTTACCAATTTTGTTGTCTGATGACAAAATTATTCTCTCTGATTGCAGTTTGAAGTAGCCTAGGATTGTTAGAGTCTTCAGGCTAAAAGGGAATTATTGGGTTAAATTCCTTTGTGCATTCAGCCCTCCGCTGTTCATCTCGAAACTCATGAAAAACCAATGTTCACCAGATTGACAAGTACCTGGTAGCAAAGCATTTGACAATTTGATTATCATTTGATAATTTGATTATCGCTTTACTGATGTTTTTCTTCTTTCCATTAAAAGCCCAGGAATTTTATTTCATTGACAATTGGATGTATTTAAAGCATAGCAATTTTAACTGCTAAGCTTAATATCCTTGGTTTTGTCATGACATCCCCTTGAAAGTTTTTGTTTTCTTCACTTAGTATTTCAATTTGAAATAAAGATTTAGAGGATGAGCTGGTAATGGCTTTTGTAATGGTAATGGCTTTCCCTGTTAGCAGCCCAAATTTCTACTTAAAGCTCCCTTGCAGCAATACCAGCTTTCTCAACCAAGGAAATCATTTTGCTAGATGGGTAAATCTATAGCATCAGGGACATAACATTTGCCCAACCTAAGCTTAAGATGCTAAATGTTTCTCTTAACCAGTATTCGAATCAAGTATGCATTGAAGGCATCCAAATTGCGTAGGTTATGCGGTGTACCAGACTTCTCTCACACTGTCTCTATTGATGTTGTTCAGTTGACTGAAATAGATTTGTATTTTGACTGAATATTTTGATTGTAAGTTCATTTCTTCCAGCAGGACAGCATATAAAAGGCTTTCTTTAACTTATGTGAATTATACTTCTTATAGCATAGTGAAGCAGTCAGTCCTGTTGGATTACAATAAAATTATTTATGTAAGCACAATTGGTCTTGGAGCGCATTCAGAACAGAGGACTAACTAGTCTGCAGATCAAACATGGCCGACCCACTTGAATACTTGCTGCATAATCCCAAAGGGAATCTATTCACCGTTTAATCAAGAATTAAGCAACAAGCTTTTTAATAGTTAGTCTGCTGTTAGTTTGGTATTCTGAATGCCCTCTTAGAAAATATTTCCACATTAATACAACCTCACAGACCAAGTTCTCCCCACTGTTTCAGGTGATCATCAGGCCCACGGCCAGTAGCCCCAAGGTACCCGAGTGGCACAAGATGCACACCCCGAAGAATTTCCCAGATGAGCTGAAGATCAAGATAGCTGTCAGGATGGACAAGCCGCAGAATATGAAACATTGTGGGTGAGTTACAGACTGAGGTTAGGTTACCTATATTTGTTTGTTTTTTATAATGCCCATATTTTAGCCATTTTCAAGATAACCATATTTTAGTCTTTTTCAGAATACCCATGTTTTAGTCATTTTCAAGACATTTGTACTTTAGTCATTTTTAGTCAAACTTTTGATTTGATGTAAATTTTCACTTACGACATAAGTAAAAAAAAAGATAATTTTTTGTTGAAAGTAAAGTATAGGATTGATATCAAACTTTCCACTGCTGTAGATACTTAATAACAAGTCTGTATTACATTTCCAGTTATCTTTATGCCATGGGGAAAAGTGTGTGGAAAAAATGGAAGAAGAGATATTTTGTTTTAGTACAGGTATGTTATTTGATGGTTTAGCACAGGTGTGTTGTGTGATGGCCTGATCAATGGGAACTGATTGTCATGCAATCAGTATGATTAAGGGCAGTTGTATAATAGAATAAAGAGGGCTTTTTTCCTGTTTTTTTCCTGACAAAGGCTGAGTATTTTATAGCTGTAAAGTGATATAAAGCATCCAATGTCTGCATAAAAATAGAACGATCGTGAGTAAAAAGAAAAAATTCAGTACTCGGTATTCTTGATGAGGCTAGCATGCTCAGCTGCTACCACTTAATGCAACAATCTTAGTTGAAACTGATGCAATGAAATATCTACAAAAAAACTCTTCTCCCCAATCTTCCGAAAAGTCAAACACATGCAATCACTGTAGCTATGAGGGAAAAGCGTACCACGGAGATGCATATGTAATAAAAATACATTTTTAAGTGTCCTGCTCTTTCTCCTGAGCATGAAAGGCAAACATAGTACTAATGCTCTGTAGTTAAGAGTGTCGGTGCACAACAGGGGGATATACTAAGTAACAGTATTTGCCTTAAGTCCCTCTTGCTTTCTACAGGTGTCCCAGTACACGTTTGCCATGTGTAGCTACAGGGAGAAGAAGCCAGATCCCACAGAGATGATGCAGCTGGACGGGTACACTGTGGACTACACTGAGGCTCCCAGTGGTAAGCTTAGATGAAATATGAGATGTCAAATTACTGGTCATCAAACTGAAATCATCTAAATGTTTTGTCGTATTGCATTAATTTTATTAATTTGTTGTGAATATTGACTCAAGGTAAATAGTCTTTACCTTTTGGTTTAAGCTATTTTATATGAGAATAAAAGTGGCATTATGAAAGGTAGACTTCAGAGTGCATCATGTCTCACATTTCAAACTTGAATCGAGTAATGGTTATTGCATCAATAAATAAATAAAAAGTAAAAAACTATCAGAGGCTATTTTGTATGTGCTTTCAGACCTAGAGGGAGGGCGTTGTTTCTTCAACACAGTCAAGGAAGGGGACAGTGTCATCTTTGCCACAGAGGACGAGAACGAGAGGACACTGTGGGTGCAGGCTGTGTATAGGGCGACAGGACAGTCCCATAAACCACAGGCCCCCACAGCAATACAACAGGGCACCAAGACAGCCAACTCGACACTGTCACGGATACAAGGAGGTAAGAAGGGGTGGGGTTGAGGGGGTGTGTGAATCGGGGTACAGGACAGACCCATAAACCACAGGCCCCCACAGCAATACAACAGGGCACTAAGACAGCCAACTCTACTCTGTCACGGACACAAGGGGGGGGGGGGGGGGTAGCTCAATAAACATATTCACAATTGATAAGCAGTGATGATGATGATGATGATATAAAGAGAATCATAATAATCATGATAGAAATCTTGATTACTTTTATTCAGTCATTTCAATAAATATACATAATTTAAAATAGTATTTTTCCTCATAAAAGGGTTATAATGCTTTTAGAAAGGAAATATGTTATCTTTAAGAGGCATGAATCTAGCTGTTCAGAATCAAATGCAGTTGTACAAAAATGTTCTGGAAATAGATTTTGCAGTTAAAGTGAAACTATTCCAAGTAAATCCTTTGATAAAAAGGAAAGCCTTTAAGCTTAAAAGGAGACTGTTTGACATGAGCCAGACTCTTCTGCACTAACTATTGATTAAGAAAGACAGAAAAAATCCTTTTAAGGAAAGTGATTGGTAAATCAGTTTTCTAACCACTTAATTTAAAATGATTGAGCCCCTATAAACTGTGTAAAAACACATTTTGGATATATTTATAGACAATTGCCCGTTGTCAGCGTGAACATTTACAGTGCATTACTAACATTGCCAAGATAATATTTAACCTTAAAAGTAACCAGTCCTTTTCTTGGGAAGGTATACATTGAATTTGTGCATTCAGGTATTTGAAATATTCTGCTTTGCTGCCCCAACATCATGCTTTTTAAGACTTTTATTTAAAAGTACTAGGAAGGTATTTAACCTGTAGTATGAAATTAAAATTTTATGTTTTATGGATATTAAGAAGATATTTAACCTGTATTATTACATTTTAATTTTATATCTTAGGGGTACTAAGAAGATATTTAACCTGTATTACGAAATTTTAACCAGAACACCCTCAATATTTCCAGATGCTGATCGTGCCAGGAAACATGGCCTGGACGACTTTGTGCTGGCAGAACCTTACAAATTTGACCACGCAGTGCTGTTTAAGAAGCTCCAGACCTTGACCTTAGACTACAGGCTGGAAGATGCCTACACTTGCTTGGTTAGTACATGGGCACTGACAATGGATATCTCGTTTGTGTGTGTGTGTGTGTGTGTGTGTGTGTGTGTNTCTGATAATTGTTTTTGTGTTTGTGTGCGTGTGTGTGTGTGTGTGTGTGTGAATTTTAAAATTATTTGTGGGTGATCAGCGTAACTGTTTTCAATACAGTCACTGGGAAATGATTATTAAACTGGAATAAAAAGACCTGGTTAAAAAGATGAATGAATAAATAAATAGACAAGTATGTGTGTGTGTGTGTGTGTGTGTGTTACTATATATTGGGTGTTTGTTACTATATCTTTTGTTTTTGTTGACACATTTTAATTTATGATGACATGATGAACATTGATCTTTGCCTTGAGCCTTAATAACTTTGGCTGTCAGAAGAGCATGTTATTTTTTTAATGGTGAGCAGTAAGCCTGCTATTGTCTAAAATAAGTGCTGATCTTTCATATTGCAAAGATTAACAAGACATATGATATAATTAACCCACAGGGCTTCTGCTCTGTTGACAGTTTAATTTAAGTTGTCATGGATATCAACTTAATCTAGTCATCCAGCAAGTGCCCCGTACTGTGCACTCCCAGTAATGCTTTATATTGAAATATATTCATTTGTATGTTGTAGGGTTGGTTCAGTCCAGGTCAAGTGTTCTGCCTCGATGAGTACACGGCACGCTACGGCGTGCGCGGCTGTCACCGCCACCTGTGTTACCTTAGCGACCTGCTGGAGAGGGCGGAGAATGGCATCATGATTGACCCCACCCTCATGCACTACAGCTTTGCTTTTTGTGCTTCACACGTGCATGGGAACAGGTACAGAGAAGATTAGCATTGTGAAGATTAGGGAGACTTCTGTCAGGATGTTTTCAGGCTCTCCATCACCTCACTCCTTGTCTGTACCTCTCCCAGTTCTCTCCTATTATCCCTCTCTCTCTCTCTCTCTCTCTCTCTCTCTCTATCTCTCTTTCTCTCTCTCTCATAATTTTAAAGCCTTTATTTGTCAATATTCAGATTAAGCCTTTTTGACAGAAATTGACATTGTTGATATTATACGATGTAGCCTACTGTCTAAATTATTGAAGTTATAATTAACATTTGCTTCAACCTGAAACTTTGATGACCTGACATTTCGTAATATATACTTATTATAAAATGTGTCATTCCAGGCCTGATGGTAGCAGTACAGTCCTTTTAATAGAGAAAGAAAAGTTTGACGAAATCAAGGAAAGGCTGAGGATTCTACTGGAAAACCAAATCACTCATTTTCGCTACGTCTTCCCATTTGGTCGCCCTGAGGGAGCTCTCAAGGCCACACTGTCATTGCTAGAAAGAGTAAGCCCAGAGTCCTATTGTTATAGACATGCTGCGTAATCTTTAAGCACTAGTCAGATCCATATTATCTATTTTCTAGTACTCATTTGTGTTGGAAATTGGCATATGCTTGTTGATATGTCACAAAATTCTTATCATAGCTTCAGTAATGGTGTAAATATTCATGTGTTCTAAGGTAAAGGTAAGGTAAAGTTTTGTTTAAAAAGTGCTGTCTGCAACTTCGTCATTATGCGAAGAGTTGATGATTGGCATGACACTTGAAAAATGATAAGGTTTATTGAAGTCATTGTCTGAAAAGACTAGAAGTGATTTATGTTTGTTTTAGAATAAAATCCCCCTTTTTTTCATAGATTTTATCATTATCATCATCATTTTGATTTGGACAAATAATTTCCTATAGCCTACTATTAGTCCAAGTAACCAGTGGGCTGAAAAGTGAAAGCCACAGACTGAAAAAATGTGTGTTAGTTCATAACTTTGAATACCCCTTCATAATGAACATTGTTTCAGTCTAATTAAATGAGGGCTGTAATGATAAATGTTTGTGTTGTAGGTATTGATGAAGGACATTGTAACCCCTGTTCCCACAGAAGAAGTACGATATGTGATCAAGAAATGTCTTGAAAAGGCTGCTCTTGTCAATTACACCAGAATATCCGAGTATGCCAGGATAGAAGGTGAGAGGGCAAAACCCGGGCAGTTGAATGAACTGATTTTTAATATATTGTTATGGATGTTTATGTGTATTTATCAAGGTAGCCCATGTATTTCTCCTCACATATCAAAATGTGACAGAAATGTGCCAATAGCAAGATGAATGAGGAAGATGTAGTTGTCAGGAATTTTTGAGGGCCCATATACCATGGTATTCTGCAGTGGGGCTAAAGTATAATCTCCTCAAAGTATGCTTTACTGTCCTCAATGCATTTTTAATGCTATAGATATGTATGCTTAAACCAAAAGTGAGTCTTTTTCAGATGATAACACATTTTCAGTCAATAGATCTGCCTATCTTTCAGTACTTCAACTTATTTGTTTGTCATACATCAGAAAACAAAGGTATTACATAGCAAGATGTGTATATGCACATATTAGGTGGATAGAGCTGCACTCCCCCCTCCCCCCCTCCCCCTCCATCAGAGGGTTTAAATAAATCATTTCGTATTAGGTGCTGTTTTGAATTTTAAAAAAGCTGTTTTAAAAGATGACAAGTATTTGTCTTTTTCTGTTCTTTTTACTTTGAAAATCCTTTAACTTAATACATGTTTGAAACTAAACATTTCAGAAAAAGTGTGGCGTCCTGTCTATGACATCTTCAAACTTGTTCATATCGTTGTGCCTTTGACATCTAAATTAGCTGACTTCCTGGCCTTGTTGTCTTTCCACATTGATATCAGAACATGAAAACAAAATTGAAAACCAAATAACACTGTAATTCAATTATTGTGATTCAATTATTATATGACAAGAGTGCACATGCATAACAACACACACAAAAGAACACTCATAGATGCAAATACAGGTTTTTAAAATTTCCTTACACTTTAAACTTGTTCCTGCTTCATCTCTTTGTAGGAGTATCTGTCAGTGTGGGCACATGTAAGTTGGGGTGGCAAAAATGAAAGTGAAAGTGGCATGAGCTTGATACTAACATTTTGTTTGTGTGCTGTTGGAATACAGGGTAGCACAAGGAGTAAAAGTTTAAATAACAGATATAAAAAAATATGATTATGTGTAGCCAAAACCTCCCCGCCACAATCCAGTACATTGCCCCTTCTCATCAAAGACACGAAAACAAACTAAAGATATTAGATTGAAGCTAAGCACAGAAACTGAGAACTTTATTTGAAACCGGGCACTTGGTCTAATCACAGCTATGGACTAACATTTGCCTCTTGTTTTGGCATGCTTTCAGCCACACACAATGGGAAGTCGAAAGGTGAATGGAGCTTTGAAATAACAGTAGACATTGTGTTCATTTAAACAGAGTTAGAGTGATGTTTGTCCAATAGTTTTCAATGTTTTCTTTTTTTCTTTTCAGTGTTGTTTCTTCCCTGCAGTTTGCTTACAGTGCATATATATTAGTTGATAGTTTTTTGTCCCTTTCTGTCTGATTAGAATAGTTATTGATCACTAATCTCCTTTTAGTTTACTTTGCTATATTTAAATCTTTTTGATTGTTGGAGTTTTCTCCTCAACAGTAGCACACCTTGTTATTTTTCTGTTGTGATGATAATGTTGTTTGTCTCTTTGTCAGTAATTATGACAAATTAATCTTTGACTGAACCTAAATCCTGTTGAAAAAATGTTTTAGCACAATAGATGAACCTTCTCAGTTTCAACACACATTTATGTATAGAATTGTGGATATTTTTTTTTCTTGTGTAATCACATTTTTGTCTGAGTTTTGTGGCCTCAGGTGAAATCAGTTCTGAGTATTTTTTTTTTTTTTTTTTGTTATTTTAAAGATGAGACAGTTTTGTACTTTTATAGTATTTTGAAACACTATATGAGCTGCATGGGCTGAATTTGATTAAGTACGTAAGTTAAAAGAAAAAATATTCAAGCCAGACATGCAAGGCAGAATATTCATATTTACTGTGGACTTTAATTTTCAAGAGAGTCTTAAATTTGAAAAATAATGCATTGAAAGAACATGTATCTCTAGGTATAAAGGATTACATGTCATTTGAAGATTTAAGTTTTTTAGAAGAGGAATTGGAACCAACATTAGGCTCTATCCCGTTTAAATGACTTCCCTGAATTTTTTTTTAATTTTAATTTTGTAATTAAAAGATGATGGGGATGATTTTCATGTTTTTATATGTTATTGATTCTTCCTGGAATAATGCAAAATTACATGCTGGTGTTAGCTTCAGTTCAACCAGTGCGCTATAGAACCTCTCTATACTTTATTAATGCATGCCCGTATCTCACTTTTTGTATAAATTTTCTAGAGTCTTACAATGATGATGTCCCACCAGAGAGAAAACTGGATGATGTGATTCACTTGGCAGAGCTCTGTATAGAAGTTCTCCAGCAGAATGAAGAACACCATGCAGAGGTAAGGATCATGGGGTGCACATTTTGCCACCATTTTGAATTTGGCAGACATATTGATATTATTGAAATACATCTTCCCCTGTTTTTTGCGATAAATCAATATTTATTGATGAAAATTGTTCATAACAATTACCATAATGGTCAGATAGATAACTAGTCATTTCTTATGCTCTTATTATTGTGATATTAAAGGATTTTTATGAAGTAATATGTAGTATGAGAATAGTTGTCTGAGATGTACTTTATGTAGGCATGTCTAGAGAAATAACCCATCAAGTTAAAACACTGTACAACACTGTTCTGTATGTATGCATATATATAGAGAGAGAGTGAGAGACCAGAGCACCATATTGTTATAGTACCACTAGACTGCACAGAAGCCATATGTCCAGGCAGAAGCTTCTCTGTCCCATCATCCCCCCCATACTGTCCAGCTGCTAGCATGGCTGAAGTTGTGGTGGAATTCAATGCTCTGTATTGGTGTGTTGGCAACTCTCTTCCCTGTGATGGGTGCTTTTCATTAACTAGTGATAATCGACTTGAAATGATCTTGATTTTAGATTATTTTTTTATATGAATACATTTTTGAAGTTTGGTATTTGAGGTTTCATTTTTTTTACACTTATATTGTTTACGATACCAAAAGTGTTCCTTTTATATTTAGATTGTGAAAATTTTGGGAAACCTGTGTAATAAGTTAATCAAGATTGTTGACTGCTTTGTAAATGGATATGTTACTTATTGCATTGATAATAATGAATGTTGTTTACAATTTTTTTCTTTCTTTTTTCATCTTGGGGAAAGTGTTGCCATCATGCTTAAGATTTATGTTCTTGTTTGCCATGTGCACACTATGGAGCCGGACATTGTAGAATGTGACTGCTCCATCTTGATAGGAGCCAGAAGGACGCATGATTTTTCTAAAATCAAAATTACAAAGATATTTGGCCCCCTCATTAAACTGAAGCCTTGTCTTTATTTATTTATTTATTTTTGCTAAGTTTATGAAAACATTCAAGAAATATTTACTCCAAGATTTTACAGAAAAAAAAGCAGCATGTGTCCCTTCTTTTCCTCCTAATATATCAAACTAATCCTAATAAACTCAATATTTTCCATCAGTTGTTTTTTGTTAAGAGTCTTATAAAGCAATGGAAAATACTGGGGGATTGTGTCTGATATATAACGTTTAGGTATTCTCATTAACTTCATTTCAGGTTATGAATTCAGGCATAAATCATAGAGAAAAAGTCACTGCATTTTAACTTTTCCCTGTAGATTGACTGTACTAACACAACATGTATATTTATAAAAGAATAAATACATCTATATCCCTGTTTCCCTTGTGCTTGGTAGGAGTTTCGAGCGGTGAGTGTATACCCAGACCCCTGATGAGTGTGGTGCTGTGTTAGATGAATTGTTTTAGTTCACTTATTGATTCATTCAGTGCCATTCTAGGAGGGCAATGACTTGAAGACTGAAGGAGAGACAAGGGCGGGTGGAATTGAGATGTAGCTCTGCTGTTATGTAGAGAAAGCGTCTAACCCCCCCCTCCCCCCCCTCCCCATTTAGGCAGGGGGCAGGGGCATGATGTATTAGAAAAATTCATTACCTATTTGTGTTATCCTGTTGGTGCATATAGAGCCACCATCACATAAACACATTCATAGATGGCAGTAATGGTTCATTGGCAAGATGTGTCACTTTCCAATTCTGTCGTCAAGTCATTGCAACTCTGCTGTTCTTTACAGTTATCTCTCTGATAAGCTTGCTGGCATCTGTTTTAGGTTTATTGATCACATTTTAAAAGTAATCTGATTTAATACTGCTGGATAGCATTTTATATATTAGCCTGGTCCTATGAAGAAAGTGAAATTACAGTATGTTTATAATACGATAGTTATGACAGTGCAAATTATACAGACAGAAGTTTTATTGCTTCTTATCTTTTTTTGAAGATTTGCATATTAATTCTGCTACTTTGTTGCTTGTATTTTGCCTTGCGTTCTAAAGAATGATCCTTGATTTTTGAGGAGAGCTTTTACTTTCCAAATCATTTGACTATAAACTGGCTTTTTCACTTCTTTTTGTAACTTTTGTAAGCTTGTCTGCTATTCCAAAATGAAAGAAAACAAGAAAAAAATAATAAATGAATCATGGAATGATGAAAATAATGAACTCTGCTAATTGCTTCAATGGGTAGCTGCTTAGGCACTTAGAATCTAAAAATTAGAAACATTTTAAGACAATCAGTTGAAAAATGACTTATAAAATCTTGCCCTAGGTGACAATGCTGGTCATTTCACCAACCAGATCTCACGAATAAACAAGATTAACAAAATTAACAGAAGAAAACACAAGTCATCTGTATTTTACTACCCTTTTTAGCCACCTTTCAAGATATTGTTTACTATTCCCCCGACAAGAGATTTGTGTTTGTAAGTGACACATATTTCAAAATGAATGAAAGATTTTTGTAAGAGAATGCCCAAATTAAATTACTGCTTATATAGCATTTCCAGTTCATACTAGATGTCATTTGCTTGAGAAGATTTAGGTTGATGATCATGATTTGAGTGATAGGTGGTAAACTTTCATTGTTTTAAATTTCCACCAATGGTCATCCAGGACTCTTTTTGTTGCATGCATGCTGCAGGACGGCAAGCAAGGCTTGAGACAAACCACTAGGTTGGACATTCTTATCATAATGTGCACCAAGGTCACCAAAATGATAAAGTTTTTAATGTGGATTTGAGTGCAGTGAATTTGGGAGACACATTTTTGCCCTAGAGATGGCACTGTGATCTCTTCCACAATTTGGAAAACACCAAATCAGTTCTTGTTTACTTGAAGGTGGCACTTTTTTTGCATGCACTGTTAAAACATCAATTAAGTCTTTTTGTATGTTTGATCAAATAAAATTGACAGGTAAAGACCGATATAGTGCTCAATTTTTTTAACAATTTCCTTATGTGATGCCCTTTTGAGAACATTTTTAGACAATTACAACTTTTGGTTACATGCAAAATAAAGAACCTTCCCATCCAAATCACACGCTTATAACTTCAATTTTTTCCTGAGGTTTTGAAATTATTTTTTTTATTCTAAATTGGCATTTTAGCATACACACTGAACAGTCAGCTAATTCTTCACAATACAGACTGCATATTAAACTTTGTACATGGATTATGTTGTAATAGTTTAAAAATCAATAAGATGAAATTCACTGGAATCGCTTGCAGCATCCAAAGGAACATACCACATGATGAGATATGTTTTAAAAGCATTTACATTTGGCATTTCAGTTTTCAAAGTTACAGGTAGGCACATATGTAGAGAACTGACCGTCAGTCAGTGGCGGAGGAATACATGTCCATATGTTCATAATACATGTGTTAAACGACCTCTAGGCTATTCAATTTGGTCATATAGCACTTTTTATATTAGATATTTACTTTTTACCCCCGTACCTGGAAATGTCATGGTCACTGTCACACATTGCCAGGCAGACAGCATGAATAAATATCTGCACTAATAAATCAGCTAGCCAGCATTTTAAATTAATTCAGTTTTAATTTTTATTTATTTCTTCATTTATTTATCATCTTACTTAATTTTTGTTATTAGAGATGTTATTTTTATTGGTGGCATAAAGAAAAGTACTAGGTTTTATGAACTTCAAACTGTTTGTTTCATAGATTTTTTAACCTTTACATGTTATGATTATTTTTATTTCAGTGTTAGTACAGTTTTTACTACAAATTTGACAGCCAGCAGTTGGTGCTATTATTGATTGATTTTTTTATTGAATACGTTATCCCATATATTTTAACATTCATCAGTAGTTAATTGTTAACTTTTTGTCCTTTTACCCAACTAGCAGATGTTTCCCTTGCTTAGCTTAGAGTGCTCTCCCTAGATATTCTTTTATTTTTCTGATGTTGTTTGGCCAATTGTGGGATTTTCTGATCAAATGTTTCCGCAAATTCCTTCAGTGAAGAAGACCTTGCTTTAAATATGTAGTGTAAAAATGTAGAAGCTTAGGTCAGTTTTGCAACTGATTATGTCATGCATTGTTTGTGTTTCCAAATCTCTATTTATAGTACTGTGCTTATAGAAAGTAAATATTTAGAGAATATAGAACTGGAGCCTCTCTTGGAATTTTTTTTGACTGATGTGACATATTAGAGTATGTGGGATTTACCTGTAAAAATGAAGTTTCCTCGGGCAGGGAATGCACTTTTTTCCCACTAATGTATCATTATTGGACCCTTCCTTGCACTTGGAGACCATGTTTTATTCCATTTTTAATTTAGTGATTTAGTTAATAAATGATTATTTATTGGATGATCAGCTTCTCATTAATTTTTTTGTCAAGAAGATGGAGGTATACCGTACTACACACATGAAATTTCCCAGAGTCACAGTTTCTCTGTCTGCAATTATTTTATGCCCTGCAAAACTGCTTATCTTTCTCATTTCAAATCTGAACACTACAAAAACATAAAATTACGGTAGATATTACTTTCTGAAATGCACAAAAAGATTTGATGGTCTAAGATTTGGTGGCTGTTCAATTATTTCTAAATTATTTAATAACAAATGGTATAAAACATCAAAACCAAGTGCAGGGACAGTCTGAACAAGTTTTCATGAGTAAAAGAAAAACTTCCTCTTTTTTGAAGAAAATTTGATTGGGCAAAAAAAAAAAAAAATCCTTGATAGGACACCTTAAATGGAATTGGATCATGATACTGAAAAATCAGTCAAAGATCTGGAGATGCTTCCAAATTACTGACTCTCTTTCACATTTCAATATTTAAAACGAAAAACAAAAATCTACAATCTAGTCTCTTGCACACAAAGCATGCACTTGAAAAGAATTAAAAAAAAAAAATGATTGTAAGTGTTGGCCAATCTGTGGACTTCCAGGCATTTGCGTGGTTCAGTGACCTGCTGGTGGAGCACGCGGAGATCTTTTGGTCGCTGTTTGCCGTGGACATGGACGCCTGTCTCCAGTCTCAGCCCCCGGACACCTGGGATAGCTTCCCGCTGTTCCAGATCCTCAATGACTACCTGATGACTGATGGTAAGAGACTGATGATGCTGTTGTGAGAGCATTCGACTAACAGATCCATGGACTTAATATGGCTGACTCACTTAAAAGCAGTGCCAACTAATCCCCTGATGGCCTCCACATGCTGTTGATGAGGGACCTTCCAATTAAACCTTGGGGCCGAGATTAAATTGGTTTAATGGCGCGTGTGGAAGCAGGGAGACTATCAGAGGATTAAGTGGCACCTCTCTTAAGTGGGGTCGTCCATATTTTGTCAGAGGATCAGTTAGTCCACAGATCATCTGTTCTGATTGCCCTCTAAGGGAGATGGTAAACCCAGGCCTCACACGTGTTTATTTGTCTGTTATTGTACAGTATATACCTTCTTTTCTCCCATGGCCATCCTCTCCCACAGCAGAAAAAAGAAAATTAATGTATAGTGCACTCAGTTTGCAAAAGAGAGAAGTTCCATGTAGAGGTTGAAAGACAGAACTGGTGTAAGTAGTAGTAAAATCCTTTTATTAGCAAAACTTGATCAAGTGCTTTTTTACATGATTTTATATGATATGATGATGATAATGATAAAAATAGTAAGTGGTAAAACTGTTATGACAAGTTTTTATTTCATTTTCAGCTAACCTGCGTAATGGCAAGTTTCACATCCACCTGCGTGACGTGTTTGCGCCGCAGGTGGTGCGCTACGTGGACCTGATGGAGTCCTCCATTGCTCAGTCCATCCACAGGGGCTTTGAAAAGGAGAAATGGGAGGCAGCTGGGTAAGTTCACACTAGGCTTCAGTGGACCGAGACTGATTGGATCTTGTTGTTAGTTGGGGGGGGTATGGGATCCAAGTACTGGAAGACTGAATTTTGGTACCTTCAGCCACTTAAAGTTTTCTGGTATTTTTAATGTTGCATCCACAGTCTGGGCAAAGGGTTTTTAGGTACAGACTTGTTCAGACAGGGTGAAAGTTAAAACTGTTTCATTTCTAAAAGTGTTTCTAGATGGCCACATTAATTCACCACAATTTTAAAAATCTTAGTGAAAATGGAAATTATCTGTTATTACTCCTCCACTCTGTACTCTGTAGTAATGCTAGTAAGCAGATTTAGTGAGTTTATGGCAGAAAATGAAAGTTACACTTGTTACAATCACAATATTGATTTTCATGATGGCATTATTTAGCATTCTTGTGTAGAAATGAAACCGTTTTAATGTTGAACATGTCAGAACTGGACTGAACAGTACCTTGCATGGTGTGTTTGTGATGTTGGAATTAAATATGACCTGTGAAGTGGGGAAAATAAAGCACTAAGCCCCAGGCCCATCCCGTGTATTGCATATTGATAAGTGTGGGTTAATGTCTGGAATGCAGCCTATTAAAATGTAAAGTGGTATTGTTTGTTACTGTTACAGTTCATATATACAGATATACTTCTCTTGCAGTCAGGTCAGAGGATGTGTGTGTGTGTGTGTGTGTGTGTGTGTGTGTTTGAGAAAGAGAAAGAGAGAGAGGAGGAGGAGGAGTTACTCTCTAGTAGATGGGTGGTTGTGGAACAGACTTTCACCCATTATATTTAATAAAACTTTTCATGAAAAAGATGCAAATTTAAAAAAAATCTACAAAAAGGATTTAATCATAACAAATGGCTAAACTTAAAGAGTTAGGAAGCCTTTTGTTTAAGCATTGTGAACTCTGCTTACGCATAGATTAGAGCTAGAAAAATCACAGTTTGGCTTTAGCTAAATGATTTTATTAATACATAAGAGAGTTAATGACATCAAAATCCCTTTGCAAGATTTTTATGAGTCTTGAAAATATTTTCCCTTACAATATACAGTACCTCCATAGAATAATAATAAGACACTGTATTCTGTTGAGGTCCAGATTGATCGCCAGGTTCAAAAACTGTTAGGGGATAAAAATGATGCAGTTTTTACTGTAGCTTGTTTTCACTGCCTAGTGTGTATTGATAGATGGAATGTGTGGCAATACTGACTGCATGGGGGACTCACAGCCATGACTGAAAAAAAAAGGACCATTCCACAGTGTATTTTACTCGTCATTACCAATTCCAATTAAAAATGGGATGATTTAAAAAGAAAAGAAAGAAAAAACACAATACTGTGGAATGGCCCAGTGTTCATTGTAAGCATATACTGTATGGCATGTTGCACATATTGTCATTGTATTGTGTGCAGTATTAACTCACTGTATGAATGCTCTTCACTTCTATAGCACTCCGCTTCGGTAAGTACTTGGCAGGAAACAAAACAGCTTTCTGTTGAAAAGATAAGTGTGTTCTCTGTTTCTTGTTGTCTTTTTCTTATGATGTATACTGCCTGTCTAGTTAACAACACCACATTTGTAGTTCTCAGGAAAGTCTATATATATGGGACCTGTCTGATGCCAGTGAAAATCATTCTCAAGGTGTTTGCTTTGAACACTGTTGATGGCAGCATTTGTTGTACTCTTTTCGTTTAACGGAAAGCTATTTAAAACCGCCACTGGAGGGCGCGCCGCGCGCGGTCCCCGTCGTGGGAGCCTATCAAATTTAAGGCCGTTAGCCTAAAAGCAGCCACGTGACTCTTTTAAAATCGGCAATTAGAGCGTTGGCAGCGAGCAAGGAAGAAGCGTGTAGGGAGCAGGCGCTCTCCCTCTTCCTCCGGTGCTTCATAGTTATTGCGTTCCCGAAAGTGTGTTGGTTTTAAAGGGTGATCACCTTGAACATCTATAGATGGCAGCAGTTGTCAAAGATGATTGCCTTGAACTCTTGTATAGAAGTTATAGATGGCAGAAGGATAGCAGGTTTATATGGCATTAGACAGTTTGCAATTTTATGACTGGAACTGAGTACTAGTTTAACTTAATTATTTGTGAATAATTATCATCACAGTTTCTTCCCTGTAGCATGAAGATAAGCCTGTGTTCCCATATATATTGTTTTACTAATATATTCATATCTGTGTCAAATGTTCCATTCCAATTTGTTCTCCAAACTTGCTGGATATGTGTGTCTAACCACATACAAGATACAGTCCTCTTTAACACCCTTTGTTAATACAAATCAGCTTTGATGTCCAACATTATTCATTAAATATCCTAAATGTTATGGACTTTGATAGATGAATGATATAAATATTATTTTCTTTGAAAGAAAAATATTTCCAATGCCCTTTTTTCCACATCCCCTCTTATACCTATGCTCTTTTTTTTACCATACAAAAAGTCATCTTATTTTATGTGTTTACCCGAAATGTATTTTTCAATGAAAACCCTCTCTCTTCAATTACAGTGATCTTCTTTAAATATCTTGTATTACAAAATAGTTTTATAGCGTCTGTGTGATTTCCTAACATTTTTAAAATGGGTTTCTGTTTTACTTATAAATCATCCATTTGCTGTTTAATTTGAATTATTAAGTTCTCTGAATTAACTCTACTTGGATGTGATACCGTTTATGCAGTTGTCAAGCAAGAAATGAGTGCTATATTTGATTGTGTAAATTCATGCAACTCTATCATTTCACCTTAGTATGATTTCATGAATTATTGACTAATGACTCGATGTTTGCCTTATAAATGATTGTGGCATCTGCGATGCATTAGGCCTGGGATTATTATCAACAACATTAGCATTTGTTTTAATAATTGATTATATGCCATCTGATTTCTGCTGTATCTGTATGTGCTTCTCGGGTTAATTCTATATTAATGTCAATTGGATATGTTTTTTAACCTGTGTTGTAGCTGAATCTGAATCTGATTTTAGATTTATTCCATTGAACATCATGAAAAGATCTGAGTATTTTCTAATGCTTATCGTGCAACTTCAGCGTGTTAGTTTTCAACAAAAGGAGTCATTTTTAAAAGCATTAATTCAAAAGCACCATTGCAAAAACTTGAGAAATTAAATTAAATTTATTTATATCTATTCAAAAAGTTTTAAGTCTGTAATAGTTTTATAATGTGCTGCTCATGTTATCAAAAAGACATATTGGAAAAAATGATACAAATAAATATCTATAAATAATCTTATTTTTATCAAGGAGTAATCTTATCTGACTTTGCGATTATGTCTGTGTATTTATCCAACTCTTTGTCAGATTAATTACAGATAATTATAATACTGATATGAAATACTCATTCCATGCTCTCAATCGCAAGATGTCTATTCCAGTCCATCTAATCACTCTTTATTCATTTATTTATTTACATATTTTATTTTAAATTATTTATTTAATCCACTTCCAGCAATGGGTGTAACACGTCGGAGGACATGCTGTGGAAGCTGGACGCTCTCCAGTCCTTCATCCGTGACCTCCACTGGCCTGACGAGGTCTTTGCTGAACACCTGGACCACCGGCTGAAACAGATGGCCTCTGATATGATTGAAGCCGCAGCTAAAAGGTATGGTTCAGATAAGGTAATGACTCATTTTCAAGAGGTAAAATCATAAAACTTTCATTGGCGTAATTTCAGAATCATTATAGATGTATTTCTGTGTAGGGTTTTTGGTGCTTTTACTGTATAGAAAAGAACTATAGAACAATCAATAGGAATGTTCTGATTTTCAGTATCTATAAAATTCAGAGTGTTCTCTATTGAAAAAATTGAGTCACTGCCATAACACGGGGAATAAAGAGGGCACAACAGTCAGAGGTAGCAGTCAAATATATCCGATTATTTTGCTCATTACTTTTATCTTGGGAAGAGGGGATGTCTTTGTTTGGAATTGTCTTCTGTAGGTATCATCTATTGCTGATACTTGAGTTCACAAAAAAGGCTTTAGAATATTGTATATGTATTACTGTCTCTGTTTCAGAACTCTGACAGCCTTTGAACAGTGGTTGAAGAAGGGCCGCGGGGGTACAGACTACGTAATCCCCTCAGAGATGATGGTGCAGATGAATGTGGCGCTGGACTTCAAGAACCAGTGTCTGAAGCTGTGTGCCCTGGAGATGCCCTCAGAGGACATGGTAACATGCTCTTGACATTGATACTTCTTTATTTGTTACACAAAAAAGCCTGAGGGTTTTGGAAATAAGTTAGACTACTGAAATCTGATGGCTAACCTGGAAAACTTAGGCTGATTAATGGATTTTTCAAAGTCTGATAGACAACTTTATAAAGTTAAGTTGTCTTCATAAAGTCTACTTTGCAGTATTAATCTTAGAGCTTTTTCAGAAATGATTGGCCCACAATGAATGCAGTTGCCAAACTTAAATAGGCTATCTTTACCATTTAAAGTAAAAAAATAATGTCTAGATCGTTACAAGTATATCATTTAGAGATAAGAAATTAATTGGATCTTCTGAATGTTTCCAGCGTCAGTACCACACCCAGGTAGATGAGCTCCTGGAGAAGATCCAGACTCAGATGGTGAAGAGTGTGGTAGATAAGGTGTGACAGCTTTCACAGAAATTGTTAACTAATAAAATAGAATAAGATATTTAAAAACAACAGTGACATTTATCATATCTTTGAAGTAAGTAAATGTGCAGGTAGATTTAGACACAAGCTCTTTCTGCGGAAAAGCAGAATTCCGCATTTTTTTATTCAATTCTCATGGTTCCTGAGATTTGTCAATGTTAAGTGTTAATTCATGTGATAAATGTTCAGAGGTTTTTTTTTTTTTAAACCTAGGCTAATGTCTGTATATTCTTGTGCACTGATGAACCGTAGCTTTCATGTAATATATTTGTCAACACAAAACTTACCTTTATACTTCTTCCATCTTACACTTTGCCCCTTATGTTTGATGTTATGAAAGTTTGTATTACTTTTAACCATTCTGTTTCAGCTTTTGAGCATCTTGGAAAATGTTGTTCACAAACTCTCTCGCTATGATGAAGGTTCTTTCCTGTCCTCCATAATGAACATAGCAGTGAGTAGAAATTTTCAAGAATACTGATAAAAACTTAATATTTGACACCAGTTTCTTTAAATTGATCACATTTCAAACAGTTATACTCAACCATAATTGGATCAGAGAGATTAAAGGGATAATAACTCTTTGTTTCGGCCAAAAAATGAATTTTCCTGGAGTAAACAACAATTTTCCCATACTTACCAATGGTTAATGAATCCATTTTTACATTCAAAGTTAGTCCCTGTTTTTTTTTCTAAAAAGTTTGGTTTTTTGTTAAAATCTCTTAAGAGATTTTAACAGAGTATAGTCATCAATGGAGGTCACGTGGTCTAAAGACGAGCTCAGGTATCAGAATAATAGCTATAACTGCCGTTTTTGTGGCAAAACAGAATATATTATATTTCTATGAGTTATTCACAATGTTTTTATTGTGAAATATAGATCTCATACGAAGAGTTATTATCCCTTTAATTGCAGTTTGACAGTGAGTTAAACTAATATTATCATTTCTATGAATTAAGTAATTGAATTGTTGTAAAAAAGAAGATAATTGAACTATTTTGTATTTATTTTTTAATTCTTGTTTTATCAGAAAAAGGTCCCAGTCAGTAACCAGGAAGTAGGAAAAGAATACGTGACATTTATGAGAGCTAACCTGGACGTTATTAGACAAAAAATATCGGATGAACTCTTTGTACTCTCCATATGTGAAGTAAGAATCCTAAAGATCGTGAGGATCCTATTTATTTATTTATTTATTTATTTATTTATTTATTTATTTATTTAGACCGACACAGGTGTTTAATAATCTTAAGCTGGCATTGGCAATATTCCTCATTTGGTTATTGGGATTGTTTGGTAATTATTTCATTTATTAATTAGATTTATTGTTTTATTGAATTTGCAAAATTATTCTAAATTGATCTCACCACTTGAACACAGTTTGTAAAAAGTGCAATGTAAATGCAATATTTTGAATTGATACAAACTGCAGAGCAGTCAACTTAGTGTTCATAGCTGTAATATTATTATTGTAAAGGTGTATAATATGATAGTTATTGTATTGACTTATATTCCAGCAATGGTATACCCGCCAGATGAAGACGCTGTGTGACTGGTTATCTAACCGCCTGGATCTTTCCCTTCACCCGGTACAGCTACAGTGTTATCAAACAATAGCAAAGGTAATGACAAGCCAACAGTTCAAGGCAACTGAATACGCTCATCATTAAATGTGTTTGCACATATGTCTGTTTTAATGTAAGGGTTCAAATTTGTGTATCCATTATAATAGCTCTGGAGCTGCAGCAAATATGTGTAGAAAATAAAAGTGTTTAGATTTAATAAACATTTCAGACCAGGTATTTCACTGCAAATTTTGTTTCTTTTTAGAAATGTTATTCAGACTTTGAGCTTCAAGGTGTTAGTGAAGAAATCCTCAACTCGAAGACTTACCAAACTATATGCAACAGACTACAGGTATAAGATTTGAAGAAATTTGAATTTTTGTCAGCGTGTACTGTATAAAATATTGTTTTTTGTAATTTTTTTTTTTTTTTACACATAAGGCCACACTTTTTAATTTTTATGGATGACATCCTCTTGGGACCCCGAAATCGGTGCGAGAGGGCGAAAAAACGACGTTTGCGACAACTGACTTCGTGGGGGGGGGGGGGGGTTTTGGAGAACGGATGAAAATCGGTGCGCGCGCAGGATGTCATCCATAAAAATAAAAAAAGTGTGGCCTAATGCCCTAAAGATGACTTGACTTATGGTAGCTTAAAGGGATAATAACTCTTTGTTTTGGCCAAAAAATGAATTTTCCTGGAGTAAACAACAATTTTCCCGTACTTACCAATGGTTAATGAATCCATTTTTACATTCAAAGTTAGTCCCTGGTTTTTTTCTAAAAAGTTTTTTTTTTTTTTTTTTTGTGAAAATCTCTTAAGAGATTATAACAGAGTATAGCCATCAATGGAGGTCACGTGGTCTAAAGACAAGCTCAGATATCAGAATAATAACTATAGCTGCTGTTTTTCTTGTACAATAGAATGTATTATATTTCTATGAGTTGTTCACAATGTTTTTATTGTGAAATATAGATTTTATATGAAGAGTTGTTATCCCTTTAATATGAAATGTTTCCCGTCTGTTCAAAACCTATGCTTGGTTATCAGAGAGAAATTTATGTAGTGCATCTCCTCTGTCTTATATTTCATTATATTAAAGAAAGTATCTGCCACATTTACTGTATTATTATCATTATCGCTACAAACATTTTGTAAACTGAGTACCAGATTTTTAATTTCATCTTAACACATTCAATTAACAATTTTATTAATCTTATTATCAATTAGTCAGTTTATCAGTTAAGTGTTTTATACAATCCAACTATTTTAGTTGCAAATAAATTATTATTATTATTATTATTATTATTATTATTATTATTATTATTATTATATTTAGTAGTAGTAGTAAACCAAGGAATTGGACTGTAAATGGCTATATAAGGCTAATATCACTGTATTCCCCCAGGTTGAAGAGGCCACCCAGTCTTGCAAGGGCACCTCCAGCAGCACCAGTAACAGCCCCAGCATGAGCCTGGGCAGTATGACCAGCGGGCTCGGCAGTGCAGCCAGCGGATTCTCCGGCGGTGCTTCAAAATTCCTTAGTAATGGTGTCGCTAAATTTGGTGCTCTTAAAGGCAGTGACAGCTGAAATTATGACACTGAAATTTCAAAACTCATCTCTCACCACGTCCTGTTTAAAGTCACTATCGCCTGGTAATGCTGGACCTTTATCCACACATGAACTGGGGATGCTAGAAAATCTGTCAGTTATTGAGTAAGCAGCTGGTACCATACAGCCATTTCCATGGTGACTATCCATGATGTTGCTACTACAAACTCTAAAATCTATGGTGTCAAACATACTGTGCTACCTGATGGAGCTTTAGTGGTTCACTGTTCCTCATTTTGAATCAAATGGAATCTGAAAACTGACTGAATTGACTGCAATCTTGAATGGTATACAAGTTGCATTGTAACTGCAAATATTCATGCTACTGGATGACCAGCCACATGGTAACTGCCAGTGTTCATGGTACTGGATGACCAGCCTCATGGTAACTGCCAGTGTTCATGCTACTGGATGGCCAGCCACATGGTAACTGCCAGTGTTTATGGTACTAGATGACCAGCCACATGGTAACTGCCAGTGTTTATGGTACTGAATGACCAGTCTCATGGTAACTGCCAGTGTTCATGGTACTGGATGACCCTCTACATGGTAAATGCCTGTGTTCATGGTAATGGAATGCTGGCTACATGTTAACTGTCTGTGTTCATGGATTACCAGCTACACGGCTTCTACTCAAGTGTTACATCATGAATGCTTGACCGGAATGTGGCACCATAATGTCTCATATTGAACATGTGCTGCCCCCTGCTGCTGCCCACAGTGGCTGACCTCTACATTGTTGGAAATTCGGCATTTGAACCTATCAGGTTCCTAAGATAAATATAACCCAGTTGCGTGGTCATGTCCATTGATTAGTGGACATAGAAATGAAATCAAAACACTATTGACAGGAGGCTATGCTTTGAAGTGTCATGGGGTCGTCATCTCTATTCCACAGGGCATCCTCTTTCTGACAGGTGACAGTTCTTCTGAAACCAGCGTTGCTTGTGTTCTTGGAGTTTCTATCTTGATGATTATGACATAGAAAGTCTTGTTAGATGCACTAAAACTCTGACCTGGACGGTTTGATACATGTTGAAGTGGATCTAAGTTTTGAATTACTTTGGCAAAGGAAGTATGAATCTGATAATTTAAAGTTTATTGCCGAAGGCTTTTTTTTTTATAACTTTGTCAATGCTTCCAGTAATAATAACATGTTATAACATGGCAGAACATAGTTCCAAACAATAACTTCAGTTTAAGGAAGTAAAATCATTAGCTTTAACCATGATAATTAATGTTGACTTGTTTTTTGTGCAATTTTGTATTTGATTTTTTTGGTTATGATTAAATAATGTTGATGATTATTTAGAATCAGCTAGTATTATATTCAAAAAACATTACCCCGGTTTATAATGTTGTAAAGCAATTATGAAACAAGTTGAGCATTTAGTTTTTATTATGATGTAGCAAAAAGTTTCCTTTATAATCAGTACCGTTATTGAACATGGTACTCTATAACTGTAAATATATTAGCTGATTTATTTATTTATTATGTACAATGGAATCAATATAAGTCTGTAAAATTTTGCTGACCACTTAGGTTTGTGTACATACCAGTCATAATAAGTATATGTAGCATGGTTTTATGGACTCGGCACATTGCTAGCTTTGACTGAAGAATGTGGCAAAATTTTTGTTGTTCGACCTAAAAGATGTCAATGTAAATATGTGTCATTGTTGTATAGAAATTGTATACAGTGGAGCTAATGTACAATATATACATTTCTTTGCTCAGAAAAATAGAATCTTTGATTATTTAAAGGTTATGGGATAAGTGCAGCATTATTAAGTATGTGATGTGAAGTTTTGGGTTGTGCATTATATACCTTGAGAATAGCATCAAAACCAGCGTAATTGTCTTGTATATTGCATTTATGTCATACATGCTTCTTTTTTTGTATGTGAGGTAGTACCAATTCCTCTTGTACATTTATACAGTGATGTAAGATATGAAAATGAATGGTCATTATGAATATATATGGGATCTTTTGAAGTGCAATAACTAGATGCAGTAGGAAGTGTGGCATAATCAGCTTCTTTAAATATATTCTTGACACGCTTCTGACTGAAATACATTTTGCAGTTTGTGTTTTGAGTATTTTCTTTTGCTGTAGGTGGATTGATCTTAGGTAGCATCTTTTGGCCAGTAAAAGATAGAGAAGGGGGAAGAAAGGGGTTTGAAGGACACCAATGTATGCTACGTAGTATATGCTAGTTTTGCCAGTCAAATCGTAGTGGACGGTATTCAGATATAAAATATCATTTTGTTCCTTAAAATTCTGAGTAGTGGCCAGTCATGTGCCATAAGAGTGGCTTGTAGATCAGATAGAATACTAAGTTAACATTCCACTAGCATTTTCACAACAATAAGAGCAAGGCTTCTAGAATACGTTTTAACTAAATTAACGGTTAGGAAAGTTCGGTCTACTTTGACTCGGAAAAAAAATGCAGCAGTCCATATATTACTAGATCTAAAATACATACCATTTCTGACTTTTTGTGAAACGAATATGTGGACTGTTGATGGTTTATCCCAAGTCAAAGTAGACTACAATTGAATATCGACTTTCTACAAAGTCTTGTTGTGGAACTGGACAGGGGTCCGCACATGGTAGTAAGTATAGTAGATCTGTGAATCATTAGCGCCTGAGAAAGTATGATTAGTTTACTTGAACCGTTGGTACAAAGTTGGATATCATAGCCACCGTTTAGTTCATGTAGTGCTTTTAGTCAATATTTGTAGACGGGTTTTGTCAATTTAAAAACGTTTACGTTTACACCATGAAGCAGTCCGCTGTGAAAGGAAATCTTCAAGACAAGCTTACGCCAATATTTCACGTCAATCTGCCGGGGTTTCAGAGCCGACGCAGGTCAGCTTCTTCAGTATCAAATCACTATTGCCATTACACTGACATGCATCGGATCTGAGGCTCATGGTGTTCCCGACTTCTATCTGTAATTAATCTTCTAGCCAGTTTTGTTCATTATACGTGCCGTAGCCTCTCATGATACATCGTTGTTAGTCTAAGTAACTTGGCATTGGAGGCATGTAAATGTCGTCTGCTGTGAGTTTCAGTTCAAGACCATCATGTATACAACATAGCTAATAGTAGGATGTGCATACATAAGCTTTACAGTATTTGATCAGATAGTGTAATAATTGGTACCTTGCCAGAGGTTTTGATGCGCAAAATTTGTTCAATTAGCTTTAGTCCGACTGTTTTGACTGATATTTTACTGTAATTCTCAACATTCGTGTATCTTCAACTTATTTATATATGAATTTTATTTCTACATGATTATTACTGTTTACATTTAAGAGATATGTTTACCAGAATTTGTAAAGCTTTATTTTAAGAATAACAAGTGGCACAGATGTTGAAAATGTTGATATTATTAGTTATTTTTACTTTGAATGCCGGGAAATGGGCGTCACCCTTGATTTTACCACGTTACCGCGACGATCACCTAGAATTCCAGAGCAATCTGGAAGTTTGCCTCTGTTAAGGATACAGTAAGGATTTATTGCCATCGAGACACCGAAAATGAGTTTTCCTGCATCTTATTACTCAGTAATGCATTTATCTTTGTGCTGCTTAAAACAATTAAAATCATCCAGGAAGTATCAGGAATCGACGTTTATATTTCTCGTGGGTTTGCATAAGCATAGGCCACTCAAGTCTTTTATCGTCAATATAAAGTCTTTCTATTTTGAGGTGTACAGAGAGCAAACAGTACAGGGAGTAACTTCATCCCTGAACAAGATTTTATAACGAAAATTGGCAGAGTTGACCACAAATGCATGGGCTTCGTCATTTTGGTTGAAATGTTTTTGTTATGGAGTTATGAGCCCCTATTAACAGATTTTCATTAAACAAAGATTATTTTGCTTTATCAACGATGAAATCTGAACTAAGGTTTTTAAAAAATATCGCATAGGGTTTTGGATTACTAAATGCTGTCATTGGCGTTAAAACGGTCTTCGTGGGTGCTCAGTAACAGGAGAAATTTGAGAAACCCGATATTTCACTTTACCACAAAGTCGCAATTATGAAGATAACATGTGTAAATTTTAATTAATTAGTCACTAAACACTGGAGATTTATCTGTTATCCAATAGAATGCATATGTAGGTAAGGCAGTAAATAAAGTTACTGGCAAACGCTCACAGTATCCTTAACAACGTGCCTCTGAGAACAGAGTGACACGCGAGTTTCCACTTAGCTATGACACTCCGGGTGCTGCGGTATAACACTCAACTTGAAGTACGAAGGGACTGGGAATATACATGGAGCAATTTTAACTTGTGAGTTAATGAAGTTGTGTGGTGGATTCAAATACATCGATACTCGACCCGGTTTCAGAACACCCCTCCCCACCTCCACCCCCGTCTTGTTGAATCCGCGACATTTGCGTATAGCTCTACGAATTCCTGGTTCGGCATACCCCTTTGTTTCCCAAACCCTTAAATCACTGCTCAATCAACCCATAACGCGAGTTGGTGCGATTCTCGATTTAATCAAAATGATCTTCTGAAAGTACTTCCTTTTAATTTCTTTTTCATTCAATATATTGTTATGTAGCAATAGTGATAACCATCCTTTGCACTTCTCGTCACAATTAATAAGCATGCTTCGCCAATTAAGCCGAACGATACCAATTAATTAGCATTTTTCACTAATTAAGCCGGGCGGTCTTTAATAATTAGGATGCCTTAAATATTAAGTCGACTCCGGCTTTATGTGATGCATGCGTGTGTTGTACTGATATGTCACGTTATGAGGGACGAGGTATGTTTATCAGTTTATCAAATTTTAAGATACGCATCTTCTGTACATTATATATCAATCAAACGTATGGCATCCCGTGACAAGATGTTAGCTTGGCAGAGTATCTATATAGCACTTCCACATAGAGTGCATTCAAAACAGCGGACTAACAGATCCCCGGATCAAATATGGCAACCCACTAAAAAGCTTGCCACTTAATTCCTGATTTGACACCGAATAGAATTCCCGCAGGGATTACGCAACAAGCATTCAAGTGAATCGGCCATATTTGATCCGCGGATCTGTTAGTGCGCTGTTCTGAACGCACTCATAGATTAGGTCTGCACGTTAACGCGTGTTCATGGCGTTCGCGCTGTGTTGTCCTATATCGTGTATGTTATTCCTTTTTGTCGGGTGATTTTTTGCGTTTATGAAACGATTAACAGCTGTATGCTGAACATTTTGAGTACTGCATTGTTATCTACCTGGTTGGATTGCAATTAAATCTATGATAATTCAAACCCTTTTCTATCTTAATCTTAACCTATAACAGGATTTTATTAATTCCCTGTTCAGAGATAACAGAATTTATTCAGCCAATGGTTTTATAGGAAATGTGAAATAACTTTATGAAAGATGAATTAGCTCTGAAAAAACTAATAAAAACGAGCTAGTACACGTGGACATAATCTACCTAAAACCAATCACCAGTCATCTGATATAAATGAAAAAAAAAAGCTTTATTAGTACTAAATGTTGTTATAATCGGCATAACAAGACTGACGAAACTTAAAAGGACTCCTCATGAAATCCGAAAGCTGGCGTGGCTACAATCGTTTCCATCACGAAATGGAGGAAACCGTGTCACACAAGGATTGCGTTACGCAAGTTTCTCATTTCGTAAGGCTGTTATGCAGCACGCATTTTAACCCGCACGCATTTCAAAAAGACAGTGGGAGCGTTTGAGCAATTGTTCCGAAACTCACGCGTAGGCCCGGCCCACTAGCATCTCTGTAATGCCAACACGTTTTCACATTGGGACTGAAAGCAATACACCCAGGTAGGGTGAACTTGCATGTATTCTGATAACATATTTAACCTGAGCTGGCATTCTTAAACTGTTTCACCGGACGCAGAACAAACGAACGTTGTCCTTAGATGACCCACGACCCAAGGCTCACCCGGGCTTGGCGGACTTTAAAATCTATACTTTCAATAGCGGTGGAGCAATACGTCCAAGTTCACGCCGTAGAGGAAGTCTTTTTATAGTTGACAATAGGAATTTCATCCAGAGTGTTCAAGAAACTACTTAGAGGTTGACAACAAGAAAAGAAGACTCAGAAACTGTCTGCAGGTAGTTTCTGTGCTGAGATATTCATACGTTATATATCAGCGGACTACACAAAGTATCCAACTCGAGGGGTCTCGTTAGCTCGCCTTGTCACCTCAGCCTCTACAGAAATCAGTGGGACCTATCAACTACCATTTTGACAACAATATTAGGAACAGCTGATGCCAAAGTAGCCGTTGATTAGAAACTGAGGGTTTGTGCACCAGAGTTAATCCTTTATTAAATCCGTACGGGTTAGGGTTAGTGTGACGTACTTGGGTCAAAATCTAGGACGGGGTTTACCTGTCCAAATCAACGGTAACTGGACCTACCCCCTGATATCAAAGTAGCCTCTAAAAGTACACGAAATTGAAGGATACAATAATTTTTAAAAGACTACTAGGCGACCCTGCGGGCAGAGAGTAAAGTTGACAACCCTGTATGCTAGGAGACTCTCTTGCACAGGACACCGGGAAGAGCGACTAGGACATGATCCAGTAAGAAATATGTAAGTACGGTATGTACAATGTAGACTAGCTGGTNACAAATGTGACAATACAGGTCACGTCTACCTTTAAGTCTACGGTCAGACCAGCCTGGTCAGACTGACCAGGGACAATGTCAGTGCACCTGTTTAAATGAAAGAGAAATTGCCACGTTCGGATGTGCAAAATTGTCTGAAAACGAATCACTATAGTGTAAGATGAACAATGCCTGAAAACGCATCACTATAAACACATGGATACTGTTGCCTAAAAACGAAATACTAGATACAGAGCGGACACTGTTGTCTGAAAGCAAAGCTGTGTGCTCTAGGTGCAACCCAAGGCCGCATTGGCTAGTAGTATGTAGTAGTGTGTTTACAAACAAAACTTTTTTCAAAAGGTAGCTGCTCGCCAAGTGATGTTAGCTACATTTTGATCTCAAAAGCCAATAACGAAAGGTGGTTTTTCTGGCCATATGTTCCGTTAGGTATCCGCCGACTTTATTTCCAGACCGCTTTTATAATGTGAACACAAAAAAATCAGGTGGGATACGCCTGTGCATGCGTCACGCAGGTTCGATGGGTTCCATGTTATAGATGTGTATATAGATGTATGTGTCAAGTTAGATATAGATGATACTTGCAATTTTTTATTATAAATTTTTTTCAAAATGACGCAGAAAATAAATGGGGAAACACGGAAATAAAATTACAAAACGTCATTTCTACACGTCTGAGTTGAAGAGTTTGAACTCTCGGGTTCTCAATTATTAACTCTTTAAGTGACAAACTGGATTTTAAACACAAATAAATACACAAATCACTTCATGTCGTACTTATCCCAGGGCAACGGATATACCTTTTGATCATATTTTAAATACATGTAAATACATAATACTTGATTATTTCTTATATATTATCATTTTGTTAGGGAGAGTAAGAAACACTACGTTATCGCAGTGACGGTGGCAGTGTTAGCGTGCGTGGCCCTGTATCTTTACCCGTCGCCAATACAGCCAGAACCCTTCACGTGAGTATACGCCTGACCCTGTGAACCTTGAGTTTAACATCACTACCGGTGGCACGGCTTTGTATTTCTAAATATCTTTTCTTCTTACTACAATGCTCAGTTTCGGGACACTGACGGTGACTCACAGTACTGTTTCTATACTTGTACACTTTCAAAGAAAACTAATGAGTCCTGGGCGTAAACAGTTGGGCATGCTTGACGTAGGAAACTTAGACAAAAATATTGAAAAAGTACTCACACAACATATATTTCTTTGATTATGTAACACAAAAGATGACGGTGAATAAAATAATATCGTTGCAGCAAACAGTGTATACATGTGCCACATTTTTATTTTAATCAGCTATCCCCCCGCTCCCCGACTGGAAGGCGCGCTAGCAGTGAACTACAAGTTACAGAAGGCGGAGAGGTGGTTCGAGGGTCGATTAGCCGGACCCGAGTCCTTCACGGTGGATAAAAACGGTAAGAAACGGAGAGGAATGCAGGTTAAACCGGTCGGATTACATCATAGGCTCTATTCCCATAGATTTTAGATCGATCTATCCCCGCGGGGAGTCTCACTAGATTACTTTCAGATAATCCGACTTAAATGTCCGTCCCGCCTACTACAAGCTGTAAGGGGATAATTAACTTTCGTGTCCGCCCGGCTGACAGCTATTTAGCGTGAACCCCCAGGGAGTTAGGTCGATCTAAAGTAGGTCGATCTAATCTATGGAAATGGGGTGATAGAGAGCATGCAGAACAGCGGACTACCATATCCGCGGATAACCTATGACCGACCCACTTGTACGCTTGTTGCGTAATCCTCGCGGGGAATCTTTTTAGTGTCTAATCGGGAATTAAGCGGCAAGCTTTTTAGTGGGTCGCCATATTTGATCCGGGGATCTGTTAATCCGCTGTTCTGAATGTTGGTAAAATATCACGTGAACAGAAAGAAAATTATACATTGAGAGGGCGTGTAGGAATAGCAAAGAACAAAGTTGAAGTACGATGAACAGAAAAAGTTTATTCAGAGACGATTTAAACAGTTGTGCTGTTTTCTTTCAGCAGCTAATGGTTTAGTTTTTTTAATACTGGCTTTTGCCGAAACGCCCTTAAAAACAAACAGCACAAATTGCAATTAAATAAATGGATAGGCATACAACACTTTATATACAATATGAAAATCTAAAATTATTTTCGATTCAACTAATATATTTTCTCCTTTCTCTAGGTTATATATACACAGGTCTGAATGACGGTAGATTAGTCCGATTTCACGGCAATCACTTGGAGGAATTGGGAAGAACTGGACAGAATTTGACGGAATGTGGTAAGTAAATTCTCGTTTGAGGTCTCTCACGATTCTGCTTGGGAGTGCACATTTATAAGACCCCATTCAGAATAGGGGACCCATTCAGAGTATGGCGACCCACTACAAAGCTTGAATAGATATCCCCTGGGGAAGTATTCAAGGGGGTCGGCCCTATTTGGCCGTCGGACTAGTTAGTCTGCTGTTCTGAATGGCGCCTTAGATTTCAACTAATGTTTAAAACACATCAGGCGGCGGGCCCTTTTTCTACTTGCTTTCCAATGTCACTTTCAGAACATTAACAATACTAAAACATTGTACAATGTAACCTGCATGGTTTTTAATGGGACTTTTACCGACAATTTTGAACTTTGCCAATTTCTTGCTGGTGGCTAGTCTTTATAAGTCCGTGCCATGAAATCTTGATCCGAGCCGTGAATTCGGGTATTCGTGCTCACTAATCTGAGGCTCAAAATCGCAGACGGCAATAATCGTGAGGCCTTCAATTTGACCCTGCGATGTCACCCTGCGTTTCAGAGATTACCGAAAAAAACTCATCAAACCGTAACAGGGACGATTTTCCCGTAAGATCTGGGACTTCAAGCGTGTCCTGCAGGTGAAAACATGTATTCTCTAACCATTATTTAACAATTATTTCATAATTCTTTCACCATTATTGTGCAGGGACACTGGCGTACGAGCCCATGTGTGGTCGACCCAAAGGAATGAAGATCGGGCCGGACGGGCACTTGTACTTTGTGGACGCATACCAAGGATTGATGCGCCTTAACCTCCCCAGTCAGGAGATGGAGACGCTAGTACCGAGCGAGAATGGTAAGTATACCGGGCAAATTTGTTGTAGATTTATTGGGTGGTATTAGAAAAAAAATTGTTTAAAAATAGAAAAGCGGTGCAAATTGGTGAAGCTTTTTTTTTCTTTTTTTATGTTTGTATGTACTTGTGGGAAGCAAACGTGTTTTTATATACCCTGTTCTTTAGACGAGATTGTGAGCCTCACACACATTCTTTTCCAAGAAAACACCTTGAGAAAATGGACTGCCAAATTTACTTTGAATGAGGGGCTGTAAAAGAGAGTTTATTGGCATATAATGAATGATTGAAGATTTTTTTTCCTATAGGCCTAATGCACAATCTTGATTCAGCTTGTGGAATGACATAACTTCGTGGGGGGGGGGGG